>VXBJ01004047.1:211967-326284 GCA_013400055.1 Nycticryphes semicollaris
TTTTTTGAATTTCTGTTTTCTTAGAATTTATTTTTCACCCATTGTTGGCCTTACTTAGTGGGGTGACCATAGAGACATCTACTGGCAAAGGCTGGCAGTGATGCCATTGTATAGACACGACCCCACTGGTGCAACGTGATTTTCCAAAGTTGTCCATTTCTGGCTATAGAGGATAATAACAGCTAAAACCACTCTTGGATTTTCTCTTTAAAAAGAAAAAAAAAAAAAAAGGCAGCTAGAAAAATGCCACTGTGCTGACATCCCAGACTCTTGAATGATGATACTTTGTACTGCTGTGGTTCCCGATCTGTAGTAGTTGCAATACCCACATGTAAGCCAAGGATTTTTGGAGTAGTTTGCGATGTGCACTGGCTCTGTGTTTTGTTGATCCTTTATTCTGGCTCCAAAAGCTAAGCCTTCTAATACTCATGTTTCCCTTCTGAAAGCAATGGTTTTGCAGATTTACTAAATTAGTAATTCATCACTCAGCTATGTTTGTAAATTTTTTCAGTTGCTGGGGATGAACGTGAAATAATTGTTGACAGAAATCACTGTTAACAGGAAGTGTCTTTTCCAGCCCATGGATTTTATTTTTCCCATAATGTATTATTTGCTTACGAAACATAAATATATAAAGCATGACACACACATTCCAGCTGATTTACAAACAAATAGTTGGTCTTTTGATATTTTGCTGAATTCAGCAAGGTTTTATAGGAATTTCTGGACCCTTAAGCAACTGAACAAAGCGATTTTTTAGAAGGCGAATCAATCCGTCAATATTACATGGTCCTATTTTGTTTTTCTTGGAGCATATTTAAAATTGTACATTTGAGGTGTCAAGGTTCAGGAGTCAAGTGCTACATGTGATAAATTAAGTAAAGGTCAGAGGCTATGCAATGCAGTTTCAGAAGATTGTCTACCTCTGCCTTTGCAGCTCATTCATGCTGAAGTGATGCACTATGGGAATTACTACCAAACTCTGCTCTGCAACATCTGCTCTCCCTAAGTGAGTTAGTGCACGTCAGACATCTTTATGTCAGAATATTGCAGTGATGGATGCAGTCTTCAGAAAATGCTGCATAAAAATCTGGTGTGCCGTTCTGGCCATTAAGTGAAATTACTATTTAAATTAATGGCGCTGTCACAGTTTATCTGTGCAAAGAATGAACGCTGATTAGGGTATTAAGTAATTAGCAATTTATCACACTGGAACAAGGTTGATAATAATTAAAGAAGTAATGGTTTACCAAAGAAACTAGAAAGGGAGTCACTTCTTGTTATGTGAGTGAAGTCTTGGCTGAAAAATTTAATTCAGTTAAACAAAGACGAGTTTCACAGGAAAGAATACAGCCTTGTTTGTTTCAGTAGAAAAACAGTTCATTATCAAAATTTTACTTTGCCTGTCAAAGGTCCCTTGGGGCTGAGTTGCTTATTAGTATTGAATTGAGTCATTTTCTGCATTAATTCTCTACTTAAAATTGGTAGAATCTGAGGACAATTTGGAAAAAAGGGTGTGAACAGGCAGCAATATTTACATTTTGGAGAGCTGGTGATTACAGTTTGATTTCTGTGAATGGAACCAGCCTTGAAAATAGGTAAAGTATGCAAGTAACTCAATTTTGAGTCATTCCAGTGATTGGAATGAAATGCCCTGAATGCGTTAGCAGGATCATGCCCTTAGAGAGTAATTTTCATTAGGAATGACTTCCTAAGAGAGATTTGCTACAATAAATGGCAGTGAGAAAAGTGGCTACTTTTGCGTGTGTTTTAAATGTCTACATACCACGGTGACTATGCTAAATACAGATTACTTTGTAGATATAACAGTATATCACAGCCCTGGGTTGAGGGGGGGGTGGAGGTGCTGGGGTTGTGACATCTTCCTAGCTGAATTAGCAACATTTATTTCATTGACAGTTACAGAGGTGTTTGTAGCCTTTGGTTCAGAGTTAAAATTTACCCCTTTCTTTAAATGGTGTGGGACTGAACACTGGTATTTCATAGTTACAGAATCGTTCATATGAATATTTAGAAAACTACCGTGGTCATGATGAGCTTTTAATTTTAAAATAAAATTATTAAAAATAGAAGAAAGACTGTGGAATTAATTGTGGGAGCTTATCAATTACACTACAGAAATGCAAATTATATTTAGATAATAAATTCTTAAAGAGTAATTCTCTGTATCAGATGACTGATCACCCAACTGATCATCCAACTGAATCACACATTCAGTTCTAGATGCATAGTATGAACCTTCACTTTAAAACATAAAATATGATGTGAAACATTCTGGAATGCTAAGATGCACTGTTGGAAGACTGCCCATGTAAAGGGGGGGGTGAATGAGACCTGACTGGAAAACACATGGAGAAGTTTTCACAATTCCTAAAGTCTACGGAAATTTTAATCAACAGTCTGTCTTCAACCTGCTGCACACACAGTACTTTGGTGTGGTATTTCATAGCAAAGGTTCTTACAGAAGTTCAGCAATGGTGTAAGTTGATTTTAGGGGATCCCTGTTTATTCCTCTAATTCTTGATTGTTTTCAGCAAGTCTAGAAGTCAGGATGCTTACTTTAGTCACCTCACATTTTAATTTAATCTCGCTTTAGCTAATTCTGCATAATTCCAGCTGCTGATGCTTTTATGCCAAGCTCTATTGCATTCTGAGCTTTCTCCTATAGCTTTTTCTACTTTTCCCTTGACCTACATTTCATATTCAAATATATATTTTGTTTGTTGGTTTCAGGGATGTTCTGTTGTGGAAAGGAATATGTGAATATGTCAGATACCATATGCTGCTCAGGTTCCAGTGGTGAGTTCCTAGCACATGTTAGGAAGAATGACCAAGTGCCAGTAAAATGCTGTGAGACTGAACTTATTCCAAAGAGTGAAGAATGCTGTAATGGAGTTGGATATAATCCTTTGAAATATGTTTGCTCTGACAAGACTTCAGCTGGAATGATGATGAAGGTAATTGATAGAAAATCTCCCGGTAGCTCTGATTTGACGATGGAAAGAGAAATACACTGTTCATAACTATTTTTCTAAAATAGGAATATAAAAACTCTTGTGTGCATTATTCATTTTCACATTACATCCATATTAATACCGAATGAGTTCACCATGATTGATGTTATTGCAATGAATTCTAAAGGAATTAATAATGATTAGCTGCCTCTGTGAAGTGTTGCCCAGCACTTCAGATTAGTACAGTGGCTAAAAGCTGGCATACTAACAAGACTGGCGTCTACAGGAAGCTTCCGTTCTGTGACCACAGTTCCTGATGATGTTCCTTAAGGGGAAATTGAAATTGAAGTGGCCAGTTCTGAAGTATGAAAATGCTATTACATTTCAATTTGGGCAGGCAATATGACATGGATTCCCCAACCTCTTAAAAACAATATAAATAAATAAAGCAATTGATATTTTCTTGATGGTCTTGAACCTGATCCTATAGAAAATCTGTGGCAATTTTGGCATAAGATTCAGCAGTACTAGGATAGGTCCCTGTAGAACTTTTAGCAACAATATTATATTTTTGGTGCCTTTCATGTCTAATGAATTATACAGAAGAGTGGCCTGTGACTATAGGTATCAGCATGAGAGGATTTGGCCAGCTTTCAGAACTGCACAGTCTCTAACTCCATTTGAATTCAGTAGTTACCTTCAAGAATTAGCATCTTGGTGTTGTACAGAAGCTTTAAAAATAGTGTAAACTGTTATTACAATTTTTGTTTAAGAAAATGAGCATTTCAAAGGGTGAAAATCCTATATATTTATATTTGTTTATAGAGAGGGAGAAAGTGGGTGAGAGAGAAAGAGAGAGGGTTGGATATTGTGAATTGTACAATATAAAAATCATGTAGATATTAGGGAATTTGTCACTAAAATAATAACAGATACCATCCTGCCACATACAGGTGTTTCTCTATGCTTTTTGTTCATCTGTTAATACAAAAATATTTCTTTCCTCTTCTCCTTTTCATGTAATTTCATTTTTGGACTGAATAATTTTCTCCTAGAGAAAATCCAAGTGTTGTGATGAGTCAGCTACAAATCATCAATGTGTTGTATGAGTAGTTCATACAAGGCAAAAAATGGCTGAGAATAGGTTAATGAATTCTGGTAGATAACTTGCTAGATCCATGCCTTAGGTGTAATGTATAAACAAAGGGAGTGCTTTGCATTTCACTTACTGCGGTACAAAAGATATAGCGGCTCCGGCTTTCTGATATGTATAGATTTACTAACATTACAAGGACTGATATTCTGGGACATATTCTGGAGCTACTTTATATGTGAATCCAATGCATTTATATCCCACATTGTATGTTGATACCTATCACATTGTAATTTTTATGAAAGTGCCAAGTTTGGGAAATTAAATTAGCTGAGGTTCATAATCAGCTAACAAACTAATTTCTACAGGTGAATTAAGAAAGCATTGGATATAATCTGTTTATTATTAATTCTAAAACTTGTTGCCTAATGGGCAGACATATTTGTTGCAAATATTGCAGTACATTTCTTCCTGCAGCAACCTGTATTTTATAAGAAGTACTGCTCTCTAGCTTATGGCTTGGCAAAAACATTATTTCATAATTTTAATGGAAACTTGTGGACGTTTAGTGTATATTTCCATTTCTGTGAATTGTTCTTTGTGGGTTAAATCTTATATCTGCATCAAAGTTTGCAGAGGTCCTCTTATTGCAGCAAAACTGCTGTTTGGAATGATGTGGTAGAGGACGCGATTTATATCACCCATGGACAGAGTTCTCAGCCTTGACAGCTGCCAAGGAATTGCACAGAGCCCTCTTGTGTGCTTGGCAAGCTGTGTGAGGGGCTGGGAATTTGCTACCGATTTGCCAGGGGATATTGGTCTTTACAGGAGCAGCATGTTCAAATTCTCAGATAAAATACTGTTCTCATTTGATTATAGCCTCTTCTACTTTCAACAAACCAGCCATTTGAGCTTCCAGTGGTTAACATTTGTGAGGTTTTCATGCAAGGACCCTAAAAAAAAAAATGATGTTTCTTTTAGAAATAATTATAAATGCATTAACGACCAGAAACAGTAGACTGGTCAAATGCTGAAAAGGTCTCCCATATGCTACAAGTATCAATGTACTCAGTGCAGTCGCTTGATTTTTATGTTGCATTAAGACAGAGAAATACTAATGGAAGAATTCATAAAGAAAGGAAGATGAGGTAAATATATTAAAATTGTATGTGTATTCCTTAGGTAAAAGAAGAATGCAAGGCTAATATCCTTTGCCCTTTATCTATGGAGGCAACAGCACACTGTGGAAAGTGTGACTTTGATCCCAGGGAGAATATCTGTGCATGGATAAAAGGTTCAAAGAGTGTTACAGAAAAGGAGATAAAGGAAGGTGTATGTCCAGCTGAAGAGGAGACTGTCTACACAGGAAGTCCAAACCAGTATTCATTTACAGGTAAGGAAAAGTGGCATATCAGATTGATGATTTCCTAGCGTATTTAATTCACTCTGGGGAAAAAGTTGTCCTGTATGCTATCAAGTATTCTAATTGAATGGGAATCAATTGTAGTGAAGTAGCCTTCTTTAAGAATTAATCTGTGAATCAGGATAGAATCTTCAGGGAAATGAAATGAATAGCAAGAAGTTCTGTGAATACATTAAGGTCTAAACTTACTTTCACAAAAGCTGATAGAAGTATTGGTCTATCAGAAAATGTCCCTGACTAAAGGAATAACTTCCATATTATATTTAAATTCTGTATTTAAACACAGAAGTAGTCACATAAGCACAGAAAAAAATAAACAGAAGTCTTTTTGTATTTTCATAAGACTGCAATGATCCATATGTAACTTTTTCTAGACCTGAACCTCGAACCATTTATCACATACGCATACAGAGTGGCTGCTTGGAATAGCTATGGAAAAGGCTTCAGTGAAATTAGCAGAGCTGTCACTAAACAAGATGTGCCACAGGGTGTAAGTCCACCAAAATGGACCAAAGTGGATAATCGGGAAGACATGATACTTCTAAACTGGGAGGAACCACTTCAACCAAATGGTATTGATATATGTTAAAAAAGAATGTGTTCTATCATTCAACTGACAGTGTTACAAAATCACAAATAATTTCTTATTATGTCACTGACACTGAAATATATGTCTTCCTAAACTCTTCTAGAATTTGCTCTAGGTTGAGATCTTTTTCATTGTAAATAAGAGTAGAGTCTAACTTCACAGAAGACAATTTAGTATGGCTCTAAGTGCCCAGAAACCTCTTTTGAGAACAGTTGTAATAGCAATAGGAAAATATGATCAGAAAATCACAATCGTGTTACAAAACATTTGGGGATTGGGAGGTGGGGGAGAGTGGATGATAGACATATTTCTTTAAGAAAATCTTCCTTATTATTTTCCAAGAGTGAAAAAAAAAATTCGAATAGCTCAGTAAAAAATGAGAGATATTGAGGTTGTGATGTAGATGTAGAGGTTGAGGAGAGTAGCTGGTAATTGACATTAGCGATTTAAACAGAATGGTTGTTACAGTGGTTGGCTAGAGATTTCATTTAATATTTTCTGTGTGCAGACCAGGTTATTACAGTATACCATCACACAGGATTTCTCAGCTAACAAAAGGCAAAACTTTCTTTCTGCAATAGGTCTTATTCTTCACTATATCCTTCTCCGGAATGGAATTGAGCGTTTTAGAGGAACAGAAAGGAGCTTCACAGACACAAGTGGTATCCAGCCATACCAAGAATATTCATACCAACTGCGGGCCTGCACCGTTGCTGGTTGTGCAGACAGCAGCAAGGTTAGTAAGTTGGTCTTCATGGAACTTGTGCCAAAATCTTATTAGCCACTGTGGTAACATAAAAATGCTCTTGGAAAGGTGTAATTTGAAGACATGATGATTATTGAGTTAGCAAGTGAAAAACATCAATAATCTTATTTGGATTCAACTACTGACAGACAATTGTTTGGAACCTAAGGTTGATACAAGTAAGTGGAAGAAGAAAGCAGCATCTCAGTCTTGTGGAAAGCTGAAATTGCACTGTAGGAACTGATGTTTGTTGAAGATGTACATGATAGAGTAAGAAATATTAAAATGCACTTTCTCTAAGCCTTGAAATTAAAACTGTCCTTCTCATTAGGAGGTCTATAGCCTCTTCTTGTTGGTATTTCTTAGTTTATCTGCTTCAGCTCTAGTCTAACCATTTATTCAACAACCTCCTTAGAGCCTCCTTCTACTATATTACACAGAGTCACAGAATGATATGGGGTTGGAAGGGAACTCTGGATATCATCTAGTCCAATCCCCCTGCCAAAATAGGTCCTACTAGAGCAGGTTGCACAGGAACTTGTCCAGGTGGGTTTTGAATGTCTCCAGAGACAGGGACTCCACCACCTTACTGGGCAGTCTGTTCCAGTGCTCTGCCACCTTCAGAGTTCCTCCTCATGTTTAGATGGAACTTCTTACATACAAGTTTGTGCCCATTTCCTCTTGTTCTCTCACTGGGCATCACTGAAAAAAGACTGGCTTTTTCCTGTTGACACCCATCCTTTAAGTATTTATAGGTGTTGATCAGATCCCCCCTCAGCCTTCTCTTCTCCAGACTAAAAAGACCCAAGTCCCTCAGCCTTTCCTCATAAGAGAGATGCTCCAGGCCCCTAATCATATCTGTGGTCCTCTGCTGTACCCTCTCCAGCAGTTCTCTGTCCTTCTTGAACTGGGGAGCCCAGAACTAGACACAGTACCCTAGATGGGGCCTTATCAGGGCAGAATAGAGGGGCAGGATAATCTGCCTTAACCTGCTGGCCACATTCTTCTTGATGCACCCCAGGATGCCATTTGCCTTCTTGGCCACATGGGCACATTGCTGACTCGTGGTCATCCTGTTGTCCACCAGGACTCCTAAGTCTTTTTCCTCAAAACTGCTCTCCAGGAGGTCAGCCCTCAGTCTGTACTGGTGCAGGGTGTTATTCTTCCCCAGGTACACAACCCTAAACTCGCCCTTGTTGAATTTCATCAAGTTCTTCTCTGCCCACCTCTCCAGCATGTCCAGGTCTCTCTGGACAGTGGCACAGCCTTCTGCTGGGTCAGCCACCCCTCCCAGTTTTGTGTCATCGTCAAACTTTCTGAGGTACATTCCATCCATTCATCCAGGTCATTGATGAAAATATTGAAGAGGACCTTTCGGTGGCTTTCCATGTCTGTACCTGCTTCAGGCTTTATTCTCCCTTTGTGTACAATCTGCCCTGCTTCAGTTTTAGGTAAACAGAACCTCTTTCCCTCCCTTTGCCACTGCTTCATTTTCTTTTGTATCACTTTGAATCACAGATGCCTTTCACCAGCATTACTATTTAGCCAGCTCTAGTTTCTGTTCTGCAAAGTACCTGCCTTATGCACGATTTTGAAAAACTGTTTCTTAAATGACCTCATTGAAAATTGATTTTTAAGATATAAGATCTGTGGCATAGAGGTGGAAAATAATGACTCTGCTTTGTCATTATAATATCGATGGGACTGAAAAGTTGCTATTTTTTTTTTCAGATGTTTAAATGTTTTCCTTATAGGTGCAAATTTCAACCAAAAGTATAAAAAAAGTATCACTGATGCAGCGGGATGGCGTAGTCCTCTATCCTGACACAGAGCTCTGGTTGGGAAGCTATGTAGGCACAGTTGCTGCAAGCATCAGCCTCAGCTAATAAATCCTGCTTATTCCATTTGACTGTAATTAAGGACTTTACCATTGCAAACATTGCAGTCTGCACGTAGGGACTGATTTCACCAAATGCACTAAGGCAATATATATAGAAGGCACATTTTATATTTACAGCATAATATAAATACTTTACGGTGGTAATAACAGAAAAAGAAAAGTGATTCTGAAAGAGAAAAAGGTCTGATTCACTTATTAAAGCAGTGTAATTTTGCAATGCCTTTGTAGGAGATGGTAGAGATGTGTCAATAGAAAACTAACTTTTCTTTTTCTTTTTCTTTTTCTTTTTCTTTTTTTTTTTTTTTTTTTGTAGAAGGGGCTTAGAAGTGCAAAGTTATTCTGTCTTTCAAAATCTTTGGTTTCCGTACAGAAATATGGAGCTGCAAATAACTACAATAGAGTTCAGATTGCATGGGATATATGAAGGCTTAGCCCCATGTTTACTGGTGCTTAAAATATATGAAATCAGGCAGTTAAAATGCAGAGACACTGACAAACCATATGGAAGAGAGTTATCAAGAGTTTTCAAGCAATACAGTTTTTGTTGTTTCACCCTATGCTGTACGCTGCAGCTAAAACGTGGTGAACCTGTTGTGATAAATTGTAGACATAGACTTATGTAATGTATTCAAGGTCAGATTCCATTGTGAAAAAGGAGGAAAAAAGTAACTAGTTCTCCAGGCCCATGGTAATGATACGCCAGGCCAAACAACAATTTAAAACAAAAGTGACATTCTCATTGATCATGGTATCTGGTGTACTATTACATTAAATTGCTGTTTAATTCATATGTCTTCAGGTAGTTGCAGTCACTGTCCAAGGAGTCCCAGAGAGTGTTCAGCCACCAAACGTCAGTGCTTTGAACTCAACAGCGTTACATTTAAGCTGGATTGCACCCAAGAAACCAAACGGTATCATCAGAGAGTACCAGATCAGTCAAGTAGGGAAAGGACTTATATACACTGATGCTGCAAACAGAATGCAGCACACAGTATCAGGTAAGGAGACAGAGCTCTCTCACCGGCTAATGTCCTGTCCTTAAGATATAAGATAGTAATAATATATTAAAAATGCTACTTCTCAGTAACTTTTAAATCCCTAGGACTTTACACAGTTTAGAATGCTTTACCATGACTTTACATATTTTTTCAATCTTTTTCTTTTTTGGTTACTGTTTGTTAAAATATTAATGGATTTAATTTCAAAATTTTAAAATAAATATATCCAGCTCAATTTAAGATGCATGCTTGTGGTGTGCTCAAGGTCTCAGATATTCTGTGTAGGCTTGCGATCCCTTCATACAGATAAAACTCTCGCTTTTACCCACATTAATGTGCAGTAATGCAGTTGAAGTCACTAGTGCTGCTGTAAATGTGTAGGAACAAGAAGGATCCAGCGCTATATGCCTGAGATAATAAAAAAGGAAAGGAAGACAGAAAGGGAAAGATCATGTATTCTGTTATATCTTATATATTGCTTATAGACATTTCCTATGTACTTTTTGAAATTTCACTACTGTGTGTATATCTGAAAGCAGATTTAGTCAAGGGATTTTTGGGAAGATTTGACTCAGACCTCATATGTATTATTTTCACATATTCCATTTTTAGTTATATTTGGATGTTACACTGAAGCAAAATTATTCTTAGAACGGTTTCTGTTGAACGTGAAACAGGAAAATAAATTTTTTCACTCTTTGACCTCAGGATGCTTATCAAATTCTTGTATCTATGATTTTTAGGAATTCATAAATACACTATTTTTTTCCACCCAAGTAGGAAACTTAGAGATCCATTTATTATACACACACCTTATGGTAGCCACCCAAAGAGTAGACGTTGACTTTGGGCATATAAAAGCTGTACAGCATATATGGCACTCTCAACCACCCCTCAAAGCATGAGTCCTGAGTCAGAGTGGATCCTTTAGTGCTTTAAAAGAGTTTGCCCTTCCTGTAGTGACTCACAAAGGAGTAAAGGATTGATGGTCCTCTTAGACAATATCCTTCTCAAGTGTGAAATTCATCAACTGTGTGTTACTCCTGCCGCCATATTCAGTGCTTCTGGATATGAGATATTGGAGTATGCCAGATAGTGGTATGTGTTTTAGAATTGTTGTAAGTTTATACTGTAAAAAAACCAAGAAATTATTTTAAAAACTTAGTGTGCTCTCAATTCCTGAGATTTTAATGCAAACAATACTGTTTTTCTTAACAGTTGGAAGAGAGGAAAAGCAATTACCTTCTCAGAAACAAGGATCTTTTTTCCTTTTGTGTACCTGCTCTGTTAAGCCACTGTCCAATGCTGCCATGTTAAACCAGGAGTGGAATAAGCAATTGTTCCTTCTAACAGTCATAATCAAATTTTGTGCTGTTTTCTGTGGGAGCTTCCTTGAGTAATAATGTGGAACTCATGACAGTGATTTAACATGTGAATAATTATTGCTAAGTTAAAAGAATAAGATAAAACAAACAAATTTATTTCATACGTAATCTCAAATTTTTGAATTGTTGTCTTATTCCCTGTGGATATATGTTTTCATTTTCTCATCTTCATTTTTTTCTTTTCTTTTTTTTTNAACATTAATGAAGCTGTAGAATTAGTATTTCTCGAGACTTTGAATCTAGGGTCTTGCAAATAAGAGACGAGAAGGCTAGCACCTTGCCACTGCACCATTGTCTTGCTGCTTATTTTTAATTACATCAAAGCTTTGGAAACATGATCCCACAAATGCTTTGTGGGAATAGTGGTGAATGTGCTCATCATGTGAAATCCATAAATTGCTTATAATCCTCTCAAGATGTTAAAAAAAGCATTAAGTAATTGAAGACAGGAAGTCCTCAGTTAATTATTTAGAGGTGTTATCAATGCTTTAAGCAAACTGAAGCATTTTCTGCTATCTCACTGAGTTGAATGCCACTGGGACCTAGGGGCAGCAGCCATCATCTTCTCATATTCTCTAATGCAAACAGCACATGGCAGCTTGTCAATAAAAGACCTTTTTATATCATTTATTACTGAACACTTCCACTACCCTGTACAGAACAATTTGGATGACAGTTATGGCATTGTTTCACTTTGTGTTACTACTACTTTACAAATGGGCCTGCTAATGCTTTACAGTGGGGGCCAGGCAGAGGGTAAGACTGAAGAAAATAATTAGGGGAATTGTAAAAGAAAGCTAAGAGTGCCCTCTTCAGCAGCAGCAGGTGGATTTATAGCAAAGATCCTTCTCAACTCCTCCTTTGTAGTACATTAAAGATAATATCCTGAGTAAGAGGCTTTATTGAGAATTGCAGGTGAATCGTGTTTAAGTAAAATCCAATCAAGATCATTGATGTTTATTTTAGTAAAAGAAACAATATTAAGAAATACTTTATGATTGGATGGTTTGAAATTCTTTCATCTGTTCTTCATTTCAGGGTAGTGAAAAATGAAGACATGCAGAAATGTCACTGGTCAACTCTATCTCTGTGCAGCACTGAATCATTAGTAAATGCTTGTCTAAAGGAAACTCTTTGGGGTGGAGGGTTTGTGTGTGGCTGTGGTCAGCAATCTGACATCCTCCTGAGTAAAATTCCCACGGCGGGGCCCAGGAGCGTTAGTTTAGGAGCTAATTACTGACCTTGCTGGAGCCATGCCCACAAATGGAGACAAACAGTATCAGAAGGAATTGATTTGGCTAATAGAAGAATGCATTCTTAAAAAACCACTGTTTCACAGCCCTTTGAAAAATGACAAATGCTGCAATAACAAAATAGACTGCTAAGTTAAAAAAAAAAATACACACGACACACCCCCAATAATAGACCAAAAATTAAGAGGAGAGAGGTATACTCTAGTGAACAATCAAGTAGAGAAATTGGATAAGCAAAATGCTGTTTATGTTTCAAGATTATCTTACTTGTTATTTTTATTATTAGTCACATACATAGATTTGCAGAGCTTTCCAAAGCACACGTTAAGACAAGACATTTAATGTGAAGCTTTAATATTCTAGATACAAATCTGCTGTGACTGCTCCATGTATGACTAGAGATTTCAGGAATCAGAATTTCACCAATAAATTTAGTGAAACCATGTGCTCTTTTTAATACCCATTTTTCTCTTTAAAGTGTAGTTGTAAATGAGTATTGCTTTATTATGCATGTTTCCTTTAAAAGTGAACATGACTCCCTTTAGGGGAATTCAAGTAATTTGTTGCCACAGTAATCTTTTCTATCCTGAAATGTTAAATACTTGGCTTTCCTCCATGTCTTTGCCTCTCTCTACTCTACAACTGTCATTTTCTCCCTTCTTACTTTTACACGCAACATTCAGATGATTTTTCTTCTCCTTCAGTTCATGATTAGGTTACAGCCAGGGCTGTCCCTCTGAGTCATCTCTTTATTTTCTCTCCTTCACATCTTGTTCAATTTGTAAGCAGCCTGCATGTCTTTCATTCAGTATTTTCCTTTCTACGTAATTGTTGCTTATTCATTCTCTCTATTTGTTTGTAATATATTTTAATTAAAATGTCTTCGTAATGGCTATAAGGAAAGATTTGTTTACAAACAAAGATCTTGCCCAGACATTTTTTTCCTGTCACAGAATTGCATTGTTCTTCAAGTAATTACAATTAGGCATATGAGCTACACGAAAAGTACGTTAGTAAGGTCACGAAGCCAAGCACTTAAAAATTGACCTGTATCATACTTATGAATTGACCTTTATAGTCCTGATTCAGCCTCTTTCACACAAGCAGTCTGAATCTGCATTACACAGTAGCGTAGCCATGTGTACCTAGTCCACTTCAGCCCCATTCAGTCCACTAACTGTGTCTCTTTCGGAGGAATAAAAATAAATAAATAAAGGGCTACCGCCTCCTCTTTGGCTATGTTTGGTAGGTTTATTCCTTCTGAGAACCTCAGTGTAGCTGAGCCTAATTCTGTGTCTGCCCAGAGTTAATTTTCCTTTCTGCTCAGCCGAAGTCAGGGAGGTGCAAGCTTGAAGTTCACGTGAATGTGGAACACAGCGAGGGAGACAGCAGGGATGATGCCAACCCAAGGGGATAAAATGTGGATTGCTGATGGGCTGGCCGCATTGGCCACCAAAAGGAAGAAAGGAGAAGGGGCGGTGTCTTGAAAGGATGGCTAAGCAAAGGCACCCAGGGTGGCCTCACTACTGTAGCATGCCCCCACATCAGTTCCCCTTTAAGCTGCTGTCAGCCTCCCCTGGGGCCTTCCCCCAGCCCTGCCCACGGGCCCAGGACTCCCATTTCAGCCCAGCCTGCTGCCCTCAATCCCCACTGACAGCTGTGCTGGCCTCCAGCCATGGGACCTGCCATGCTGGGGCCACCTGCAGGACCGCCTCCCAGCCCAGCCCCTCTGGAGCTGCCCCTGGCCTGCCCTGCTCCCCAGCTGGGGCAATGGGGCAGGCCCTGGCAGGGCTCAGAAATCCTGTGAGATTTCCCAGATTGGAAAGCTGTAATGAATGGAGTGTGGGATGGCCTGGAGGAGAGACAGTGTCTGGATCTGAGACAGTTGGCTTCTGTCCTGGCTCTGCAGGGCTTTCATTTCTGTTCAGGCTGTGGTACTGAGCAACACACATCTTGAGCTCTCACAGCTTGTCGTAACTATGTTATCTTTATTTTCTGGACACCCTGCCTGAGACCTGGGGCCTGAATTGCTAATTCCTGAGCTCTCAGAGACGCAGCTGAAAAGCACCAGGAGTTGTGCTCAGATATATAAGGTTGTGCGTAACACCAGGTACTCTGACAGGCAGGTCCCGTGCATCTCAAATGGCCTCCTGGCAGGTCCAGGGAAGTTTTTGTTTCTCAGTCTCTTTGTGTCTGCATCTTGTTTCTGAGCGTGAGAAATATTTTCTTTTTAAAAAAAAAAATATTGTTCTGATACTGCACTAAGCCATTTGCAGTGCTCAGCTGGTTGGTGTTCGTAAAGCAACAGTATGCTCTAGGGGTGGACATTACACAAAAAGTCTCTAATTACATACAATTAGGCAGGCCAGAAACTGCATGCTGGAGGGAATTTTAGATAGGACTGTGCCACAAAGGAGGTCAATTCGCATCGTACAGTGTCCTAACTCTGGGATTTCCTAGTTTATGAGTGTTCAGTTTTGCAATCTTAATGTTTTCCCAGACTTTTTGTGTATAATTTGCTGGTGCTTGTTGTACTGTTTGTTCCTTTTACATTCAGGAATGGGAGATCTTTTTTTTTAGTTTATTATGAAGTCTTAAAAAGAGGGTCCTTCAAAACATACAAGGGAGAGGTTTTCAATGCCTATGCCTGGTAATATAATTTTTTTAATCAACTTTGAAAAATAGCCAAAAGAGTAGTTCAGCAAACACCCTATAACCTGGGCTGGAGCTTGCTCTGTGAGGCGGTTTGATCAGCAGTTAAAGCTGAGCTCTGTGATGTTCAAGACAGGTTCACTGAGGTCTGCATCTTTAATGATTTAACTGTAAGAAGCCTTTAATGGGTGTGCAGAAATGGCTATTTTAAAAGCCTAGTATCTTAGCCAAAATTTGGGTACAATTTTATGAGGAGTCCTAAAGTCAAATTCTTAAGCTGCAGGCAAGTTGATGTCAAATATGAAGTCATTGACACACAGTACAAGGATGTTTGAAAATTTGCAAGGAAAGGTCAAAGCCATATATTCTCTTTTAGTCTCATTCAAGGGTGTCCAGCACAGAAGATTTCAGCAGAAAAAAAATAGTTTTTTAAAAAAATTACACATAGCTAAAATTAACATCTTGTAATGGGGAGAACTTGGCTGTCAGTCCTGCTTCTAACTGCTTGATAGCATTCATAGTAAAATCTTGTAACAAATAGGAAAAAATAGAGGGGAAAAAGCCAAATAAAATTTGGGAAGTGAACAACAACAGAGTATACTTGGACTTCTTTGTAACATAGTAGAAAATTTCTTGTTCAAGTAAGAGTATTTTTTTGTCTATTCTTATTGTTGTAAATATATTTGTAATAACTTTTCAAAGCTTTACAGGCTCTTCAGTTTTTCAAGTCCAAAATGCTAAGCAATTACACTTTCAGATGCTTAGCTTCTTGTATACCTTTAAACTTCCACCAGTGATGGACATTATGTTTGTACCAAGAATCTTTAGGTGCCTTCCAGTTAATTTTAACTTTTTTGTACAGACAGAAGCATACTTTAAAAAACACAATGAAATATGCCTTAGAGAGTAGATGGTAACCTGGGCTGAGGTCTGGACTTTCTACTATGCTGCAAGTGCCATCTAAATTAATGGATTAATTCAGATATGTCTGTCTGAGGATCATCTATAGATCCATTACAGCATAGACATACATTCAATCTGACTTTTTTGGTAGGTCTTTTAAACTAATAGACAATATATATCTAAATTAGCAAGATTTCACCATTTCAGTATTATTCAGATGTAAAATTAGAATTGTTCATATTTTATGTTTGCCAAAACCTTTCTATGTAATCATAAAACTCCTGGGATGCCTGTTGTCAACTTCTCAGTCTATCCTCTGTTTGCTCTTTCTAGGTCTGCAGCCATACACCAACTACAGCTTCATGCTTACTGCATGCACATCTTCTGGGTGTGCTTCTAGCCAACCACTTTCAGGTCAAACTTTACAAGCTGCTCCTCATGGTAAGGGAAAAAGACATTCTTGTAGAAATGCAAAGAGAAGGTCATATGGTCTTGTATTTTCTGATGGTTTAACAAGGTGCAAAATTCCGCTATCATCCATCAAGATATCATGTATAAATTTACACAAGAGAATCCATCCCTCTTCGAATATTTGTATCTTAGCACTTTCTTTATACTGACTGCCTGGCACTGCATTTCTACTTTCTTTTTGTGATGGTTTTCCCAAGTTCTTCTTTAAGTTATTGAGGCTAGAATTAGAAGATGCATACTTTTTAAAACACAATTAAATATGCAGAGACAACTGGGCATACAAAGGCTGCAGCCTTTGGCCTTGTTCTCCATTAATCTGTCCCTTGTCTAGTTGGTTGTATTTGAAAAGGATAAATACAGAAAATGTGTTAAATTCTGTCATTCTCTCTGGCAATGTTTTATGCTTTCATTGCATTGCTGGAAGCAACAGCATAAACTGTGGGAAAGGAAAAAAAAAAAGCAACACAAACCCTTCATGTTTCTGTCATAAAATTAAAATAGTGTCATTGTGATATTAATAGGGGTATGGCCAAAACCTCATCATATCATAGTCAGCTCAACAGAGGTAGAAATCTACTGGAGTGAACCAAAGAAACCAAATGGACTCATTACTCAGTATCGATTATTTCGTGATGGAGAAGAGATTTTCCTGGGTGGCAGTATAGACCTGAATTTCACAGATGTTAACCTGCAGCCTAACAGTAGGTAAGGCACGTCAAAGAGATCCGGTAATATGTGAAAATTGTTCAAAATATGTGCACATGTGTTTGTGAAATTTACAAAATATAATTACTTTTTTACCAATAGAAAAATCTCATACAGTATTATTTAATTACTGAAAAAATGGTAGAGCACTTTTAGGAGGCTTCCAGATATTGGAAAGTCTTAATCAAATCTTTTTTTGAAAAAGGACTTCTCTTTTCTGAGAATAGGGCATTTTGATTCAAAGAGAGGGAGGCTTTTTTTTTCCCCTCCTGCTTGTGTGGTTGTTGGTGGCTCATTCATTGTTTTTTTCCTTGTGTAATATACTTAGAAAAATTTAAGTCTTTACATGACAGACAGCACTGCATATGGTTTATAATGTTTCTCTGCATATTGAACATACTAGCTCAAAAGTAGCAGCTGCTGATATTTTTATAGGGGCTGTTCTGAAATTGATTTTGACACTTTGTGAGTTTCTTATATAAGCTAATGTGAATTTTAGTATTAAAATTATCATGATAAGTAAAGAGTTGCTTTTCTCACATTAAGAAACTTAAATGTGGAAGTCTTCACTAATGCAGTATTTGTAATACTCTTTGTATAGTCTATTCACTTTAAATCGGTGAAAACGGAAATGTTCTATTACTGATATGCCTAAAGCTTCTAACCATAGTGTCTACTGATCTTTTTGTGTTTGCGCAGATATGTTTACCAGCTGGAAGCCAGCACTTGGGGCGGCAGCAACACTAGTGATAAATATGTTATACAAACACCAGTAGGAACGCCAGAGAAAATCCATGTCCCATATAATGTCACAGTAATTGATGCATATTCTATATTTCTAGCTTGGGACGTGCCAGGTAAAAATCTATTTCTATGTAGTACTTTGTAGCAAAATGAAAGGATGGAAAAATGAGTATATTCAGGCAGGCAGCTGAATCATTCTGATATTTTTATTCTTTGTATTTGGTTTTAGTGTTTGAGTGATTTAAATAACTGGTATGTAAAGCTGCTGTTTCCTAGAGACATTTTAACAATATTGGCCTATATACTTGACATGGGTGTTGTAAGGATTATTCGATCAAATATCTATATATTAATTTTATCTTGTAAACTATTATTGAGTGCAAGTATTAAAGAAAAAAAATTACACTTTTTCCCTTCTTTTCAGACTAACCTGTTATTGACAGGGAAACCTGCCAGCCTTCTAGGTTAATGATGTCTTGATATCTATCCTGGCAATTAAAATGTCTAGTTGTCCTGAAAATGTGCAATATTGAGCTCCTTTAAAAAAATATACAAGGTGTAAGAGCGATCCTGAACTAACTTTGTCCTGATTGAGTAAATTTTATTTGCTGGAGCACCATAGAGTTGTGTGGACATGTTACCTTGCAGGAAGGTGGGTCAGCAAAAACCCAGAAATATTTCTTCTCTTGTTACTCTTCTCCGGAACATCACCATGTTATCTTGACCTGCTACAGAGGTAGGCTAAGAAGGAATAATTGAATAATCATGTCTTTTCATATAAGACACACTGTGCTGTGTTTTATTAATATACATCATACTTTAAGTGATTGGTGTACTTTACTGATCTTATAAAAATTATATGCTGTAGTTACTGTGGGGCAAGAGGGTATTCTAAATTAACAATTCTCTGTGTAGTGTAGTTTATTTCCAGAAAGGAAAGTTTATAGATATTGGGGTTATTTTCAGTTAAAATGAGATCAATTTTTTTAGAAACTTCAGCTGTTCGCATATTACAATAACAACAATATGTGTTTTATCAGTGAAAACAAGGAATTTTTTGATGTCTCATCTTCCTAATTATTTAAGATGTTCTTTCCTTGCATAGCAGTCATCATCATAGAGTCAATTGCATTAAAAATAAAATCACCTAGAAAAAATATTTTGCCTTTAAGGCTGGGATCGCAGGTATTGTGGCAGTGCTTAGCAGAGTTCACCCTACCCATTTAAGCAATGATTAATAAATCTATAATACCCTGAGCTGTCAATCTTTTAGTTTTCAGAAGCGCAAAATCCATTATAGAAATGCTATAATATATGAAAAAGATTAAAATCTTAAATTAAACTTTTCCCCCTACTGCCTGAAAGGATTTAGAACCCAGCAGAAGGCAGGTATTTTCGAATGGCATATAATCTACAGTGAGTTTCATTGGAAAGTGACTCATGCAGTATTATAGTTTTGATAATAAATAAAATTTAAGGTGCAAAATATTCAGCAACATTATGAATAGATTTAAAACATAAAAATATACTAAAATAATGTAGGCTTGTGAAGAGCGGGGTGTTTTCCAGAAAAGCTTGTCCTTGTTTCTCTAGACCTTTTCCAGCGGCTTGCAGTAGGTTACAAGCCTACAAGGAGAATCAGGCTCCATATAGTACATCTGGCTATGGTGCAATTAAGATTATGCATACAATGGTTCATGTATTCCTGAAACCACAGGATCAGAGGGGAGAGGGGGTGGCTGAACATTGTGGAACTGTAGAGGATGCGGGGATGATGCATTCACAGGGCTATAAGAGTCATTCTCCTCGGTCAGGGAAAGGCACGTGTCCCAGGTAATGGGACACACCTTGATTACTTATCTCAGTTTTGTGCCTATTTGGTGACTCCGTCCCTTCCTCCCTGCATTCTTGCTGCGGGGCCAATTATTGAAGTTTTTAAGCAAAACTTGCTATTCTTTTTATTATAGTGCCTCAAAGACACTTACAAGATCTTACAGGAATAGGGAGTACTAACAGCAGAGAAATTATACTAAATGCTACTAATGCTACTAAAAGAAATCCATTTTACAGAAACTTGAGTAAAGACAGAAGCTGGGAAATAAATTCTTCACCCTTCATAGTCCTGCCTCGTGCTCATTCTGAGACTTTTATGCTCCTGGTGGTTTTTTTTCCCAATAAGAAGATTGTGGGGGATGCAGGTGGACATTTATTTTGAAGGTTCTGATCTTCTGGAATGGCATATATCCCATTAACAGGTCCTGTGCATGCAGACATCTGGGGCCACATACATGCCCAGCTTGGTAAGATTAGCCTAGAGTCTACAACTTTTTATCCTTAATTATGCCTTTGCTCATGGAGTAGCAGGAGGGTTTTTTATGTTTTGGGTTTTTTTGTTTTGTTTTTCCTGTGTATGAATCCTTGTTTCACAGTAGTCCAGCCTGAAATAATATAGGTTTCCCTTACAAAACCAGAATAGAGCATTTATTATAAGGATTGCCAGACTTGGCAGTCACTCTTGTATGAGACAAGTGTTTTAATTAGTATAGTCTCCATGAAAAGAAGTGCTTTTTATTAACCAAGATTTGATGACAGGGTAGCTGGTCATAGTGTCTTCCTGTCTGTGGATATCAGGGTTGCTTTGGTATTCTATCTTATCTATTGTAATAAATTTTGATCAAATAATCACCCTCAAGATTTATTATGGGCACCGTATTACACCAACCTTCCTTTTGGACGGCTTTAATTATAATGTTTCAACATCTGTAACGTATCTAAATCTTATGACTTTATAGATAAGTAGCATTTCAAAACTCCTGAGTTAGCTAAATAGCAAAGTGGATGAGTAGTGGTTAAAGTGATGGATTCAGAAAAAAATATTTGACACACCTCACTCACTATGGAAAATAGGACTTTATTTTCTGAAATAGGTATCCCATTATCTTGTGTTGCATTGCCTCAGTGCACCTTAAAGGTATGGTACATTTCACTGATACGCTACAGAAGGATATGTTACAATTATTATGGAACAACTATTAGTGCCATGGACAGAAACAGAAAAGCTGAATGGGAAAAAAAAGCCATACGTAATTCTCCTAAGGCATATCCATAAATGTTATTGATAGGTATGCAGGTAGCCATCTTGCATTTCAACTCATTGACAACTCCACCTGTCCTCACTGGGGGTCTCATTCCTCTAGATGTCTTCAGTCACTGGTGATACTGTGAAAGTTGAACATGCTCAAAAGCGGATCCTGTCCTCTGCACCTAGGTTACTTGCTTCATATGTTAATGATCATCTGGATTAAAATGTCTTCTTTCATCAAGTTGTTATACTCTACTTCATCCCTTCTTTATCACCTTTGGAAGAAGGGACAGGCAATGCAGGAGGAGTACAGAGATCTCATTAGCTTATACGGAGAGAAAATTAGAAAGGCAAAAGCCCAGCTGGAGCTCAACCTGGCCACTGACATAAGGGACAACAATAAAAGTTTCTATAAATATATCAACAATGAAAAGAGAGACAGGGAGAATCTCCATCCCTTACTGGAAGCAGGGTGGGACTTCACAACTAAGGACAAGGAGAAGGCTGAGTTACTTAATACCTTCTTTGCCTCTGTCTTTGACAGTCAGACCAGCTACCCCCAGGGTGTTGAGTCTCCTGAGCTGGAAGAAAAGGGTGAAAACCAGAACTATCCTCCCCCCATAATCCAGGAGGAAGTAGTTAACAAACTATTTCTGCACCTCTACACCAATAAGTCTACGGGGCTGGACGGTATTCACCCGAGAGTACTCAAGGAGCTGGCGGGAGATCTCACCAAGCCTCTATCCATCATCTATCAACAATCCTGGTCAGCAGGGGAGGTACCAGATGACTGGAAGGTCATCTACAATGAGGGCTGCAAGGAGGATCTGGGGAAACAAGGCTGTTAGTCTGACCTCTGTGCCAGGAAAGATCATGGAGAGGGTCATCTTGAGTGAGCTCTCACGGCAAGTCCAGGGCAGCCAAGGGATCACGGCCAGCCAGCATGGGTTTATGAAAGGGAGGTCTTGTTAACCAACCTGATGTCTTTCTATGACCATGTGACCTGCCTTCTGGATGGGGGGAAGGCTGTGGATGTTGTCTACCTGGACTTCCGTAAGGCCTTTGACACCATCTCCCACAGCATTCTCTTGGAGAAGCTGGCAAATCACGGCATAGACAAGTGTATTCTCCACTGGATAAAACACTGGATGGATGGATGGCAATACCCAGAGAGTTGTGATTAATGGCGTGAAATCTAGTTGGCGACTGGTCACAAGTGGTGTCCCTCAGGGCTCAGTTTTGGGGCCAGTATTGTTTAATACCTTTATCAATGCTCTGGATGAGGGGATTGAGTGCACCCTCAATAAATTTGCAGACAACACCAAACTAGGTGGGAGTGTTGATCTGCTTGAGGGTAGGGGCTCTTGCAGAGGGACCTGGCCAGGTTGGATTGAGGGGCCAAGGCCAATTGTATGAGGTTCAACAAGGCCAAATGCTGGGTCCTACATTTCAGTTACAGCAACCCCATGCAGTGCTACAGGCTTGGGGAAGAGTGGCTGGAAAGCTGCCCAACAGAAAAGGACCTGTGGGTGCTGGTGGACATCTGGCTTTACATGAGCCAGCAATCTGCCCAGGTGGCCAAGAAGACATCCTGGCTTGTATCAGGAATAGCATGGCCAACAGGGAAGTGATGGTGCCTCTGTACTCAGCACTGGTGAGGCCTCACTTCAAGTACTGTGTTCAATTCTGGGCCCCTCACTACAAGAAGGACATTGAAGTGCTGGAACGTGTCCAGAGGAGAGCTACCAAGCTGGTGATGGATCTAGAGAACAAGTCATACAAGGAGAGGCTGAGGGAACTGGGTATGTTTAGTTTGGCGGTGTTTAAGAAATGAGTACATGTGGCACTTCAGGGCATGCTCTAGTGNTGGGTCCTACATTGCAGTTACAGCAACCCCATGCAGTGCTACAGGCTTGGGGAAGAGTGGCTGGAAAGCTGCCCAACAGAAAAGGACCTGTGGGTGCTGGTGGACATCTGGCTTTACATGAGCCAGCAATCTGCCCAGGTGGCCAAGAAGACATCCTGGCTTGTATCAGGAATAGCATGGCCAACAGGGAAGTGATGGTGCCTCTGTACTCAGCACTGGTGAGGCCTCACTTCAAGTACTGTGTTCAATTCTGGGCCCCTCACTACAAGAAGGACATTGAAGTGCTGGAACGTGTCCAGAGGAGAGCTACCAAGCTGGTGATGGATCTAGAGAACAAGTCATACAAGGAGAGGCTGAGGGAACTGGGTATGTTTAGTTTGGCGGTGTTTAAGAAATGAGTACATGTGGCACTTCAGGGCATGCTCTAGTGTCACGCTCTAGTGGCTGAGATTGTAAGGTGTGGGTTGTATTTTTGTGTATGGTTGGACTTGGTGATCCTTTCCAACCATGACAATTCTGTGATCCACCTCCGGGTTTGTTAATAATAAGAATGAAATTTGTGTAACAAGTCTGGATTCCTATTTTATTCTTGTTGGGATCAAATAAATGTAGTATTTGAATGACATTTTAGTTGTCTCTTAGCTTTATCTTTTAGCTTCCCCAGCTAACATGCTTTCTTTCTCCTTTGTTGGTGACCTAACAAATTGACTTTTGCTAAGCCAATGTTGCTTTTCATCATTTTTGTTTTCTCATGTATATTACTGTTTGCTTCATGTCACTGTGGGACAAGATCTTCAAGCTCACTCACCAAAGTTCTGCAGCTTGAAAGCAGGCAACATCTCCAGCTCTGACACTCTTCAGAGTCTTGTTGGGAATGCTTGATGAAACCAGAATGGGATATCTGGATATTTAATGCTTAGTGTAAATACTTAACTTCAGGATGTGGAATAGATTGCTTTATTTTGTAAACTTAAAAATTAAAATATAACTCGACTCTTACTAATTTTTAAAGTCATGACATTCTTACTTTAGTTTTTCTTGTACTACAAGTGAAGCAGTTAAACTATTTTACTTTAATTGTGATTGAGTTTCACATCATATTAAACAATTTTTCAGCGATTGACTTCGAACAGATTTTTTGGTGACCAGTCTATAAAACAGACTGTGGCTTTTTCCTCCCAATTCTAAGCATCTTGTGCTGCAAATTCTATTTTTGAACTACCCTAGTTTTGAAGTACACAGAGCTGTCAAACCTAATTTGCAGAGTTTTGCACAGCATTGTCCATTAAATGTTAGCCAAATATGCTCATAAAAAAACAAGGTTTAGTTTGATTGACTTGTCCCATTGCAAAATGTGCACCTGCTGTGAAATGAAGTCTCAGAGGAAAAAAGTGGAATAATTTAACTTTTTTATTTGTAAAGATAATCAGGGTTTTTCTGATTACATCTTAACTTCATAAATGTTAAATAACCTATCAGCATCTAGTTGTTGTAAATTATGAAAAAGAGTATTGCTGGGAATATTAACCAACTAAATCCTTGTTCTTTAGTGAACATGAAAATGTGTTATGGCAGGTTGTCATTGTGCTCATGGTAACTTTGACACCAAATAACAAAACTGCCATTTGCACTTAGGGTAAATTGGTTCACTTGTGCTTTTACGGTTCCTTTTATTCTGACATAAATTTATGAACTCTGGAACTAACCAAGTTGTGTGGTTTCCCAGCTGACTTTAACAAATATGCCCATTTCATTTCCTTCAGTCATCAGAGCACAGAAGGTAGTAGCTTCAGACTGGCTGAAGGGCTAGTCTGAAAGAAGGGGTTTTTTTTTTCAAGTTTGTGTTGTTTGCTTTTTTTTCTTTCTTCCAATTATAAAGTGGTCCTTTGATCTTGGCATTCTATTAATTTCATCAAATTGTAAAAGGATTTCCACTGAATATTGGAATTTTGCAGAATGTTTACTTAGTTTTATTTACAATTTCATGTTTACTCAGAGAATTTTTTTTTTTTCCTGAGCATACTTATTATTGGTATCATTCCTAATATATTGCAACACTTCGCAAAAATTTTAAGATTTTGCATTTTGGTGGTTTGGGGTTTTTTTAGCATTTCTGCTGAGGTATGGACTGCATGTTGGACAATGATTGGTTAATTATTTTGAAATAAGTGTCCTTTGCTGCATACCGATGACTGGATTCAGCTGTCTGTGTTCATATTTAATCTTCCTTGTGAAATCGAGCATTCTGAACAGTTCCAGTTTCAAAAGTTTCAGGTGAATTTTTCCCAGAATAAATGCACTGGTCAGGTGCACAAAAGTGAATTATGTATCACTTTCATAAGATAGTGGGTTTTTCTGGGTAAAATATTTGGTCTTTATCAAGACTGGAGAAGAGGAGGACCCTAACTACAAGATTGAAAAAAAGGTTTTTATTTGATGTACTGTCTACCATTTCAAGCTCTTACTTTCGGATCTTGTATTGTGTCCTTTACAAACACTCCAATTATAGGGACTGGGGGGAGAGAAAAAAAAAAAGATAATATAACTTAATTACTGGTATAATTAATCAATGTGCACTCAAGTGCACTCTTCCAGAGCATTTCATCTTCCATAAATCACAGACAAAAAATAATTTTCTTTGTTGCAGAAGCCATCCACTTCAACATCACTTCTCAGAGGTTTACTCTGTAACATCCAGCATGACTTTAACAGTTGTATTTCTATTATTCCATTCTTAATGATTGGATCTTGGTGTTTTCCTTGAAGCTTTTAAACTGTAAAAGGAAAATTTTCCAGTGAGATGTTTGCACTTTCTGTCTCCTTCTCCATTCACCTCTTCCAGGGACTGACATCAGCATCTTTTTTCTTCCTGTAAGCTGAACAGTTGAATAAAACTGAAGTCATGCCTCTACTTCAGGGCTATTTTTCAGCTTCAGCATTACCTTTGTCTAGCATCAAGTGAGGCAGCAGCATCTTATTTCTTTTGGGTTTTTAGGCCCTCTTTTTCTTCTGAGAATTGTAAAAACTTGGTATTTCAAAGATTTTTTCTGATCTTCCAAGGTATATCAGTCGTTTATAGTACCACGAAGAAACTTGAAATCTCTCTGATTTCTTGTAAACTCTTTTTATTTTTAATTTTTTTTTTTAGTTATTGTGCATATTCACACACATTCATACATTCTTGGCTAGAAAGAATCCATCTAAAAGATGCACAACAGTGGAAAAAATGTTCTTCAGGATAGTAGGATAATTGTGTCATGAAGATACTTTATCAGAAAAGGACCAAAACCACAATTTGGAGAAGGAATGGAGTTGTTTTCCAATGCTACATATGAAAAGATTCTTAAGGTCTGGACAAGTTTCAAAACTGCTTTCTAGTTCTTGGTGCAATCACAAAGACATTTCTGCTATGTCTGAAGTACATGTGTTGAAAGAGAAATGTGCTCTTACTAATCAGATTCATCTTGACTCATTTCAGAAAGATACTTTGTCAACTTTATACTTCATTTTTTTCTTAAGACTGTGCATTACATGACTGCAGAATGAAGGAAACACACTTAGGAAACACTCTTTGGTTATTCTCTTGGTGTTATGAAATTGCTGCTGTCTGCATAGGACAGTCTATAGTAGACAAAAAGTAAAAAGCCTACAGCCCATTTCCTAATTACAAAACCAAAACAAAACAAATAAAAACCCTTGAGAAGTCATGTGGGAGGAAACGAGAAGATCCATGAACCTCTGCTGATGATTCTGTCGGCATATGGCTTAAATTGTTCTAATGGATGAACTGATTTTTTCTGCTTCTCAACAGAACCAGAAAATTGGGAATTATCAGCATGGGAAGAGGAATTGATGGGGGAAAAGGTTGAATTATAATAGTAAAAACTGTTTGTTTGGTTGTTTTTTTTTCTTCAACAAATACTAAAAACTGAAAGTTCATTTTTATATCAGTTGAAATTATATGTTTCTTGGTGCAGGCTAGTGCATTGTCCTTCACTGGTATAGCAGGCTGAGAACCTACACTACTCTACTGCCACTGGGCTAAAAAGGGATAATTTCCTGGATGGTGGCAATTCGCTGTTTTTTATCCTATGACTCTATATTCAAACATCAGTGCTTAGCAGCTGTTGCCTCTCCAAAATAAAGAAATAAAAGCTTCCTGGTTCTTCCCAGTCATAAGATCACTCTTCCCAGAAGTAGCAATTACAACATAGGCATTGACTAAAATGAATTTTGATTTTTAACTGAAACTGTACTGTCTGTCTTCCAGTTGTGATCAGCAGATGGATCTGTTTCAGTTTATATTTAAATGGTTGTAGCTTCCAAAAGAGGCAATAGGTAAAGCCTCCAGAGGGGGCTTACATCTAAAATCGCATGTGATGAAAGCCTCTTTGAAGTTGTCCTGCACTGTTGTTAGTATTTCAGATAATCACTGGTTCTTTTGTGTTTCACAACAGGGATATTCATTGCCAATGTGCCTTTGGAATACAGTATCTTATTAAATGCCAGCAGTCCCACTCTACTGGTGAAACCAGTCGGCCGTGCGCGTTTTGCTTTTGTGGATGGCCTAGATCCCTACACCCTGTATGAGATAAGAATACAAGCATGCCAGAATGGTAAGATGATTTTAAGAGACTCAGCTCTGTGACTGCAAGGGAATGGAGATTTTCCAGATAGAATCAACGCAGCAAAACAGAGAAAACCTTATTCCTACATGGGAGTCACATGTTTAACTAGTAAAAAGAAAGCCTAGCACTGAATGAAGCATTAACTGTTTCTCCATGTTATATCATGGATATTTTAAATGGAGATTTAAAAAATGTATTTTAGGTAATATGTGCCATTTTATTAAAAGCTCTTCACAAATAGCTTAACAATTTTTTAAAATGTGCACGCAGAACAAAATCAGTTCTGTAACTGTTCACCAAGAAGTGGTAATCATAAAGACAGTAGAGAAGACCCCAAATATTACAAAATTCCTTGACTTTAAGGGAAATTTTCAAAATCCTATTGAAATAAGTCAAAATATATTGAAATAATTTAAATGAGTATTTAATAATGAAATGTGGCACTATTTCATCAGGAGGTTCTTTACCTGACTTTCATTTGCTTTTACTGTATTTTTTGCTAAGGCAGAAGCTCTTATCACTGAAAAAACTTCTGGTTTTGTAGGTGGGTGTGGAGTGGGTAGTCAAACATATTTGAGAACTGCTGAAGCACCTCCGAGAGAGCTGAGTCCACCTATCGTTAAAGCAACAGGATCTGCACTCATTGAAGTGAAATGGGAACCACCAAAGAAACCAAATGGCATCATTACTAACTACTTTATTTACAGGTAAATGCTTTTATCACCTCAGATTCTTTGTCCTATTGAGCTGTTAATTACTTTATTCTGTGTTATACTAGGAGGTGAAAATAAGTGTAGAAGTATATTATAAAATATATAATGCCATTCAAATGCTAAGATAAGGTGCTTATCTATGGATGTTGAGAATAAGAGCTGAGACAAGAATCGTCTTCCTGCTCTACAAATGACGCAAAGCAGGTGAAAAAATATTTTTAAAAATTCAAAAGGAAAGACAAAAATTGTAGGAGAGATATTGTCACTGTCTTTACCCAGACCACTAGGTACAGTCTTCAATCCCCTCTGATAGACAGTTGGGAATTTTGGAATGGAAACAGGAGTAATTCACAGCATTTCTGAGATTTTTAAAAGCAAAAAAAGGTATCTAGGTGCCTAATACAGATCAGTTTTCCAAGATAACTTATGTTCCTGTTTGTAAGTAATCTGGAGTGTGATTACAGGGCATCTACTGATGTTCCTTGGTGTTTGTATTCAGCTGCCCTGTCTAGATACTTGACTGACATGTCCTCACTCCCTGTGAGGAGCTTCATAAGCTCCATGTAAGGATTTTTCTATATACATAGCTGTGTTTAGGAAAGTGTCAAAGTAGCAGAGTACTGACATCTGATGTGCCCATTGACCCTTTTTTAAAAGCTCACTGAAGGGACCTTCATGAATAGTTTCAAAAGTCAGAGAGTATAACACTCAAGCCCTGTATTGGAGAGGAATTTAAGTTCTGAAGTTCATGGTTTTTCCACTCTAAATATTTGTGGCAAACACATGCTAGGCTGGATGTAGCCTCCCACAAAGAGTTTGGGACATTTTATTATATTAGAGCTGTGACTGAGAAGACAGGGAATCAAATTACCTTTTGGAATCATCAGCAATAATTAATATAAATTCACTTTTGCCTTAAACACATTAGGAGTCTTTAAAAAATCTTACTGTCTTGAAATATCCTTTTGTTTGCTTTTTAAAAAAATTGTCTGATCAAAAACCGCAAGTCCCTCCCCTGGATAAGGAGAAATAAAGTGCATGTTATAGCCCAAGACATGTCTTCACTCTGTTGTTTTTGTAAATAAAGCCGATGATTACCACTGCTATTCCATGGCAGCCATAGAAAGGGAAAACAGGAAATATAATGCAGAAAGCCTGCTTCAGTGAAAAATACTGTAAATTGAATTTGACAGCATTTGATGGCATTTGATTATTCTAGTCACAGCCAAACAATGATATAAAGAGTAATATGAAACAGAATGTGTTACTGCCTAGCAGACTCAAAAGCAATAAACCTTCCTCCAATGTGACACAATCACTTCACAATCATAATTGTAGCCTGTTTGATACCTCTGAGTACAGCAGAAGGGCACTGACTGACATAGATACATTTTGTTTTTTATTTAAAGTGAAATGAAAATGGCGCACTGGGGCTCCAGATATAATCGTTATATTCACCTACATAGGCATGAATCACTTGGCAGTTATTTCAGCTGAAGTTTAAATGTGCTTAGACAACAACAATATCAAATCTTTCTCAGATAGCTGCAAAAAAATCAGAAATGGGATGTAAGCACATAGTTCTTTTTCATTCTGTAGCCACACAGAGCCTTACATTGTTATAGTAGCAAGACTGCGGTATTTCTATGGGAGTTTATGGCATGTAATTTCTTCTTCATCATGTTACTCTCCCTTACTGCATCACCACCAAAATAAATTCATTTAACTCAAAACCTGGCATGCTTGGGGAGCTAGTGTGTGTGCACGTCTTTGCATTAAAATGGCAGGATGAATGCTTTCCTCTAGAATCATAAAAGCACTTGCAAGTTTGCAGCCATTTTGTTAGAAACCAAAAAATTAAAATATTAGTTTTTGATGAAAGAGAGCGTGACATTTTATTTTTGATTCATATAGCAGTTTTAAACACAGATCCAAGGCGTTTCAACTTTTCTAACAAGGACCACAACTTAGAAGATATTGTGAATAAGAAAATATCTGGTTCATGAGACAATTGCCCAATCTACTTCTCTTCCCATTCATCATTACATAACATCCCTGTGACAAACACAGAAATTGCTAGTCTAGAAAAATAATATTATGGAAATAGGGGATGTATTTCTTGCTGTATTTTAATAGGATATAGGTCACATCAGCTAACAGAACTGCTCTCTGTTGATCACCAGCATGCACAGTGTAAGATGCACATGAAATGACTCTTAAAGAAATATTGCCTGTAAAATTATAAATAATGTTATGGTTCGTATCTTGTTAAGGGACTGTCTGAATTTCTGTCCAAGTGTGTATGTCATGTTTGGTACATTTTTATTATTTAGTATCTATATGTGAGATTGTAACGTATCTCTTATTAGCTGAACAATCCTGATGGTGAACATGTAGCAGAAAAATCAACAGGCGATTTAGGGCAGAGGCCATGTCTCAGTGGCTATTGACTGTGGTAACTTGCAGCGTAGAGGCTTCTAGACTGACTCTTTATGATTAATTCATTGCTTACCCTTATCCCCTTAATCATGAGCTGCACCAAAGCTTCCAAGGCACATATATTAGTAGATGGTTTAATATAAGAATCTTTATGGATGGATATGTTGTTGAGTATAAGAACTCCTGAAGGGTTTTATTTATAGCTGTAATTGATATAATACCTAATCTAAACTAGCATATTACATGCAATAATCTCAAATACCTTTTGTTCACTTTTTTCATATCAAAACTTGTAAAAAAACCCTCCAAACTACATTGATAGAGATTTGTTGAATCCAAATGGTGAGACTGCTTTGTTTACTTGGATATGAAACTGTAGAGTGGGAGCATTGATGAGGTTGCATTCCCCTGTATTTGATAGTGTGATTCCCCAATTGTTTGAATCTTACCCCAGGACTTCTCAGTATTTCTAGAAATAGCTTACTACCACTCTGCTAAGGAGAAGAGCAGGCACTGCTAAAACATCTGCTTTTGTTGCATGGTGAAAGGTAGACATGTGAAGAATATTTCTGGGTTGACCTGCAAGACAGGCATTCGCTGAGTCTTGTTCCACGTAAGAAAGCTGAGGGGTGAGTGTTGCAGTTAGCATTGCTGCAGCCCTCTGCATACAGCTCTACTAGAGTCATCTGTCACAAAGAAGATTGTATTCTCCTCTTTATGTCATCTGGCTCAGATCGGCAGTGGGGCAGGGAGAATTTGCCCTTATAGAAATAGCTGTATCTGAGCATCTTTAAAATGAACGTAAGCAGCAAATCAGACTATGCAGATGAAGAGGCAGCTTCCAGCTCTTGGAAAGGTTATTCTCCCTTCAGTTCATCGTACATAAGAAACACTTCCAGTTAAATAAGCAGTTGCATCTTAAATCTTAAGACGATTGAAATGATTACAGACTGTTCAACCACTTCTGTTCAAAGTTTATTCATACATGAAGATATTCTGGTTTTTAGTACTACAGATGGAACCATTTACCTAACCATAAGTTTCATTCATTAAATATTCAGCAGTAATAAGATCTAAATACTTAACCAGACTACATCGTACAGCTTTGCTTGTGGATAAGCTTACAGTTGGTGGCATATTTGATCTTACAGTGTGAAAAAACAGTTTATCACAGAGTTTCAAAAATTTATAAAACATACATTTGTGTATTCATTTAAGTGTCATCCTGCTTGGCCAGACAAGAAATATCAAATGTGGCTTTATCACACTAAAATATACTATTTTTTCACCTGTCTACAGAGGGGTTTCTAGGCATCCTTTTGAGTATACAGGGAAAACACTATATTTTTAGGTGCAGCAGAAAGCCGTAGTGATTCACCTTTCAGAATTATGTGTCTCGCATTAAGTCAGTGAACAGCATCTAGGGGAGAGTTCTGCATAAGGCTTAATTTGCCATTACAATGGAGAATGGGGAAGTGTAATAAAAATAGCTGACGGAATTTTAAGGTCAATGGGTCATTTTGTACCCCAGCTCTTCCAGACATTTTATTTCAAGGGAGAGAATTCCTAGGGAATCTTTCCTTCCTGATCTACCCAACATTCCTCACACAGTTCTGCCAACCAGTTCTCAACATCTTATAATTTATGATTTTATAAGTAACACATCTTATAATTTGATTATTTCACTACACGACATTGTACCTCAAAAGTCTTTGTCCATATAACCTGCTTATCTCAGAGGTTAGCAAAAATTCTTTAGCTTCATATGAGAGAATAATGTATTCATGCATATACAAAAGGGATGAATAAACATCTCTGTACACACATGCATTCATTATATTCTTCATATTTGCATGTAAATACCTGGGTATATATTCTTACAAGCGGTTAAGATTATAAATTTTAAGAAATTGTTGCATTTTATACTGTTATAGTAAATCCTGGATTGATCTAACAAAATAAAATCCGACAGAATTCTGCAAAATACAGATTTTCTCTTGCCAAAGAAATTTTCTTCAGCTTCTGTGTGTGTGTAGTGGTGATGACACCCCTGGTAGTCAGACAAACCAATTTTATTTCTGCAAATTTGCCCTAGTTGCAGTAGAAGTGGCAGATAATGTAATTTGGTTTTTGTTGTTGGCATGGAGGGTGAAAGTGCTTTTATGTTCTGCAAAGGCGAAGGTTCTTGTGAAGAGTAGGGGAAATACTTAAATTCAGGTGCAGTACAGCACAACCGTCATTGAGATTTATCACAGTGTTTAAATGTAACCAACTTAATTTCACACAAACATTTTTATGCCAAGTGTAAGAATTGATTTGATAACTCTGTTTTGAAGATGAGTGTTTGCCTGATTACAGCTGTTATAAATTGTATACTAGAAGGGGCCACATTAGAAAAGGGGCTGAGGATCATCTGTAATCTTCTCTGATACTCAGAGTATCACCAGGTCCAACACTAGCATATCTGTAGTAGGAATGCTATATACACATATATATGTATTTATATATGTGTGGATATGTATACATACACATATGTACAAAATCAAAAACCTATTGTGCCAAAAGCCTATACAGTGAATTATCTTCATGTATCTTAAGTTTGCATTTAAAAAAAAATAAACAGCATTGAAAAAAATATGTCGTTTATTACAGAAAACACTACTTGTGATATTTTAATGAGTTTTTGTGGTGGAGCTACAAATTCTGCAACGTTTATGCACAAGGGATTACTTATTCCATTCACAAGAACAAATGAGATATTTATTATGTGCAAACCAAAATTTAAAAGTGCATGACTTTTTGGGTTTTGAAGGTATGTTAGAATATTTATCCCTTGTTTACTAAGGAACATTGTTCTCAAGTAAATTGGTCCTAAGTTTTCCTTAAATAAGAGATCTGGAGGTGAGTACCTCCCTAAATAGTTTGATTTTCAGAAAAGTGGAAATGTTGCAACCATATTGCAATTCAAGTCATTACTTAACAACCACATATAGATTTAAATTTTCATGTTATGAATTCTGTCTCATATTTGATGTTCTATCCTAAAAGGACACTATGCTTTTGTATTGCTACTCTGCTAGTGTGGACTGTGACAGCACACTTGTTTGACATGGTTTATAGTATTCTTTTACATAAAGGATACTCAACACCTAATACAAGCTTAGGCAAATGCTTTGAAGGTACAAAGATATGTAGGCCGTTCCTTCTATGTGTGTAATGTACAGAAATAATATCTGTGCTTTTCTGAGGTACAGGTTGAACTTAAAACTTTAGGATCTACTACAGTGGGACTGTTAAAGTTACTTTCAATTTTAAACACAATGCCTTTAATTTCATTTCAGACGTCCTGTGGGTAGTCAAGAAGAGCTGCTTTTGTTCGTCTGGGCTGAAGGAGCTTTGGAATTTATTGATGCATCCGAGGATCTACAGCCTTTTACTCTCTACGAATATCGTGCCAGAGCTCAAAATTCTGTGGGATCAGTGGACAGTGTGTGGGCTTCAACCCAAACTCTGGAGGCTGCCCCATGGGGCATGGGAGCCCCGTGGGCACAAGCAACAAGCGCATACTCAGTGCAGTTGAACTGGACCCAGCCTGTCTCTCCCAATGGTGTTATATCTCTGTATCGAGTAGTCTATCAAGAAAAACGCAGTGATCCAACGTTTAGCGTCCCGGCTGTTACAGCACTAACCGTAATGGTAAGAACTGGACCACAAAACCAGTTTTAAGTTGGTTTTATTCTGCTTTGATCTGTGTGGTTTTTTGCAAACTCATTTAACACTGATTGGAAAAGTGGTGTTTCCAATTGCTAGTAGTTTCGTTGGTTTAAATTCTGTGTTTGGCCCAATGCACACTGAAATATTTCACATAAATATCTAATTCCTGGGAGAGGTAAGTAGATTATTTGAAAGCATAGATGGGGCGTGTCTGGAGGAATCAAACTCGTGCATTAAATTTTGTCAATATTTTACTGAGCTTTTTGTCTGACTGTCAAAATAGTTTCACAGGATCTGCACAAAAAAAGAAAAGAAAATCAGTCCTCCTTGTAGATATTCTAGTTTTGTAATTTAGTTGGAATCACAAAGTGTATAAATTCATTAGTAATTACATAATTCATATATGCAACACATTTGCACGTTCCCCTCATAATTCGTCAGTAATAAAATTAGATCTACTATTATTTTCATTCCGTGTACTTATAATAGAATACTACTTTGCGCTGCTAACATGTCTTTCCCTTCAAGGGACTTTCCAAACATGAATGTCTGTGTACGTTGCATTTCTATTTAGTATGTGGAAGGATAGACTTGGAAAATGGCAGGTTGTTTTGTGAACTGACTATCAACATTATGTAAATCAGTGACAGAAGTGGTTATGGCTTGTGCAATTACCACTGCTCCTCCCACTTATATATTACATTCTAGTCTTTCTGTAGAAAGACAGCTTATAGATGGCTGAACTGAACTGTTGTGTGTCAGGATATCTGCTCTACTTGTTTGTTTCCTGAAGATAACTTCCAGAAATTGTTTAAGGAGGTTGTAATAAGATTTGGTTTCCTCAGCAGTGCCACCAGAATTTCATAAACCTAGAATTTTCCCTAAATTACATTCATAGGCCAGATTTGTATTGAATAACACCAGACCCCCCCTAAATTCTTAATTATCTCAATTAAAAAGTACCTGTTTGACCTTCAAGTAGGATCCTAAAGACCCTTCTCTGGAATACCCAATACTAAACTTTAATTAAGTCCCTTAATCAAGTCCCAATACACCAAGGTGGGATAAACTTCCAGCTCAGTAATCTTACACACTCTTGATCATGTCGTTCCAAAGCAGTTTTGTGTCTAGATTCCTGGCAGCCTAAATGGATTAAGTTTTTAATACATATTTTTCTGAAAAAGAAAACAGGTCCTGCATCGAATGCTAGGAATAAAAATGAACACTTTTGTCTTCTGAAATAGTTGTATTCACGTTGTACAGTATGTTAGGTTTTAAAAAGTAGATTGGGATTTTAAAGTTATTTAACTTCAGTAGGATTTTGGTACTTAGCTCCCTTAACTTGTTTTAAAAAATAATCGCAGTCATAGTTGTGATTGGACACTTAAGATTTTAAAACCAGTGAAATGACAGAACTTCGCCTAATACTCTGCTTCTGCAGCATGCAGTGTGGTACTGAGCATCGGAATTGGCCTGGCTGGTCATGCATTGCAATGTCTTCTAAGCATGCCAACAACAACAGAAAATGTCCAAGATGGTTGTATTGTGGGTAATAAAACCTACCAAAATGGCCTTTTAAATAATGTTGCCACAGTGTGTTTCTTTAACAGCATCAGTTAAAAGCTTTTTAAATTAACAAGCTATTATTTACTGAATTAGTATTTTCCTGGCTGCAAAATCCTTTATTTTCCCCAAACACTATCCTGAATCAAAATGACATTCTGGCAGCATATGTATACTGTTCTACTGGCATTAGAGCAAAGCTGACTTGCATGTTTTTAATACTGTCCTTTGTCATGAACATGTATCAACTTTTATTTTTACTATCCTTTTTGATGTTTTATATTACCCTTCTGAGAGAAAGCTTTCTACACAGCTCTTCCATCAGTTGCACTCACTTTAAGGTATTGCACCTACATTAACTAAGTAGAGTTGTTGCTGATTTCTACCAAGGAGCTGAGATTGAATCCTACCTCTTCTGAATACAGCAGAACAGCTAAAGCTTTGAGTCAAAGTTATTGACATAAAATGCACAGAGTCCTGTTATCAAAGATATCCTCAGGAGGTCAGGTCAATTATCCCAGCAGGCAAAAACCTGGACACTGACTTTCAAAGTTATAACCCCTTAAAAATAGAATTTTATCATGAAATTGCTGATATACCCTTAACTGCAGTTTTGTGAATGAGACACTTTAATTAAAATGTAATTTTATTGAAGGAACTAGCATTCCAATGATTAAACTTCTGCCCCTTTAAAATATAGCTTTCAGGGGTACTAGGCTAAATCATTTAATCTCCTAAAGCATCTCTATTGGAGCTCCCTCATGGGATACACCATTAGTCATTCTCTCACACAAGCTTCCATGTTACAAGCAAGACTTAAAGTATTAAGTGAGCAATGAGTTTGGTCCTTTATTTAATCTGTTAGACTCCATTCTTATCCCATTAGATTATTCCAGAAAAAAAGCAGTGCTAGAATCACAGTAGCCCATCCCACTCTTGCTCTTGTCAGTTGCTCCCTGGTTGCCTGCCACAGAGCATAAAGCTTGACCAAAACCTAGGGTAGAAATACAGTCCTTGTGATGCTGCAAAATACAAAATAAGCTCTCACTGATATCCCTGCAGACTGCTCTAAATTGACAGCTTCATTCCAGCCATTTCCAGATCCAAATGAGAAGCATTTTCTGGGTTTTCAACCGGTTTGACAGACTTAACCACTCTGCCTTCCCAAAACGCAGCTATTTGCCCCCAGGTTAAGGTGCATTAATCTGTATTTGAATTAGTGTCCAAGGTATGGCTGTAAAGGTAAGGTTATCACTGACCCCTTGAAATTTCACAGTGCCTATGGAGATAGAAATGAGAACTCAGTTCTGAGAGCAAAAGCTGCCACCAGTCAAATGAAAAGAGGCCCTCCCTGCACCATTAGAAGCAAGTGAAGTGCACGTGAGCCATTTTGATGCTTTGCCGTTGAAAAGCAGTGTCACCCATTTCTCTTGCTTGTTTGGCCAGGAGTGTAGTGACAGATGTTACGTGACAGCAAGTTAAACTGACATTCTGGTTTATTTGCAGAACAAAGTCAAGTCAAGACCTGTTACAGCAGTACAAGTGTCTCCTGCAATGTCTTCCCAGTTCATCTTAACCCTCTAAAGCAAGAAAGATATTTAGTGTCTTATTGACAGCATTAGCATGAGACAGATGTGTTCATAGAGGAATGGATTGACAGTAAGTTCTCATTTACAGAAATCTGCATAAAGTGACTAGGTTGTGAAAGCAAGTATCTTACTCTTGTGAACTTAGGGCTTAAGCTTGTGAACATAGGACCCAGAGCTGATCTCATTATAAAGCCAGTACCTGCCAAGTAGCATGAAAGCATCACAGCTCTTTAACTGCTGTATACCAAATGTCCCTGTAAGGTAAAACTGTGGGTAAGTTTAGACTTTATCTTGGTAGGTGTTTTTCGGGTGTGTAATACTGTTTCTCCCATGAAAATTATATGAAGTATTTGGTTGTTTATCATGAGCAGGAGAATTCAAAGCCAAGAAGAATTAAAAAAGTAAGAATATGTACCTGTTAGAATGTGCTTGCAGAAGGAACAGCATTCAGAAATGAGGGCTACTATGGGCAGTGACTCACATTACTATTATTATTATTATTGTTGTTATTATTATTATTATTTAAAATCAAGGGCTTGGTGTGTCAAATTTGCCTCAGCAGATTGTAACTGAAAGTACAATGTGCTTGTTACAGGATGCAGGTGTAAGCATTGTAGGTCGTATTCCTGGGAAATCCTACAGCTGCGCCTACCTAGAAGCACAGATCTACTCACAATATGTTTTGCAGTATGGGGCTCTCAGGCCAAATTTATCCTACAAGGCTTTTTTCATATAGCTGTGTCAGCTCGGGGTGTAAAGAATTCACACATCTCTTAGCTGATACTACTGCACCAGCAAAGCTTCTGGTTTGGATGCAGCTATGCTAACAGTTGAGAACACATTGGCTTACCTTACGTTATTTGGGGAGATGGTATATAACGACACTGGCCAAGTTCCTCTTGGCAGATGTTTCATCTGTGGTAGGGAAATCTGTGGACATATTGCAGAATACCAAAAATAATAGACACTTTGGTAGGAGCATGAGGCTTCGGCTCGCATGATTATGACCAGACAGTAATTTGCACGTCAAATATATAACCAGAGTAAAAATAATAAATAAAACTTAACTTGATAAAAAATTATATATAAAATATATCAGAATTAATCTTTATGTGGACACTACTACTGTATTCACACACCTCCTATGTAGGATTTTACAGATATCTGGAATCCTGCATCCAGACTTAGTTCCTTTCTATTCATCACATTCAGAAATACTTAATAGATTTGTGTGGGATCCTTCATTTCTATTCCTTTATATAGACCAGTGAACATTTGGCAGCATCAGAGATGAGATACCACATAGTTTTTAACGTCCTCATACATAACATTATTCAGTAGTCCAATAATGCAGGACTTTACATGACAATTTCCTTATAGAAGAAGGAAGGAAGATCATAGGCAGAAAAATAAGAAAAACTATGCCAAAGAGAGGGACTAGTGACACTGTTTTACACATGCCCATTTCAGATGCCTGGGAAATGGACTGCACTCTAAGAAAACAAGATGAAAGTAAATGAAGGAATCCCTGCACACACCATAAATTGAGAAGATGTGCTACTTAGCAATGAATGAAAGCTGTAAACGGCAGTGGAGGGCAAAAGTTAATTAGGCTACTGTGCTGCTGTTACTGAGTGGAAAGTATCCACAACCAGAAACAAGATGGCTGCTCAGCAGTGCCCTAATACAGCCAAAAGATCATATCCTTAGCTCTGCAAGGGCTTATGGGTTAGGGGGAAATCATACACAGATGACTAATTTTTTTATGGTTCACAGCCGATCAAAGTGAAATTCAGCAGCTGTTCAGGACAAGTGACCACTCTAACGGCTGTAATATAACCTGCTAAATAGAGAGGGAATTGCATGAGAGCAAGAGGTTAGCTGTGATTATCGGCAGGTGAGTGCTTTATTGAAGTTGAAAGACCATTAACATTGATGGAGTAATTATTTCAACTTGAAAGTAATTACCTTGATGGGTGATAACTTCACCAGTGTTCCCAGATTTGATTGGACCAAACAATTGTGAACTCTTGAAGCCTAGAAAAATATTACAACAATACTGCAATGTTTAAATTACTGAAACCACTGTTAGAGTATTTTAATTATGCCTAACAGTGAAAAGATTTTAACTTACAACAACTGGTGACCTCTCATGTACAGAGACATTTGCTTTCTAATTCCAATGAAATGACCCACACCTACTATGTGTGTGCTGTATGTGATGGGTTTGCAAATGAATCATTTGATTTAAATGCAGTTTTTAACATTCAAAGCCTCATTAGCACAGTTGCAGGAAGGGCTTGTACTGGAATTGCTGTAATTGTTTTATTTGCCAGGAAAGCCCAATAATATAAAATGCTTCCCGTGTTTTAATCTCTAGACCTGTTAAGTTTACATGGGATGAATGCAGGACAAGTGCTCCTTCACATTGAAGGCTTCTAAAAAAAAAACTCAAAAACCTGTGTGAGGCAATCTGTGTCTCACAGATTCTGTTGTTTCCATGCTGCTGCAGAATATGCTAGATTTGGCACTACAACTCTGTTTAAATAAGCATTTGGATTGGCACTACAATACCCCTCAGAAACTGATTAAGTGCTTCAGTAAGCCCCACCTATCAAGACAGACAAGTAGAATTGCCTAATTAGAGCAGAAAGGATGAAATGGATTGTTGCACAACTTTGATGATTTTGAAGTACTGTGGTACTAGAACTGGATGAGAAGAGTTAGAGAGAGAGGCTTCAGCTCTTCTGTTTATATCAGCCTTACTGTAACCATGGCCACTTCAGTATCTCACGGATGCTTTTGGCAGCCACAGAAATGTAGCTTTAGACCCTGCTGGAAATCTGCCAAGAATGAAAGAATCCTTGTGAGTTGGGATGCAGGGCAGCGGGGAAAGGTTTATCTGGTGCCTGTGAGGTCTTAATATGTTGTCAGGCAACTGGTGATTTGAATAGTGAAGGTTACAGGAAAGGAGTTTATTTCATTGCATTTCTTCTTGAATATTTTCTCCCTAATTCAGTGTGTGACATGAAATTAACATACCTTTGCCCTTCAGTAAATTTTTGGACCAGAACTAGAAACCCTGATAGGCTTATGTCTGACCATGCCTAATCACACACTCTGGATTGACTAGACCAGACCACCTGGGTCAATAGGTAATTTTTTCTACAAATAAACGAGTTACCTGTTTGGAGATATCTGGTGTATTTAATCCTTGAGTTTCTCCTTGTGCAAGATCTGGTTATCATCTATTCCGTAGATTTTCTTTGTTTCATGAGTGCAACATATGTAGAATTAGGTCCTTTGAGGGATATTTAAAATGTCTGACTTCAGACATCTAACTTAGTTAGGAGCATGAATGTCGTCTATAGACTATGAAACCTCCAGAACATCTAAGGCATGAGGCCTCACCTCGAGTACTGTGTTCAGTTCTGGGCCCCTCACTACAGGAAGGAGATTGAAGTGCTGGAGCGTGTCCAGAGGAGAGCCACCAAGCTGGTGAGGGGTCTGGAGAACAAGTCCTACGAGGAGAGGCTGAGGGAACTGGGCATGTTTNAACTGTTCACGCAAGGCTGCTTTCCTCTAGTGTACTTGTGTGCCACTACTGGCGTGGGTCAGTCAAAAGAAGGTGGTTGACTTGAAGCTGATTAATCAGCTGGTCTTTCCTAACCCACACAAGGGGATTCTGCAGGCTGACAGATTTAAAAGATGGTACCCTCTGTCAGAAAGATGGTGGTGGGCAGCAGTCTGGAAGTGGTAATCTTTTCAGTGTGTGCACCTGCAGTCATAAGAGAATAAGTGGCCACGTGACAAAGCCTAAAGGCAGATGCTCCATATGCTGTTTCTCTATATATTTATGTTTTTCTTTAAGTCTTGCATTTCACTTGTGAGAATAAGATTAAGCAAATCAAGCACTGTAGAAAAACACCGTTGACAGGATATTTTCTAGTATGTAAAAACAAAAAAAGCAAAACATAAAGCCCTGCAAACCCTCATCTGATTAAGGTGAAGGTAGAATTTGATAGAAAGATATGAGGGGTATTCTTCCCTTCTTGTCTCGTTGTGTGTGACTGCACTAAATCTGCTTTGAAAGCAAGGTTTTGGTAAACTACAGATGCTTTTTCATGTATAAGTAGGAAATAACAGAGAAGGTAGAGGCAGATATTTGTTGTGTAATATGTACAGCTGTTTTTCACTTTAGATATCTGTTTAAAAATGGTTAATTGGATTTGACTAGATTTTAATTCACATTTAACCAACATTCTTCAGTGGATGTACTAGGTAACGCCAAAATAATGCTGTTTGTTGGTAAAGTCAAAGGGCAGCTTCCTAAAATCCCCAGGGTTGTGCCCGAAAGCTGCAGATACAGGAATTCTTCAGCTGATAATTACAAAGGCCACTTTTTACTCCCTAACCTATCCACATGCCCCCACTCTTCTCCAGAGATAAGGTTTTTTATTGGATGAGAAGGATTATGTAATATGCTTATACTTCATATGGATTTTTAACAAGTGATGGGTAATTTTAATAAAGAGAGAATCCTACCTCTTTTTAAAAAAGCAAGAGCAAGCCATATGACTCATGGGAATTGGTAATATAAAACAGAGCCTCGTATCACTGGGGACTCCATTTGAATCTAATCCAGGTCTACAGTCACCAAAGTCATTTTCATCAAACAGCCGTGGGGTGTCCTACACAAGATAAGTTTAGTATTCTCAGCTGACCTCCTGTCCTTTCTCTTTACTGCTCCCTTTTGAATCCATTCCCATCACTCAGCTTCACAGCCTCATTCAAGCTCATCTCCCCTATGCTTGTTGCAGTTTCCCATTTTCTGCCTGCCAAGTGACCTCTCTCTCCCCTCCTTTCACACTTTACAAAAAGCACTGGAATGTACATATACTCTTGCCACACTCTTTTTTAGGGGGCAAGACCCTAATTCCTGCACACTGCTAAAACATGAGTTTATCAACAGAAAGCTCTTTGGGAGTGGGAATGGGTGTCTGTCTGTTAATTTACAGCACTATATAAATATTATTTTTTGAGAATATAATAACAATTATGGTGAATAGGGGCCAGATGGCCTCTGTATCAAGAAAGCAGAATGGCACTGTATTTTTAATGGACTTAAATGTTACTTTTTGACAGGAAGCTAATATTAAATTCTATGTTATAGGTGCCTGTCAGGTGAGTATGGTTCTGAGGTTTGGGTTTTGTTGAAGTAATTACTAATGTCATGCCTGGATACTTTTGCCCACTAAAGCCTTGTTCTGTGGTGAGGTCTTTGTTGTTGCTTTTTTTTTTTTTTTTTTCCTTTCTAAGGATGGTTATTGATCTCTTGCTGAGCTGAGATTTCAGTTTTATGCCAGATAGTTTGATTAATGGGTTGGTTTCTGTAAGTGGACTGAATGGGGATAGGAAGCACAAGCCGCTCATGCCGCCAACCCTAACTCCGTCAAGACGCATAGCTCATTATGAAACAGTTATCAAGTATACATGAAAAATTAATTGGGCTCAGTTTGATTCTGAAAAGGATCAGCTTTCTACTTGGCGGTCCCCCCAATCTTTCCAGATGTTGCACGCTAGCCCCTCGAGAAGCAGCGAAGGGAGATGTATTAATACATTGTATTGATTAGATCAAGACCCCTGACAGTTATTTGTAGAGATACCATCTGGCTGCTGTTCGAATTCCTTCACCAAAAACAGGACGTGACATGTTATTAATCTCAACTCTCTAAGTATAGACAGTTGCCTTTTCTGCTAAACCGCATTTTACCATTCCGTAGGAGATGGAGGCAGACCTGAAGGGTGCTGAAATTAAGGTTATTACACAAATTGAGCCATATGGTCCAAATATTTCAGCAAGAAAATTGCCAGGCAATAAAAATTGCTCCTGCCTTCCTAATGGTGTAAATTACAGTTTAACCATGGCTCTAATGATGTCCTTCTGCCGCGCTTAACTACTGTTACATGAAGGACATTGTTTTAAAAATATAAAAAACAAGTAAATGCCAGCAGCGTGTTTTACAATCTGTTAGTGTGTCATTAAGAACACTGTCAGAATTACATAAACATAATGGCAGGCAACCTAGCATACAAAAGAACGAGTATGGAAATAGAAAGTGTCTTGAAAACTCCTTTAGCTCTGTAATGTCAAGAGCCCTTTCCCTTCTGGAACTTTTCCAGTATGGGAAAACGTGGCTGCTTATTTATTCCAGTTCTCACACAGATTCTGATGAAGATTTAAAAACAGAGGAGAAAAACCCTGAATATTCCAATGCATTTTGAACAGGTGACAATGGAGGGGTATAAATTTACTATCACATTATACTCTGACTGTATATAAAGTTAACTGGGTATGAAAAAAGAGTCGAAAATGTGACTCTCTTTTCACACTGAAGCATTGCTTTTATTCTTGTGGATCATAATGGAACTTTCTGTTGTTGTTCAGACTATTTGGAGAATTGTAGAGCTTTAAAATGGTTTCAAAGCTCAAAAGCCCCGTGAATTTTACTAACAGAGTTAGGAATCGTATTTTTTTTATTAAAATTAGCTGTAATTTATTTGTTATTTAAAAAAAAAAGAAAGTAGTTTTCCAGTCAGCAGATGCATTACTGAGATTCTGGTGATTCATCATACAATGTGGAAATTAAATTGTAAATAAATAAAGTGAATAATTAGCCAATGAGATTTCATTTCAAAAGCACTCATCCAACTATTAAGTTTGTAAAGGAAAAAATCTGGTGACCATAGAAAGAGGACAAAACACATAAGTTTATTATAAATGCTATTTGGAATATTGAGTTTGACCACTTCTACTTTAAAAGATGTGCAGACTTTAATAGTTCATATATGACAGACCTTTTGGTAAAATAACTTATCACAGCCACGTTACCAGCTTGGGAACTGGCTGATTGAGTGCACTTCAGTGTGCACACCAGGGGGGAGGTGTGCTTGGAGCAGTCTCTACCAGTTTTGTGAAAGTGGTTGCTGGAAACCAAGGGGATCTGCTCCCCACCTCTGCCACCCTTCCCTCCCTTGGACTGCATCGCTCTGGGTCTGCTGAGCCATGCACCTCTGAAGGTAGAGGCTTCCACACCCTTGCAAGAGTGCCTAGTTTTACTGGATCTTAATGCTGGTTGAAATGTGTTTTGACCATGCTGAAAATGCAACTGGGGGATGTCAAACATGAATGGAAGAAGGGAGATTGGGAGATTGAGAGATACTATGAGTATGGAAAGAAGGTTTCTACCCATGAAGTGGAGGGCTTGCTGGAGGAAACCCTGCCAATGTTGCTACCAGATTCAGAGAATTTTTTTTTTTTACCTTACAAGCAGATGCCACATTGCAGCCTTTATTGCATCAAACATTATCTGTTACACTTGTGGAAAACTGCAGACTTCTGTACTCCCTCTACTAAAACCGTGGAAACTGTTTATTCCTCCCTTCCTTTCCCTTTGCAAGTCTTCCTTTCTAAGGGCAAATTTAGAGACTATGATGAGTGATACAGTCAACAGGAATTAATTCCCATCCTGAGGGTCTAGTAAAAAATAACTTCTATCTTTTTCAGATTTTTTTGGTAGGAACTTGTTTCTATTGCCAGATATTATGTGGGTCCTTCAGTCCTTTCAACAGCCAGGACTCCGCTTCAGTCAGGTCATGTCCTTTGCAGGTCTTCTGTTACTGGAGGTTGTGCGTGTAGCATGTATGTCTTCTACACATTTCTGTGCCCACACCACAATAACACAGTGATGATGTTGCTGCTTGGGATATGGTCCACCTGAATGAGACCCCTGGTGCATGTGTTGTCTGTGCCAAAAGGACTCTGAGGAGTCATATATTCACAACAGGAAGACAAACAGAGGTCCCAGTATCTCTTTAACCTACTGGGGCTTATCACAAATCATTACTCAATTTGCTTCTGAATTTTGCTCTAAATATTTTTCCCAGTCCGTTTTTTGCAGATTTGAATGCACCAATTCTTTTTTTCCCATCCAGAGGAAAGTTCCTATCCTGACCCAAATCCTCCATGCAGTGTGGAAATGCTCCTCCAGTGGCTACAAAAATACACCAAGTTTACAAGTACACCACAAAATCAGAATTGCAAATGCAGATTTAATATAGCAAGAGAGTGAGGGAAGTGGACTCCTTGCAGTGATAAATTTTCTGTATTTTTGCTATAAAGAAAACTTAAGTCTGCACAAACAAAATGAATGAAACTTTGCAGATCACTTATATTTCAACAGGCTTTAAAAAAGAATTAATGAGAAGTCTGGAAGACATCTTTTCCCAGATGAAGTGAAGTATTATTCTTGTCATTATGGCATCATAAAATTATTTTTTATTGTTTTCTCTTCAGGGATTCAAGACAGATGATAATTTAAATTTTCTCTATTGCTAGTCTATGCTAGAAATGCTAGACCCATGATGTACCAATAGATCATGAGATTTATGCTAGTTGTAGCTTAAGACAGCGACATATTTAAGTGCTGTGCTTAATGTTACTGGAAAGACCTGGCCTAAAAAGACTGAGTAGAGACCCTGAGAGCAAACGAGAAAAAAGCATCACCTTTTCCACCAGGTAACACAACAGTTTGAGCTGTAGCTGCTTTGATGTCAAATACAGTGCCCGCTTTGTGGACAAATAGAGCTGAGTACATGCCTTTTAAAATAGGACATTTCTGAGAAAAAATTACAACAGCTCTTTAGCATACAGTATTTTTTCATCTTTCTGATCTTGCACAGAATTATCCCAGCACTCTCAATTCCTTTTTTAACAAAGTCCTGCAGTGATATTTGGTTTGAGGGTGTTAATGGAAATTTTAAACCATGTTGACTTGAGTAACATCATCTCACACTGAAGATTATTGCCAGCATGTTGACCTATACATGGAGATCAGGAGTCAGGGATGTTTGTTTCAATATCTTGGATTAAGTACGATACTATCCTTGTTGTGGTTGAATGCCATCTACACACACCATTTAGTTTTGTTCTTCTACTCATCAAGACCCTGATCTAGGATTTTTGAGAAGGCAAAGAAGCTTTCGTTGATTTTTAAGTGGTTTGAAACAGCTGCAGTTTAACTTCTGTTTCCTTTTTCACCTTAAGAAAAAAAAGGAGTTCATCTGTATGATCTGTTGCTGTATGCTGATTGAAAATGTTATCACTGGCTTCTTAGCTCTTTGCTTCTTAAGTGAATTTAAGCAAAAGTCACAGTTCGGAATTCTAAAAACTTAATTTAGATGGCCAACGTAGGTTAGTCTGTCTGGTCTGTCTTGAGAGAGAGTGAGGCTTCTCTGATGGGCTATTCAAAACAGAAGTTAAACATAGACATCTGACTTTCCCTTTAGAGGAACCTCCCTTCCCCTGCACAGTGTATAGAGAGTAACTGAGGACAGTAGCTACACAAGTTTTGTGTCAGAATGTAGGAGCTCTGACTATTTCCCATAGTGCCTATTTTGATCTTTGAGCACTTGAATACATTTACAAGTCTGGCCTACAATGACTAAATTGTGGTAATCTCTTTTTGGATTGCTCATTTATAACATGCATACATGCAGCTAATCAATAGATGAAACAGTGAAACTAGTGGATTTACAAGTTAATGTGCTGGAGTCAATAATGTGCTGTGAAGACGTTTTGAATTCTGAAATCAGCACAATTTGGTTTGTACTGAGCTTAACTATAAACCCGTTGGCTTGGTGGTTTATTTTAATTCCCAAGTAACTTAAATAATCAAGGAAAATACAGAATCTGAAGTAAACTTGTTGAACTTCAGTTTTCAAGTTGTATTTCAGTATTTGTATCTTTCATCTCTTCCCTAACTACTGCGTCTTGCTAGTAAAGTAACAAGCGGCTCAGACTTTCTTCTCTTTTGCAGGACCTTTGCACTGAGAAGCCCAAGCCAGAGTAGAAAGGGCTAATGAATGTGTAACCACATGAAAACACCATGATTAAATATTCTGTGTCATTTATGCATTAACGTTTAAAAGTGAACCTAGTTAGCTGCTTTTCCTGTTCACATTGCAGCAGATTTAGCTGTCTACTTTTCTGTGTATATATATGAATTTAGCTTTGAATTGACAGCATAAAAAATGGGAATAGGCAGTCTGCAGATACAGTTTCATATGTTCTTTCAAGGTGAGTTTCTTCCCAACAGTGTGTCTGAAGAGGCTTAAGCTAGAGGGAATTGTAGCTGTATGATCCTAGGAGGATCTAGAAATTTATCTGTCTGCTGGGTTCACTGAGTTTCAAGATATTAAACCTGCAAGCAGCTTCTCTTTCAGTTGCTCTACCAAACTCTGTAACTGCTGTCTTCTTTTTAACCCTTTTTCTAGAGTGGAGTTGATTCTGAGCCTTCGTATGACAAGTCATAGCAGCTAAGTGATGGAACAATATATAACTTAATCTTAATTGGACCTCATTATTTCTGTCAACAGTGCAGTCAATAGCAGCTGCAATGAGAAAACAAGATTTTTTGTTCTTCTTGCCATCATGTGGCACAGGGGCTTTGCAAGCTACTTGTTGAGTCTTTCCACTATCTTATACAACCAGTTAGGGGCAGGAATCCCCTGTAGCCATCCCAGTACTCCAAACGTGGGGTACGTCCTGCAAGTTCTGGAAGGAAGGTGTCAGGTGTCTGCAGAACCTGTCAGTATTTTGATGGGAATCTGTGCTTTGCTGAGGAATACGTTCCTGAAGTGTACACCTAAATATATGCCTAATCAATATTCCCTGCTAATATTCAGGTGATAGGCAGAAGTTTCCTCCAGCTGCAGACAGAGAGACAGTACACCCCTACCTGCATAAGCAGCGTGCTTCTGGCCTTCTCCTAAGTGTGACTCCTCTGTACAAAAAGGTGAGGAGCGAATCTCCTTTTCCTGACATGGATTGGCATAATTGGACTGTACCTTTCCCATACTGCTACCAGCACACTTTCATTTACTTTCAGCCTATCTCTGTTTGGAGAGCAGGTATGTTCATGTAAGGTGTGTTAAGGATTAAGGGAAGAAAATAGATACCTGTTCAAGGAAAGCCTTTCAAGAGGTAGAGGTTTGTATACTTTTTGGCCCATCATCTTTTAAAATACCCAGTTCATTTCAAAGGTGACATTTTAAGTTCAGCAACGCGGTCAGACTAAACTTTGGCCTTTATAATGTTGCTCCAAGTAAATTGTTTATGCTTACTTTTTAATATCTCGCAGGAGCATACATACATACATAGCAGGCAGTTTGAATGAAAAGCTAGGACTGTTCAGTACAGGGTAGAGAAAAAACGAATAAAACAGTAGGAAGTAAAAACCTTTTAGTCTCCTTTAAAATGTTGCTTTTATTTTCCATTGTGTTGGCAGAAAGCAGGGATTTAAAGCTGTGAATTGCCTTGAGGCTGTGTTATCTTCCTCTACTTAGCAGCAGTTAGAACTGTTCTTTTTTGCATGTGTTGGGTGAGAGAGACAAGGACTCAGAATGACTGAGAAAAGGGAACAAAATAAGCTTGCATTTAACAATAATATGGCACATCTATTGTACCTGTGTAAAACGGGCTCTAAAACAATAGTTTCCTGAAGCTGCATACGGTTACATGGGGATATGCTGAGACTTAATTAATTAATGTTTGTAACATGGTGTGAGATCCTACGATGAAAAATCATATATAACTGCAAAGTCCTAATGTTATGGAGCACAACTGACATTCAGTGGCATTTTCAAGGAAACTGATGTGGGAGTTCACCTGCAATCTCTGTTAAGACTGTCCTTGTACAAGTCTCTTTAAAGATTTTTATTGAAACTTTTTTTTCTTTTCTCTTTACGTTTCTTTTTCTCCATTATGGCTGTTGAGCTATGCAATGGCAAAATCTGAAAATAATTTCTTTTATGGGTTCTCCTCTCTGTTTTCCATTCACCAAAAATATAGCCAAACTGCCGTTTTCAAATTTTACAGAAAATAGAAATGTTAAGATACTGTCCCCATGTCATTTTAAGATCAGATGGGAGAAGTTTTACAGTGTTCAGAGCCACTTTTCCTCACAATATCACATATGATGTAATTTGAAAGGAGATGAAGAAGATGGCTTATGGTACAGATATATGTAGTCACAAATGTCATAGAGGAGCAATGTGTGTGCTTGAAAAACAAAACTTCAAATGAAACCAAAAGCTATCACATTCGACAATGACAAGGGCATGTTCCTTCTACAACAAAGCAAAACTCATTGCTACAAAATACCTTGAGTTAAGAAGTTCAGGTACATAAATTATCCATTTCTCATGGATAAAAAAAACCCTCATCCACAGTTTCATCACATGGATTTAAAATTACAGAAGCGCTTCTGCAAAACACCTGCCCCTCTGGACATTGCTAGGAAAAAAAAAGGATTTGAGACTAAGAAGACACCGACTGCACTGATGTGGCAGTCCAGATTTTGTTTGTTCTGGCACAAGCATCAAACTTCATTCTGGCCATCAGCCAATATATCAAATGGAAAATACGGTTTATGGCATTAGGAAAAATATAACATTAACCCCCTAATGCTCCATATTATGCGATGTACCCCCCACCATTTGCAGGTTTGAGCCCTTAGGCTCTGGCTGCTGTTTTACAGCAGCACTGCTTTTTCTTTCTTTTGCTGTGCCTGCAGACAACATAGAACAAATCCATGAGAGGAACACCACTCCTAAATGTTAACGTATAGTGGATGGGTAGCTGCTGCTCAGCAGCAACTGTTGTACTTATTTTAAACATATTCTTGGATTTCAGCTGTATGAGTGCACTAGTTGTAAGGTAGAGATCTAAACCTCAGCCAGAGTTTGCCTGCTCGCTTTTCCTAGCTTTTCACCTTCCCTGAAGACAATTTTCTATCCCAGATTATGAAACTCCACCTGAAGGATCATTCCCAATCCCCTTGTAATCAAGGCAGATTTAACAAATTACAAGTTCTGCAATGACTTGATGAGTTTATGCAGATTCCAGATTACTCAGTGTGTGAATTTGGAACATCACAAAAACCTTGCCAGCTCAATTCTATAGAGTTTGACATTGGTTTAATATAATGCTGGTTTTCATATACCATGAAGTCTTTGCTGATGTAGCTCCTCTATCCTCTCTCTCGCTACCATCAGTTCTCCACAAAGCACACCCCACTCTGCTGGAGACCAGAACATACAGTATATGTGCATTATACCAAGGGTGACACATAATTGTTTTTCAGTGGGGTTTAAGTATTCTATCTCATGTTTTATTGTATCTCAAATAATTAGTATTAAAATTTTTGCTTCAAATTCTGCCTGTATTATTTTGAACAGAAACTTAGGCTAGTTCTTCATATCTAGAAAGTTTATTGAAAGCAAAAGTATCATTCAGATTAAGTAAGGAAGGCAGATTTGAACTGACCAAAACCAAAGTTTGGGGAAAACAGTCCTGCCAGAAATCTAGTTCATAAAAAGAGCTGCTTCTTTCCTTCTCCATTACTTTCTCATGATGGAGAATAATCAACATGGTTTAAAGTGGAAAAATGTACAGTGAAAACAAAGACAGACAGTGCAAAACTATGGTTTATTATACAGTAGGTCTTGTGAGTGTTGTTAGAAATAAAATATTCATGTTAGGAAAACATGTTGACATTGTACTCTAGATGGTGTCTATAATGGAATGTCATGTCATTGATATTTTGGTTTGTTTGATTTATTTAGTCATGCAGAAAAATATCTTTTTAGATTTCAGTATTTCTTAGTACAAATTAGACAAATACAGATGCAAATACATTTTTGAGAAGGTGGCACTCAGAAATGTTTGATGAATTTTAAATAAATAATGAGAAAAGAAGAGAAGAGAATTTTACTGAGGTAGCATGAAGAAGGCTACTGAAGTGTTGACTTTGCCCAAAGAGGGTTTTTTTAAAAGATTTTTACCAGCAAACCACCACACTGATGGTGGTTTAAAAATGTACTGCTACCTAAAGGCTGGCACAGCGGCTTGAATGCAGCTTGCTAAATGTGCTTGATTTCATTCTAATGTGCAATGGATCCTAGTTTTCTTTGTGGTGCTTTGCTTTCGAGTCAAAGCTGAGGACTCAGATGTCTGGTGAGACTGCAGCAGGTCCCCAGGTGTGCCAGGAAAGAAAACTGTCTGCAGTGAAAATAGGCACCAATTCCATGAGGCACATTCAGGTGCATCCAATTCACAGTTCCTTACATGCTCTGCCAGAACAGAGTAAAACGAATTGCAATGAGTGAAACGGGGTGTGCAAATTAGGGGCGTTTTGTTAAAAAAAGCTACTAACGTGGTACTGTTAGGAAAGGACAGGAATGTGGAATCACAGAACAACTAGTGTTCTCTGGTGTTGATGGCAAAACTGCCATTTGTTTTTTAAAAAACTAGAACATTCTTAAAGTTGAAAAAGCATTAAGTTTGCCAGGAATCTCAAGTAAAGAATATTTTACCATCATATAACTAAAGGCTATATCTTAAAAAAGAAGCTGTTTTACGTGCTTTAATTTGTAACTTGAACCTAATTATTTTTTAAAATAAATTTTCCTGAATTTATTTATGTAATAATCAAGCTGCAACATAATGAATTCCTGAATGTCATTTCCTAGCCACTAGAAGAAAAGACTGACTGCATTGATCCACCTAAGGGCCGGGAAAGGAAGGGTACCTTTTCATCTCAACCTTGAATCAACCTTTGAAACAAAAATGTTTCAAAATTATTTTAGGTTTAATAAGGAAATGTATGGTTTTACAAATGTAAACAATTTATTTAAATGTTTGTTTAATTATCTTTCGTAATACTTGGGGTTTTATATACCATAAAAATCACCAATGTTATCACATAGGTTACTGCTATGGAAGGCCTGCTAGGTAAATCAAATAATATAATAATGATTTGAAACATGTGTTGAAAGGCAATTTTAAAATTCCAAACTGAAATGCAAAGTTTTAAAATTGTAAAATTTTAAGAGTTAAATTTGCAAAAAATTGATTAATAAAAAAACCTAAAATTATTTTTTAGCACAAATTGGGAGGAAAATAAGCAGTGCAACATCAATTTCTGGTAAAAATGGAAATTCTGGTCACTTCTAGGCAAGATAATTTCTGGCAAAATTGATAACACTTTTGATTCTGTTTGCCTAACCTTTGAGATTTTTCAGTACTGCCATGGGAATAATTTATATTCCAGTCCACACTGCTACAGGAAGGGACTCATAGATTACTTGTGTATCTCTAAGTTATATCCTTGTAAATTTGAGTATAAGGCTTTAGGAACAAACTAGATTTTTTAAATTAAAACAACTCAGAGTGCATCTTATAAGCCTGAGTGGGGAGGGAAGGCAACACAAAGGACAAGTTAGGGATTGCATATGAACATGAACATTAGGAAATAAGAGTGGATGTGCTCGCAGTGCTTTGCAGAAAATGGCAAAGAATCTGGATTAGATGGGGAACTGGACAAGAGGTTAATTACAAAGGTGAAGATAAACTGAGTATCTTACCTGAGTAAAACCCTAAGCATTCCCCATCACTTATGTCTCTTCTGGTGGAATCTGTTCAAGTTTCTTGATGGAGAATTTGAAAATTGGGATTGGAGAACAGTTGGATCTACATTCTGACTGCCAAGAGACCATAGCTTTCTCCTCTCTTGTCCAGGGAGAGTTCAGCATCTCTGGCACTGTAGACAAAGGAATGTCGTACTGAATTCTCTTGCTATTATTGATGTCTGTGGGTTGGTTGTGAAATAAGAGGTTTGGATCCCTGTGCCACTACTATCATTAGCAGTGTGGTGGTGTCTAATGCCACTGAGTTTAGTTAGAGACTCACTAAAGGCTTTTTAATCAGATATCGAAGATACCGGCCAAATAGGGATTACTGTATGATGAGAGAGAAGAAACCAGAGCGTAACCTTAACATGCCTGTTGATGACCTGCTGAGTTTTGATGATTACATCTGAAGAAGGGAGAGATACTCAAGCTGCCTGTTGGGCAGGTGTTTGGTGGTTCAGAGGTCTTCTGATGTATGTGTCACATTTTGAACTCGTGCCCTGAGACAAGGGCAACTGGGTAAACTGGCCTACCTTGAAAAAAGAGAAAAAGCCCAAAGTAACACCACTGGAAAGTGCTGCTTCATCAGATCGATAGATTCAAAGATGACTAAGTTGTGTAGTTGTATGCAGTTTAAACATTTGTGCAGGGAGTCCCCCTGTGCAGAGTATTATTGACAGCTACAGATCAATGCTAATTTTTGATCATTTTCAACTTACAAAGACCTCTTGACCCTGTTGCCACCGTAAGGGCACTCAAGTAGTCAAAAGCGATCATAGTAGGCAGTGGAAAATCATCAGACCCTTGAAGGCTGCAGGCTGCACAGCCTTGCCCGTACCCAGGAGGAGGACCAAGAGGTATGGAGGAAGTCAGGCACCTTGTATTATGGATAGCGCTGCCTTTGAACAGCATGAAAGACTATGCTAATTTGTTTCCAGACTTTAAGTGACTTCTGTGCTCATGAATTAAAAAATAAACAAACAAAAAAGGCAATCTGAAGCAAATCTTGACAGATACATTATTCATGATTCACGTTCTCTCATTTTATGTTTTGGAAAAATGTGTTAAAACAAGGTTTTATTTTAAACAACTTTTATACTAATTTACAGTTAGAAGAGTGGAATTAGCCAAGGAGTGTGTTTGCTGCTGTTCACAGCCTGTGCTGTCCCTGGGAGCGCATGAAGCATTTTAGACAGCAAAACCAAAGGTGCAAGTCCTGCCTGGAGCAGTGGTGGTGCTGCCTCTGCTGCTCAAGGGAAGGAGATGGGGTGGCCAAAAGCAAGGGCCACGTCAAAGGTTGGGCTCTGAGCTGCAAGGTGGGGATCAGATCATGGTGGTGGCGCCTCGCAGCTGCCTCAGGTGTCTGTTTCTAGTCAGTGTTTACACTGAAAAGGATGGGCCTTATAGGAGGAATTTGAGAGTGCACACACTTAAATGTTTGCTGGATTATTCTTAATCACTGACTGAATGAGAATGCTTTGCAGCAAGACACAGAGAAAAGAGGGCATGGGCTTGTAGTCCATCCGATTTCATGGTCAGTCAGTCTACGAACATCTTAATGTGCACATTAAAATTTTATTTTGTTGGTTTACTTTTAATGGTGAATAAAATTTGGCCAGTTATCACTGTGTAAACGTGGGATATATGAGTTTATGGCTTTGTAGACAAAGACTGGGAGAATATTCCAGGCAATGATTTTCATCCTGCTCCTGTTTAAGGCTGTGGTCGTCTGCTGAAGCCAAAGGTTACAATGCTATCCTTTGCAAGGTGTATTTTGCTATTTATGTTTGACCATTCCAACAGGACAGTATTTTTAGGCTGAAAATGTCATGGGAGGACATTAAGTAATTATTAAAATGAATCACCGAGACTGCCATCCATCCTCTTTTCAGCATCAGCCTTTGAGCTGAGCAAATTCACAAATGGCAATGGCAACAGTGCAAGGAGAGAAAATGTGACTTGGTATTCTGGGAGTACATCCCTTGAGCTTACTTCAAAACCAAACAAAGCAAAAATACATGTAAACCATTTGCTCTTCAAGAAGTATCTGTAGGAGCCAGGGATAAAAGTCATCCCTGGAAGGAATGGTTTAGCAGTCTCCAGAGAACATGATGAACTGCAGGCAAGGAAATCCCTCCATCCTTGTTTCATTTCAAAGTGTGGTGAGGATTGTAAATAATTAAATCTTGGGATTTAGTGGGAAAACGGTAAAGGGTAATGAAAAATACACCAGTTTTCTGCTTAGAAAAAGAAACCGAGTGTTTTGTAGCATTGCTGTCACAAAAGCCCACTCTGATGATGCACCTGATGAGAAAGCAGAGCCACTGCTTTTTGTGTGGTGTTTGTAATAGCATGTTTGTACCTTCCAAGAGCCTCTGTGTAGCAGTTCAGAGGCAGTAATGTAATGTTGTGTGCTCTCTTCCTCCTATCCCCACCCCCGAACCATGGAATGTAAATTTTAGGCTTTTAAAAGTTCTGTTTTGAAAATCTAATAGATAACTGTCCTCATAAAAACCATTAATACAGACTACATCCAATTGTAAAGCTAATTTTAATCATGTTTTGTGCCAACATAATTTCTGATGCCAGATTTTTATGCTAAGCATGAACTTCAATTTGAGCTCTGTTCTTTAACCTGCAGTTCATAATTTTGCATTTGGCTGTATAGGTTTTTGGCTATGGCAGTTTGAACGCTTCCACTTTCAAGGATCTAAGCCATAAATGTTTATTAAAAGAATCTATAATGAAATCAGTTTTGTTATTTTTTTAATGGCTGCCTTGAGTATGTTGGATGACTGAACGCACGTTGTTAATCATTAAGTACTCATGTTACAAAAAGTGTTTGATAGTATTGCCATCTAGGGGCTGAACTAAATTCTCCATACTGAAATAAACTGTAATTGAACAGGTGCTGCTATTGACAATATACATATGTTTTTGCTTTATAGCCCACATGCTTTCCATGTTTCTTATGACAAAAGATATCTCTAAAAGTCCCAAAGCAGCCAGAGCTTTTTTATATATAATCTGTTCGAGGTGATTGCTATTTGCATTTGAGCTTATGCTTTTTTGGCAGTGATGACTGGGAATTCCTAACAAAGAATTATACTTTTTTGCATTATTAATCTTGGTAGTGTTTGCCCTGTTTAACAGAAAAAAGGAATCATTTATCAGAAAAGTATGTTTATAATCTGTACTTGTGGCATCTTCAGATTTAATATTCATAATGGTCATTCAAATGCTATGCTGTATTTATCTAAAAGACTAACTCATTGTTGTGAGGAAATAACTATTTAAATATTTATGATCTAACTTTTAATATTTAAAAAAAGAAATTAATATTTCTTTAAAATTTGTTTCTGAGTCTGATAGCTTAACAAATGTTTAAATATTAAACAATTGGAAGCGTTAGCATTTAACAACTTAATATGACTCACTGAAACAGGGAAATTGACTTCAGCTGTTTCTGACACATGAAGGAAACCGAATTCCTGCACACCCCTTCCTGAGATGTATAAAATTAATGCAAAAGCACAACTAAAAATTAGATTATGTGTATTGATGGTCAGCTGAACCCCTTTCTTCCTTCCTCCTCTGATGAGGCAAATATGAACAGTCTCCTACGGAAAAATTTCTTTGTTAGCCACCTTGTCTTCCGTGGCTACTCAGAACAGTGCTACAGCAGAATTTGTGCTGAGGTTCACTTTGCCTCATGTTTCAGGTCATTGTGAGCTGGATAAAGCCCTGAGCTGTAAGGCCAGTGGCCCCTTCTGGCTGTGGCTGATGTCCCTTGGTCTGCATCCACCCAGATGCCCCTCTGCTGGGCTGTGGTCTGGCATGGTGGGAGGTCAGCCCCAGCCCTTCCAGTCCTGCCAGAGCCCAGCAGGATTTGCAAGCAGCTTTGCTCTTCCTAGCCTCTTTCCACCACTGCAAGCTGAGGGTCTGGCTCCAGGGAGGATCTAGCCCCCCTGTTTGTGTCCCTGTCAGAGTATGGCTTCTTCCTCCAACCTGTAGAAACAGGTAAGGCAATGGGTTTCCCCACAATTGTCTTCAGTTGTGAAAATGTCTCAAGTGACATCTTTACAGAGCAGGAACACAGAAACCAGTTTATTCCCTCCCTTGTTCCCTCCCTTCCCCTCTTTCTTTTCCAGCCACCCCTGTTGTTTTTAAGAGGTTTTTGTGTTTTTTTTTCAGTCAAGAAATTAAACTGTGCTCTTGGAAACACTGTTGTCTATACAGATTACAATGGTCTTAAGTAGGTAGAACAGGACAGTATGCCTATTAAATGTCACTTCTGCACACACAGATTCTGTAGAGGTGGGCATCACTCACATACCATGTGAATCCATCATCGTACAAGGCAATTGTTTGCTAGGTGAGGTTTGGGCTGTGCAGGACTTCCCAGAAGTCAGCTCCGTTGAGATATTCTCTCTCTATGAGAGCTATTTTTTAAAAGAGTAAGAGTTTCTTTTTGATGTTCAGCTATGGAAACCCACTGAAAAAATCCTGGTAACCAGATGGGGTATTCTACAAAGCAGTCAGAAGTGACCCAGAGCTGAGACCTCATTTTCCAAGTGACATAAACCACAGATGCTGATTACTTTTTTAACTAACTCAAACATCTGTATTCTTGCTTCAGGGAACAAAGCATCAGGCTCATTTATTTGGATTGAAACCTTTCACAACATATCATATTCATGTCGTAGCTGTAAACAATGCTGGGCAGGTTTCAAGCCCCTGGACATCTGTGCGCACGTTGGAAGCTTCACCCAGTGGCCTGAGCAACTTCACTGTGGAAAAGAAAGAAAATGGCAGAGCTCTGCTGCTAAAATGGTCAGAGCCCTCCCAGCCCAATGGCATGATTAAGGTAATCTTCATCTTGACACTTCACTTGATCAAAAAATAGAAGGTAAATGCTGAATATCAAATTAACACACTTTTGCTGAAAAGGACTCAATCAAATGTATTATACTTTAAAATAAGACAGAAGTCCCATGTAAGCACAAAGCACTCTCTGAGCACTCTCTGCTTGTGGTTATATTCAAATGAGCATTAGCCTTCCTGTGATACCCCACGATTGTAAATGTTTATTTACAATGAACCAAATGTGTTTCAGGAAAACGTGAGTCTGACAGAAGGTTGCTCTGAAATTTGGGACTTCTTTTAGCTCAATGGTTTCATCCGAGTGTAAATCTTTACCTTCAAGGTCTGCAACTAAAGGGTTTTGTTTGGATGTTTTTTCTTAGTTATTTTCTCCAGAGTTAGTCTGCAAGCTTTGTGCTAGCCCTTGAGAGCCTTGCAATGAAACTTGATAACAAACAAATATAATGAAAACTGTCACTAAGTGATTTATTACTGCATCCAAAATGAAAAAAAAAAAAAAAAAAGAAAAAGAAAATTGGATCAAAACATTCTTTTTGTATCAATGATCTGTTTGTGTGGTGATGGTTAGTGGTAAAGAACTAAGCTTCTGAATCACTGGTTAATAGTTCCTACCCCTTTTTCCTTTTATCTTGGCTTCTGTTCTTTCTTCCTTCCTTGCTTCCTTCCTTCCTTTCCTTTTTTCCTCCCTCCCTTCCTTCATTTCTTTCTCTCTTTCTTTTCCCCAGACCTACAATATTTTCAGCGATGACAACCTGGAGTACAGCGGTTTATCTCGCCAGTTCCTCTTCAGGCGCCTCGAGCCGTACACTCTCTATACCCTCGTACTGGAGGCTTGCAATGCAGCAGGCTGCACCCGGTCTTCGCCCCAGCCAGTCCGAACAGATGAAGCACCCCCAGTGTCTCAGATAGCACCTGTAATCCAGGCAGTGAACGCTACCAATGTTGAACTGAGCTGGTTGCAGCCAATTAATCCAAATGGAAAAATAATTCGCTATGAAGTTATTCACAGATGCACAAAAGAAAATGCTGCAGGGTACAGAGCAACAATAGAAGATGAGAAAATTGTTTTCACAGAATATAACACTGGAAGTAATACATTCATGTATAATGATAAAGGTTTACAGCCATGGACTAGGTATGAATATAAAATACGCTCCTGGAATGCAGCAGGCTACGCTGACAGCTCCTGGACAGTGGCAAAGACTAGTCAAACAGCCCCAAAAGGTCTCTCTGCCCCCAGGTTATCCTTGGTGTCAGTTAACCCCCGTAAAGTGCTCATCTCGTGGGCCTCCCCAGCACAGCCCAATGGTATTCTCCAGTCATACAGGCTGCTAAAGAACGATGTTCTCTATCCTTTCAGCTTTGACGCTGCTACTTTCAACTACACAGATGAAGACTTACTGCCATATTCAATGTACAGCTATGCGATAGTTGCCTGTACGATGGGAGGCTGCTCTACCAGTGAACCAGCTGCAATACAGACACCAGAAGCAGCTCCTGCCTTAGTGGATCCACCATCTCTGCAGGCTGTCAGTGCCACTCAAATTAATGCATCCTGGACACCTCCCCAAATACAAAATGGAGATATCACCAAGTACATATTGAAATTAAACAATGAAGAGTATCATCCTGGCAAAAGGTTGCAAACGTTGGTTTCTAATCTTCAGCCTTACACGCAGTATGATTTTGCATTGATTGCCTGTACTGCAGGGGGCTGCACATCTAGCGTGTCCCAGTCAGTGATGACCATGGAGGCTCCACCATTAAATATGGAAGCTCCCAGGCTGCTTGTCATGGGCTCAGAGTCAATTGAAATCACATGGAAACTTCCAGCTAACCCTAATGGTAAAATCACAAGCTATGAGCTAAGGAGAGATGGTGTCCTTGTTTACTCAGGTCTGGAAACTCGGTTTCTTGATTTTACCCTAATGCCAGGCATGGAGTACAGCTACACTGTCACTGCAAATAACAGTCAAGGGAGTGTGACCAGCCCATCAGCTCAGATAAAAACCAACCCTTCTGCTCCATCTGGGATGTTGCCTCCTAGGTTGCAGGCATGGTCCTCAAAGGAGATTTTGGTGGCCTGGGATCCTCCTATCAAAGTAAATGGTGACATTAAAAATTACACAATCTCGATCCACAAGCCTGCTGAAACAGAAAGGAAAACTGTAGACTTCGATGCATCTCATGTTTCCTTTCTGAGACGCTCGTACCTAGTGGCAGAGCTACTACCTTACACTAGGTAAGTCAGGAAGACCTTGTTGATGAGTAAATGCTGCAACGTGGTTCAGTAGGCTGGCAGACAGTTCAACCATCTTGTTTAAACAGATAGTCAGACCTATGGAGTTTTGTTTCTCAAAAAGCACATGACAAAGCCATGATTTTTTTTTTAATTGATAGTAACACCATTGTCTTGATGAAGTGTATAGGGTTGACTTAGGTAGTAATTACTACAAGGGGTAATTCAGCATTCTTCTATAGTCTCCAAAATCTGCAATCTTGTACTTCTGTATCTTTCAGAAGACGTCTGCATTCAAGAATAAATAGGGATTTAGTTGACAAATTTTGGGGTGGGGAGAGCAAAGGCCTGTTAGATAGCCCATTCATGGTGTGGCTGAGCTAAGATTAATGGAATAACATCAGGATCCTGCTCTCACACGAGTTGAAAAAAGTGACTTGTGTTTAAGTGAAAGCTAAAACTTAAGAGAGGTACTGGACTCTGCTACAGAAGGAGCACACTTGATACTGAAGTAGTACCTTCCTCACTAATTCTTTATTATTTACCTAGCCTTTCCTTATATATTTGTGTATATATAATTTGTCTGTTACACCGTCAATAACTCTGTCTACTATTTACATATAACTAATCTAAATCCAAAGAGAGAATAGTAATAGTCAAGGTCTATAGCTTTCAAAAGATATCCAAATTATCTCCCACAATGAATCATCATTTTGATTCATATCAGCAAAATCAAAATTATTTTTATCACTTGGCTCCTGTTGATGTTAATTCTGCTCTGAAAATAAAAAAAAAAAAAACCAAAAAACAGACCAACAAATGAAAACACAAAAGACGGCATTCTTCCTTTTTTGCTTCATAAGGCATAGCTTATAATCTGTATGTTCATAAAAATTGCTTTATATTAAAAAATGCCAAAGACCAAGAGAAATTAAGAAATTCCCCAGATCTCATGCAGTCTGTATTTGTATTTGAACTGTTTTAGTCACTTTGTTCCTGCTCTGTGTTCCCAAAGGTATGAAGTACAGCTCCAAGCTTGCACAGAGCTGGGTTGTGCCTCAAGTGAGTGGGCATCGGTACAGACACTGGAGGCTCCCCCAGCAGTGCAGCCTGCCCCTCTCATAGAGATACGGACAACGGCCAGGGGCTTCCAGTCAACTTCTTCCATCCTGTGGACTGGCCCACAGCAGCCAAATGGGAAGATTTTGTACTATGAACTTTACAGAAGGCGAACAACTCAAGCCCACATAGGCTTAGACCTCACACTTGTTTATAATGGTTCTTCAACCTCCTTCAAAGATGAGAATTTGCTGCCTTACACAGAATATGAATACCAGGTGGGAATCAAAGCCACTTAGCAGGTCTGATTATGATTTCAGTACACTTTGAAAACCTTACTTTACACTTACAATGAATATACACATTTTGTTTCTAATGTTAATAGTATTTTGATACCTGAATGATTATTGTTCATGTATTTTAAATAGTTGAGAAACTGAAAATAAGTTTGCAGAAGCATTACATTAATTCAGCATTCATTTTTCTTTAGCTTAATCATAAGTGCCTGCTTCTTGTATGTTAAATGTCTGTGTACTCTCCAGAGCTTTTGTAAGTTTCTAATGTTATGAGTAGTGTGAAATGCTAGTACTTAAAAGGCAGCTTCATTTCACTATTTTTCTTTCTTTTTCTATCCTCCCCAACATATTACGAATTAATTTTTACTTTATGATCTGACAGTAGTTTACATCAAGAGGGCTGGCATTGTTTTCTCTTTAAATTAGATGTTAGGACCACAAGTAGTTTTCATGGATGGTTCAAAAGTGCATTTGCTGTTGGTGGTTGGTGTTACTTCTCATGCACATAGGTATTTTTACGATTGCTTTTCTTATGAGGGTAAGATAAAGCAAGGAGACCATTTCTGCCATTTTTTCACCTGTAATTGTTTTCTTTGTCAATGTTACAAGTCTTAGCATCTTTGTTTTTATCCTACAGTAATAGTAATAATGTAGGCCTTTGATTGATTTCAGTGTATGAACTTTGCTCTTTATAACCATTTGAAGTCTTTCCCAAGTTTTCAGATGAGTTAGTGGAGATTAGACCCTCACAAAAAAAACCCAGCCTTGAATTTGTTATTTCTGAAAGTAAGTGGATGCAGCATTGCTGCATGCAACAAGTGAGGTTGATTTTTTAATATAATGTTGTCTATGAATAGGCATGATTATTTGCCACTGAACAGGAGACCAGTAAGCCTCATTACTGATTCTGCATGCAATTTTTGTACACATTATATATTTTGAAGATGAATTTGCCAATGCTCAGAAGTCTTTACAACCTTTTTCCTTAAAAAAAAACTAAATTAAAAATAATTGTTCAGGCATAGATTTGTTTTGATATATATGAAACATGGTGCTCTTCACCTCTTGAGTTCCTGCAAGGTAGTGGCAATCTTTGGTTCACAGGCTCATTTCCTTTATAGGGTCACAAAATAATTCAGGTTGGAAGGGCTCTCAGGAGGCCATGCAGTCCAACTTCCTGCTTAAAGCAGGGTCAAATAAGAGGTCAGATGAGGTTACACAGGGCTTTATTCAGTTGCATCTTGAAAATATTCAGGGAGGGAGATTGCATAACCTCTCAAGGCAGTCTGCACCACTGCTTGACTGTCCTTTTTGTGACAAAGCGTTTTTGGTATGTTCAGTCAACCTCTTTTGCTTGAATTTTTACCTGTTTGCTTTTGCCCCCTCCCCTACCCCCCACATACTGCTGTGAGAAACCTGGACCTACCTTCTTGTTAGACTGTGGGTAGGTGCTGGGGGACTGCAATCAGGCCCTTCCAAAGCCACCTCTTATCCAGGCTGAACAAACCCCAGGCCACAGCTTCTCCTCATAGGCCTAGTTCTCCAACCCCCTGATTACATGGTGGCACTCTGCTGAATTTGCTCCAATTCATCAATTTCTTGTGTTCAGGGGCCAAAATGGAACAAAAGCTAAGTAAAGGCATGTAATCACTTCCTTTCATTCTCTGGCTATGCTCCCATTAAACAGCTCAAGATATTGTTGGCCATTTTTGCTGCCAGATTACACCGCTGGCTCATGTTCAGCATTCTACCTACTAAGACCTCTAGGTCCTTTCCAGCAGAGGTGCTCACTAGCTGGTCAGTTCTTACCCTGTAATGCTTCAAGGACTTATTCCTTCCCAGGAGCAAGACTTTCATATTTGTCTTGCTGAAATTCATAACGCTTCTGATGACCCATTCCTCTAGGCACTTCTGAATGGCAGACCAGCACTTCAACATATCAACTCATACCCTCCAGTTTGGTGTCATCCACAAATTTGATAAGAGTGCACCGTACAGGTCAGGTTCTTTGGTAGCTCTGCTCCACTGCTACTGTTGTGTTCTTTTTGGTAGCCAGAAACCATAAAGAAATAAATCTAAAATGTTGCTTAATCACATCAGTATATCCAGTTGCTATACATCCATGTGTCATAGACTCACCAAGTCTTGCAGGTTGGAAGGGACATCCAGAAGGCATTTAGCCTAACTCCTGGCTTGAAGCAGATCCAGATAAAGTAGGCTGCTCAGTTCTGTTTCCAGTTGAGCTTTGGATCAAGTTCTCCATCCTTGCATCTCCATTATACATCCTGTGTGAGCACCCTGTTCCAATTTCTGATTACATAAATTTTACTTTCTTTACATTTAATTCTCCAGTTTCAACTTTTGTCCCTTGTCTCTTGCTCCATTACTGCCAGAGTCCCACAGCCTGAAGGGAGGAGTGCAGTAGCTTTCTTCAGACATCCATTCTAGCTGCTCTTTTTTTTTTTTTTTTCACATTCTGAGAGGACAATTATAAAACTATTTAAAAGGGAGCCCAGGGTGCTAGAAAAGTGTAGTCACTGCAGTCTTCAGAAAGCCTTTCTTCTCTGCTTGACAATCACAAACTTCACTTTTTCCTTTAGAGGTTTCTGGATTGGCAGCGAGTGTGAAAAGTGTCTCCGTTGGTTTTGTGCTAAAGGAAATGACAAGCATCTGTGAGCTGACTGCTTATTGCTGATTGCAGGTCCATGTTACTTCATTTCCTTTGGCTACTTAATGACATCTTCTCGAACCTAGTAGTACAGGAGATGCTATGATAAAACTTTCCAAAGCAAAAAATATAATTGCTCAGAGCCTGAAAATTTGTTGCACTTTAAATATACAAGGGTATATTCCAGTTGTCACTTCTCTTGTGATGAGGGCTGTTAAACCTTTCCTGGAAACGGCATGCTTTTAGGGTGAAGAGTTTGTGTTTTACGTCCTACTACGTACAAATATTAAGGTTTCAATTTCTTTCTCCCAGATTTCATTTAATGCCTACGTAGGGCCCATCTGTTGGCCACAACTGTGAAATTTGCTCTCTATTTACTGTAGTTTCCTTATAGTAGAACTCTTGTTAGGCCAGTTCTGCTTGCTACTTTGAACAGGATCTGTGAAGAATGTGAATTCAATTGTAGATGGGGCTGAGTAGACAGCAAGCATTGTAGCAGATTCGAGCCCTACTTAGTATGGAAATGTTCTTAGATAAACTTCTCAAGTTGAAAGTTGTAGACATTGGCTGTAGGATATTCTCATTTGCACCAACTTTCAGTTATCTCATTCAGAAGCTGTTTTTTTTTGGAAGCTGAGACTACAGAGACTCTCTTGAGCCAAAATTTTTAATGATCTATCAGTGACAGATAATAAAGAAAGCCTCTTGACCAGATTTCTGTGGTTTACTGTGCTGTTTTCAAGACTCTGCTCTTTATCTTCCTTCTGCTCTGTAACCAGGCTGAGCTGTTGACTGGGACCCTAAATCATTTTTGTTTTTTTTTTTTTTTTCACTGGTCACCATTTATTTCACGATGAGAGGCTTTTGCATGCACATGTTTGTCTTCTGCTTATGTCACTTGCAGCAGTCCTCTGGGATCTATTCTGAGCCACACCATTGTTGACAATTTATATCTTGCCTGTGAGACAAGTTATTCGTAAGTATAGGGCTTGGCTTTTGCTATTATGCTGATGAAACCCAGATTTATATTTCACTTAAACAGGATATTGATTCTGCTGTCTCTGTATTTGAGACTTGTTTGCTGGACATAAAACCTTAAATGCAACTGAATTTCCTCCAGCAGAATGCAGATAAAATCAAAGGGCTGTGATGGGAGTCTCTCCAGCATTTTTGGAGGTATTGAGATTTAGTTCAATGAATCCTGACAGGTCTTTTGGATCTGAATTCAGGATTTTGGAGTTTGATGTTGGGTTTGGATTTTTTTTGCTGGAAACTTCAGCTGAATATTAAAGGCTTATAAGACTACATGCAAAAGTTGCACTTTCAGAATGATGAAATAACTTTAGAAGCTCATGCTGGTCAAAGGGATTATGCCCCCTAAATGTGTAGGTCACTGTCATCCAAGGAAGCACTTTTACTCTTTAAGGGCCAGATCTGCATAAGCATATTAGCACCTGCTAGGTTCAAACGAGTTTTTAAGAGGCACTGAGGTGCCTACTGTTCCATACTCAGAAAGAATTACTTACATGTTTGAAACTCCCTCTATTAATCTGTTCATACTTTTAGATATGTGCACTTTATAGAGCATCTGGCCTCTTAGGTTTTTGTTGGAATGCTGCCTGAGACCTCAGCTATATTAAATAGATGTAATTGCATGATCTCCTGAGAAAAAGCCTGACTTAAACAAACTTTTTAACTCATGAGGCCTAATGACTTTGCAAGGGTAATATTTTGATTCCTGGAATATTTCTGAAACAGAGTGTGTAGGTCCTTCTCAGGAATTATTGAGGATGGTGTGCAATGTTACCAATATAGCAACCTATGGAGTCAGACATGATTTTCTCAGCTACGGAAAGGCCCTTTTGAAGAGACTTCTGGCATTTACTGCTGTTCTGTAAAGCAGAGCTGTCAGAATATGGTGCGGTTTGCATGCAAGTGCAATGTCACTCCCCCACAATTGTGCTTAATTGTGTACTTAAGACTGCTTCTTTAGATTAATAGCTTACTGTCTTCTTACATATCCTTATTTCCATTCATAGAACATGTGAAAGACAGAAAAGTAGCATTGTTCCTTTTCAGAAAGTTTTATGGCTTCCTGTGGAGGTTTATTCTCCAGAACTATCTGACGCACCAAGAGCAGGGTCTGAAACGCTGAAGCTGTCTGCCTCCAACCACTGAGGGAGGTACAGCATCCCTCTTGCCTGTGAAGTGCACTGCTCACACTCTAATTACTGCAGCCAAGCAAAGGGTCTAGTAAATACCCCAAGATATACCATAGAAAGTATATTTTGGGTCTTCCATCTTGGACTCTCAAAGAGAAAACAAATCATATCCTGACTTTGGAGAGATAAAGAGAAAAAATAGGTGCAAAGTCATGAAGATTAAGGAAGGACCAACTACATGGGTGCAGAATATGTCAGCCCTCTCGGTCACTTTCAGAGATGACAAAAATGACACTTGGTTTACCAGCCTGTCTGTCAAATTGTTGGCTGAGCTCCAGTTTCTGCTGTTTAGATACTGACAAACAGCTCAGTGACTTCTGCAGCTTAAAATGGGGTGAAACTGTTTTTCTGACTGACCAGTGATGGATAGCCACCCATTTGTAATATCCCTCATATCTGGCTCCTTTTCATCATTTTAATTCACCACTACTGCCTGTCTCCCTGACAGAAAGATGCACTACGAAGTAGTGACATAAAATAAAATTTAGTTCTTTCTTGCACTCCTTGCTTGTTATTCCCTCTTCATTTTGTTTGGAAGAATGTTTTTTCTTACAAGTCCATTGTGCTCCCTGCTCCCAAGTAAAGGGAGTTTCTCATACTATGCCTGAATTAGGCTACCAAGCTTGAGTAAAGCAGACATAACTATACTCTTTCTCTGATGTAGATGGTACCTACTCCAAATACCTTTTTGCAGAACAATATGCTTCCTTTCCCCTAGTAGAGGGTACGCAGTAGGTAGAAAGGCCATTTGAAACCACAAGATTTGTTTTATGAAGCCCCACTTCAGGCACTGTATTTCTGTTGTCAACACCATCCTAAATTCAAGTGCTTAAACAGTGCATTGGTGCAACAAATCTTGATTATTTTTTTTTGTTCATTTAACTAAATACGGATATTAGACTGGATTTTTGGCTTCCAAAATTATGAGTGAGACTGTTACAACACCATTCTTGGAAGACACTTCTTGGTGAATTGTGATTCTGAAATGATCAAAACCACAGCAAGCTATCCGTTAAAACAACATTAGTGTGAGTACCAGGGGAAAATATACTCCAGGGCTGTAGATGACTTGATATGATTTCCTTGATTGTATCTTTTTATTTATGAGGCATAATTTATGACTGCTGAAAAGCAAACTAAAATGAGTGATGACTAGCTACAGCCAAAGTAATAAATCAGAAGCGGAGAAAGAAGTGGTGATTTTGATCGAATCTATTGAATTAGCTGTTGCCCTTAGCCATTACAGGTATTGGAAAGACCTTTTAATATCTGCTTATCGCTCTCATGGGAACTTGGTAACTATCTCATTATATACCCATAGGAAACAAATTATTTAATTTTCTACCTTTTAGAGTTAAACCTGTTTACATCTCTCATTAATTACTGGTGTTATACTGTGCTATATGAAATGAGCTTCCTTTAGAATTTGATAATTTTTTTTAAGTCACAAAGCGTTTGCCTGTTGACTTTCCCTTCCCCAGAATTAGTTTAGTACTTTTATTATTAGCATTTCAACAGTGGAGATGAATAGCAATGTAAAGAGGCTCAAATTACCACAGTGCTAGAAATCTGGATCTAAAATCTATCGCATTATATGTTTATGGCCTCCCTAAGGATGTTAACTGAATGTTGAAGAGGGAGAAGTATGAATCTGAGGATGGGTGGAAAGCACACATTTGTTTACTACCTTTTTGTGCCCCTGGTGGACACAGTATTTTCTTTCCCTTTCCTTTGCTCTGTCCCCCAAGGACTGCAACTTTTGAAACTTTCTACTTTGCTAATGTTTGCCCGACACTGCAGCACCCAGATGTGAATGCATTATCCTAATGCTGAATGCTAAATTTCAGTAGACAAGCTTTGTGTTCTGAGCTGTGCTGATGTTGCATAAGTAACTCAGAATTACCCAGGCTTCACACCGGTCAGTTCTGATGAGAAGAAAGACTTGTGAAGGGTGCTGCAATCAGTGGTGAGATGTGGCTGCTCTGGGTTTCTCTAGTTTTAACTAGAAAAGATTATGGTCTCTTCAACTTTCTTGCAGACTGCTGTTCAAACACAACTAAAAATTGGGTGCTGTTTTTCTGAACTTACTGATGTCGCATCCTATATTCCCCTAAAATTTCTTGCTACCTTGGAAAAGAGTTACTGTGAAAACTCTGCGTGTACGTAAGTATGTTAGAAATTGAAAAAAAATGAGTCAGGAATCCAAAGCAAAGTCTCGAAGTGTCTTTGTGACCTCCATGAAACAATTCTAGAAAGAGAAGCGTGGTACAAACTCCTCTCTGCTAGTATTTGTCTTTCCTGGCATGCACCAAGTAGTGCCAGCATTGAATCCAGTTTGGAAAGACCAGCAGTCACAGCTGTGTGCAGTCCAGAGTAAATACCTTCACATATGATCTCAATTTGATGAACAAAACCCTTCTTTTTTAGTTTAAAACATAGCTTCCTTGGTAAGGACCTGGCTTTTCAAGAGTGTTGCTGCACCTGTGAGGTGCAGGGATGGAGTAATCGGCTTCATTAATGGGCCTCATCTAATGGGCTTCTTCCACTGTCAGCATCTACAATACCATGATTTTTTTTGCATCTATGCCAAAGGGCCATTGTAATTTTGTTGCCCTTTATGTGAGTGGTCGTTACTTAGCTTTACTAAGCTCAAAGAGGCTGGGCTCACTGTGCTAAGGCTGTGGCCATGTTCTCAGCACTTCCCTTCCTGCTCCTCGTGGGTCTTGTCCCTTTCTTTCTGTGCCAATGAACCTTGAGGTTGTCCTGTGATCATTTTGAGCAATGGCTGGCCACCAGTTTCTTCCAGGAGCAGAGATCTGTGAAGGCTCATTCATGATGGAAAAAACACAAAAAAAAAAAAANTAGCTGGAATTCTTCAGTCCTCCAAATATACAGTCTCCGGAGAGGTTCCCTCCTCTCTGTCTCTCTCTGGCTTCACTTCAAAGTGCAGTCTGGGCCAGGGGCCAGACTGATACAGCATTTTAAATAGTAACCAGCACAGCTGATTTCAGAGCCCTCTCCTGGCTTTTTTGGGACAGTGCAGCCATTAAGAGCAGCCCATCTTTTGGCAGGGTGCTGAGCCATGCACCATGATGTCAGACTTAATGCTTTTGCAGGCAGTATATTCAGAAAGTCAAGTTATAAGAATTTTTTTTTTCTTTCTGCTATCTCTGTTTTTCTATTCAATACATCCCTGAGATCTGATTGCTTCTTGTTTGCCCCACATTCCTGTCTGCTCTTTTATAATCTTCTTACATTTCAAGCAGCAGGTAATGCTGCTGCCTATTAAGCTCTTTACATTTCTGTGTGAACATAGTTAAATATTTTTGGTGATGATTATATCACAGTTTAGAAGTAACATTTGTGAGCCAAAAAAGCTTTTCACAAAAGTCGAAACTGAAATTTCATTTTAACCAGGCTAGCCAGGCAACAGTTTTCATCTATGACTGTTTTGTGGTGAATTTTCGAGGAGCCATAACCAAACCTCTGATTTTAACAGGCACTCCTCATTGTGCCTTCTGTTGCCATGCTATCCCATTTCTTCATGGAAAGAAGTGGCTAAATATCAGCATCTCTGTCTGCAGGCAGTTCTAAGTACTTACTGTTCTGAGGCTCCAAACACTGACCAGGGTTTACTTGGACTGCGATTCTCAAAGGGATATATTTTTATACCCATCCATCCTTTTACAGATGGTGGAGCAGAAGCAGAGGGAGTTAAGGGAATCCAGCTTAGGTCAGTGTAAATCCAGAATTTAGGTCCTCAGAAGTTCTGTTCAGCTGTCACAACTGTCTCAGAATCTGGCATTAGTGAGTTTCACAGATATCTAGAGATTTTCTGCTGGAAACATGTCTTGGCAGGGCTTGACAGCTGGCGTCTGTCTAGAAGGCAACCTCAGAGCATGCCTGTCTGTCAGGCCCACATGCATGTGGCTGTGGCTTTGGCCTTTTTTCAGGAGGAACAGGCATGTAGTGCCTCAGGGATGGACCACAACCTCAGCTTCCCCTCACATCCGTGGGGAAGGGCTGGGTGACTCTGGCTGCTCCTCCTTGCTTGTTCTCTGCCCAGTCAACCTGGATTTCATTGTGTTCATGTACAGTGAAATAGCCCCAAAGGCAGCACTGTGAGCACCCCAAGAAAAAAGATAGGTTATCTGCTTGGACATTCCCACTCTGGAGGGGGAGGCTTAACTCCCTCCACTGAACCATGTGTTTGAACCTAAATTACCTGCCTCTTGGAAGAGTCCTTTAACCACTTAGCAGTAGCATGAAGGGGGATGAGCATCCCCTTTTCCCCTGTCATAAGACAGAGTTTTGAAAGAAAGAGCCCTTGTTTGTCTGAAATAAGGCTTGTATTAGAAAAAACATGGCTTGGGCTCCTATGATAGGAGAGGGATCAACAGAGGAAGGCATCTCCATCCAGCTGTCAGTGAGGCATGTGCATCCCTCTCTCCTCCGAGTTTCCTAGGGGAGTCCCATTCTGAGGCTGAATTCCTGTGCTTTATAGGAAGCCTCTGTTCCTACCCACCACCTTCAGTTTTGTAGTGAGCAGCTTGCTCAGCAGGTCAGGTCCGACACTGTTACGCTCTGTGCTCATTAAGGCCACAACCTGGATATAACTGGAACGTTTGAACTCAGGTCAGCACTGAGTCGATGCCAGTAGCACACTCAGAGCTGCTCTTTCCATATGTGGCTTGTTCTCTCCACAAAGAAATATGCCCCTTGAAATGAACGACTGTGGGCAAATCTTTGTAGCAGCTGGGAGTGAAATGAGATAGAGGGTTTGACCTACTGCAGTAAAGTGAACAGAGTTAGACTTTATGAAAAGTTCACAACAGAGATATATTACTGATTTCACTGAAAAAGAAAGTGCTTTGGCTGAGCTTTTTATTGTAGGGTATCATCTGTACTTACACAGTGTTTCACTGGAATGTGACATACATTACTGATGGAATCAGGCAGGAACTTTGGGTTTGTAATTGGAAGAACCACAGTCTTCAAAGCCACTGTGATGGGGTTTGGCCTTTTTCCTTCCTCATGCCCCTTGTGAAGTGTTCTGTGGTCTCGGAACTTAATATTGCAAGCTGGAAGGACTGCAGGGTCAGTTTTGAAGCCCCCTTATTTCTAAACATCCTATTTTTTTAAGGCACAGTCCCACCATCCACTTCCCGAGGGCCTCTGCCCAGTGAAGATCACTTAAGACCATGTTTTACTGTAGTTAGAACCACTCGACATGAAAGCTTACTAAGGAATACTTATACTAAAAAAATCACTCAGACAGTCCTTTTGTATTGCCATTTAGATCTATCATTCTGATTGATCACTATGTGGTTGGCTAATATTGAGCCTAATTTAACCCTATACGCTCACGCATCCATCTATTCTGTCTATTGTACCTGACATTCTACAAATTACTTACTCATGCAAATGACGACCTAAGGCAACCTTTTATGATATTCGTGTTTAATTATACAAATGGTTTTTGATAAATAAGATTATACATCCTTCCATATGTTTATTCACTCCTTGATGAAAGCAAAATTTAATTTTCATGCAGATTTATTGGAGAGTATGTTTAATAAGTGCTGAGTTTTATGTAGTCTGCAGATCACTCTGGTTTTGGGAAGCTGACAAAATCAGTAGGCATAGTTCATAGAGACATGTGGTTTTTAATCAGGCCTAATTCAAGCTGCTACATTTTGAAATCTTGGAACTAAAGCCACTGCCTTTGTGTTCATGCCATAAAGCAAATGTTGTTGTGAAAATAAATGAGAGATGCTGACTTAACTACACTTTTCAATGGGCTTTGTTTATATTGTGGGTTACTTAAAATGCTGCCAAATGACTGCTACATTAATATTTTTAATAGAGGGACATGTCTGTAAAACTTTCTGGTTTTAAAGATTAACTAGAGTTTGACTTGTGCAATTCAGTCAAGGTGAACTTAAGTGTCACACAGTGCCAGGCTGAATTCACTGGAGCTGCTTGCATGCATGAAGGAAAGGTGTAGAAGGGAGAAATTGGCAGGACTGGATATCAGTATTGTTGGTCAGATGTCTTTGAAAACATTACCTCTGTTGGTCACAGCTTCTGAAGGAGTCCTCTTTGCATGGTATGACACAGAAAATGGTGGGAATTCAGAGTTAGGGTATCAGGTGTGAAGAAGACACATGAATACACACTGCCCAAGATGTGAAATCTTCTTTTCTTCCCTAAATGTAGCAGTGAGAAATATTCCACTCTTCTGTTAGGAAGTCACTGTGTCAACGCAGGTGCTGGGTGGCTATCAAGAGACATTTTGCACTGGTGTCATTTGGCTGCATTTTTCTGTGTCAGTACAGCTGCAGTAATGTCTCTGGCCAACTGTGAATGCTGTGAAGGCTTGAGTCCTTCACTAACAGTTTCTCTTTTTTTGTGTGGCAAAGGTGTGGTCTGTAAACTCAGCTGGCCGGACACCGAGCGGCTGGTCCCACTGCCGGACAGGTCCTGCCCCTCCTGAGGGCCTGGGAGCTCCCCTCTTCGACGTGGTGACATCTACAGTGGCGGTGGTGAACATCAGCCCCCCTCTTAAGCCAAACGGTGTGGTCAGTATCTACAGGCTGTTTTCCAATGACACCAGAGGGACTGATGTGGTGGTGAGTATTGTCAACACTGTTTCTGTTCTTCCATTTGAGCCTGTATTTTCGAGCTTTAACAATTTTGTTCTTACAAGCTGCTACTGCTGTTTGCAGACTGTCTTCCTCTCCTGCTCTCCAATTGTTAACTGCTCTGCAATGCTCTCTTCTGGCTAAGGGGCCACCAGTGCTTTCACTCATGTAACTGTGCTTCTTAAGGGACTAACTTCATCATTAAGCACTTCTGATGTGGTGATGTGCTGAGACAATGTGATGAGAATCAGAAGTATTGTTCAGGGGCAGATAGGGGTCCAAATGAAACACTTCCACACAGCTCCTGTCAGTCCAAATGGTGCAGGTGGAAACTGCAGTCATTAGGATTGTGTGCTTTGGATAGCCTATGGATTTGCAGTTCAGGAGAAATTGCTGTACCTGAGCTTACTGTAAAATCTTTCTTCTTGGTAAGAAGAATTTCATGGTAAAGCACTGAAGAATAGTGCAAGTAGCCAACCAACTTCTTCTGTGTTTGGTGTCTCAGCCTAGACACCATTAGGTATCCAGAAATGACCAGTCTCAGCTTAGGAAACAGGTAGGACTTCATTAGAGTTATAAAATAGGGAGATGTGGGGAAAAGTTACCTGTGAAAGTTGCCTGGAACAGTTACCACCAAATCATTGCAAAATACTTGAATACTTGTCTGTAACAGTATCTGTTTGGTTTTTACAAGTAGGTAAATATTTGTATGGGATCTTTTCCTTCATCCCATCTTGCTTACCTTGGAAGTGCTTCCCAGGTCATCAATCCTATCCATGAGCTTAAGCTGCCTGCTGATTGCACATTACACATTTATTCCTTCCAGTGCAATTGGCTGTGTCCAAGTCTGATTCAGCCAGTTCATCCCATTGATGTCTGCATGGCCCTCCTTTTCCATTCCCTCACACCTGCCATGCTGCTGGCTCATCTCTGGCTCTGGCATCAAGAAGTACCAAGTGATTTCCCTTGCTTGCTTGTCTCTTGCCATCCTATTTTTTGCTGCACTCTGCTAAATTACATACTGCCAAGTGGGAGCAGATGTTGCCCCTCACTGGTGTTTACTGCATAATTTCATTTCTTTGGCTTAAGAAACTATCTGCAAATGACTACAGCAATGAGGTGAAGTGGCAGTTCCTCTGAGCAGTTTCAGAATGAGGGTGCCATTTCCTTTGCCAGAACTGCCAGGTTCTCCCTTGCTGAGCATAGGAGAATTTCCCAATAGGCTAATTCAGCACCATGTCCATTTGAATGTAGAGCATCATCATGTTGGCCCTTGACTTAGAGATACCTACCAGAAAGTACATTCTTCTGTCTGTGTGTACATTGACCTACAGACACATTCTGGCCAGTGCTGTCTCCTATACCTACACTGAGGAAACCTGTGAGATATGCATGAGTGTTTGCTAGCACACTTATCATGGAGATATTTTCCACAATAATTTCTTTTTGTTTCAGTACCACTTACCCCAGAATTTCTCCTTAAAGGTTTTCCGTTTCTCTGTTCCTGAGAATGACATTTGCAAGTTGACATACAGTGGTCACAGCTCAACTCAAGGCATCTGTGAGGCCACTAATGGCATGGTCTTTTCCTTTGAACAGTGCCCTTTAACTTTGTAATAGGAGAAAAATGAGCGCAGAGTTCTCAGTACACAACAGCTGCATTAATGTCAGACTTAAAGGACATGCAGAACCTTGTGCCTGTCTTCTTCTGGAGTTAATTCACCTCCATAACTCTTATTTAGTACTTGTGGTGCTTGAAACTTTGACAAGTTCCCTCTTAATTTTTATAGCTGTCAGAAGGGACTGCCACCCAGCAGACAATACATGGGCTAAAACCTTTTACCATGTACTCCATTGGTGTGGAGGCCTGCACTTGTTTCAACTGTTGCAGTAAAGGACCCATGGCTCAAATCACCACGCAACCGGCTCCGCCCTCGGAGCAGCCCCCACCGCAGATCCGCACCGTGACCTCCAGGAACGCCTCTTTCCAGTGGAGCGCCCCTCAGTCACCCAACGGCATTGTCACTAGGTAGGCACTGCCACCCAGCCAAACGTGCCCACCTCAGCAAGAGCTGGTAGCAGAACAATCTTCCTGGACATGAGCTCAAATTGCAGGCCTGAGAGCACTGGATGGTTGTGACAGCCATGCTCCTCCTTCCCAGTGTTGGTGGTGATACCTTGTGTGGCCTAAATGCCATCTTGGGGGTGTTTACACACAATGGTTGCTTTTATCCTGAGCAGAGTGGTGGAGGGGGAGTGTGTGTTGGGGGGTGTGGGGTGTGTAGGTGGAGAGGATGACTTATTGTGAGGGGAGGTAATCACCTGGCAGCTGTGATTGCACAGCCAAAAAGTTGTGTGATCAACTGGCAGCAAAGAGGCAGCTGCATCTTGTACTTAGTGAGGCAAATACTGATTTGCAGAAGCGAGCAGTGAGGTAATAGGCATAAACAGTTTCATAGTGAATGTGACTTACTTAGAACCGCCATTGCTTGTAGGCATCTTGCAGTTGGTGCCAAAATCTCCAAGAAAAGTTGGGATCAAGTCTCGTCGCCAGTGTCCAGGCATATAGCAACTAGGATTGGCTGTTATGTTATTAAGGCTCTTGATTTATCGAAATCTCAACTTTCTTCTCAGCTATGAGCTCCATGTGTATATGGCTTGTCCCCTGAACCTACAGCCAGCAGTGAAGGCTTGCAGTCCTGGCCCAACTGAGGTGAAGTATACAGGAAAAGGACAGAGTGCCAACGTGTCCAACCTGGAGCCTTACACAACTTACAACCTGCGAGTCGTGTCTTACAACTCTGTTGGCAGCAGCGCCTCAGAATGGATTGGGTTCACTACAGAAAAGGAGCGTGAGTATGAGAAATGGTTCACCAATCAGCAATGCCCACTTCTGATGCATGGGGCTGCATAGCATCAGATGACTTCACCTCTGTGAAAGATAATGTCCCCAGAAACCTGCTCTTCTGTGTCCCCGGTCACTGTGCCTCTGCTGTCCAGTCATTGAAATTCTGCTCTGGGTCTTGACTGCTCATTCCTTCAAAAATATTTCTTTGCTCATCATGATATCACATCCTCTAACTTAGGAGTCTGGAAACCTTTTATTTTACTTAAAATGGGCAGCAAAGCTGCAGAACATAAAATGATCAAGCATTACCAGAAAGGTGACGTGTAGTAATAAATACACTGCCATAAATAATCCCTGGGAAAAGTAGAGAACTTGAAAGAGACCTTGTGATTCTTTTCAGAAACAATCTGACTGTCCTAATTCATGACACACTTCTGCTAAGGCTCATGAGAGTTGTCCTTGGATGTCATCTGAATGCCTGGATCCTAGTTGACACCAAAGTAAGAATTTGCCACGATCTATCTGACCACCACAGGCAGTACTTAAAAGCAATGTGGTGGTCTGCATGGAAATTAAACAAGCAGGACCTGTGCCTACAGTCAGAATAGATTTTGCCATCAAAACTGAATTTGTAGATGTCTAGCGTCAGCTTTTATTAAAAAGATCTATAGTGCAGTACCCAGAGTCATTCCATAACAGATGAGATGGGCATTTCACCTCAGCCTGCCAGGTCAGGGCAAAGAGGATGTTCACTTTTTATCACATAGTCTTATGTCAGGATTTCAGAATTAACTTTCTAAAAATCCCTTTTGCATCACTTGGTACTTCTGTCTAATAATTACTAAAAATGTATCTGCTGCATTCTTAGCTGAAAATTTCGGGTGGAACAGCCCCTGATTTTCTTTAATAACGTCACTCAAAGAAGGTCTTTATCTCTAATACTGTATTTTAATAAATTGCAAACTAAAATGCTGGAACATGCTAATGAGCTTTAAATGGGGAAAATTCATAAGGAACAGGTGAGACATTAAGAATGAAAGGGTTTGAAAACCGTATTTAAACCCCTGCGCAGTGGCTCTGCAGCCTTTTTCTTTCAGTCTTGCTTTTCTTGCCTTGCTGACCTCTTCACACCTATTCTCCTGAATCACTGTGAAGTCTCCTTCCTCTTTCGTGGAAGGCTTGCTTTAGTGCCAGTGGGCAATTAACAACAAAGTGCAGCTGGACAAGCAGCTTTCTTAGAACAAACTGGTATATACTGGGCACACAGCTTAATGGCAAAGCCACAAGAGAGGACCATCTCAAACTTAAATGAAGTCTTTTGACAGCAAGCAGTTGAGCCCAACTGACAACTCCTTCTCCCCAAAGTGAGTTCTGGGTTTCTTTTCTTCTGCCTGCCATCTGCCCTTGCTTTACTGAAGTTGTATTGTTTTTATGTATATACATGTGTTAAAAGACAATCTTGGGCAAATTCCTGGGGCTTGTGAGAGTCCTCTCCTTCGCAGTTTGGTTGCCACAATTCAGCATGCTGAGCTGAACTGGCACAGCCTCCTGCATCTCCCTGTCCACTTAAGCTGGAATTTATCCCTATGCTTTAAACTGGAATTTAATTTATACAGTTTGGGTGTCTGTACCACGTATACAAAGACAAAGGAAGGGAGTTCTAGGTCTTTATTTTAAAGATATGACATATCTCTGCTTTCTCAGTGTAGAGGCTCTCATGCTACAACAGCTTTCTCTTTTCTCCTTGGATCTTCCCTGCTCATACACATATATATGAGAGAGAGGGCGTGCACGTGACAGAGAGCTTGTATCATGCAGGGTCTCTTTCTCCATGCTATATAACTCAGTCGTGCCTGTTGGCTAGAAATGAGCTTTTTTCCTTCTTTTGCAGCACCTCGGTACACGGCTCCATTCTCTGTTGTCAGCAATTTATCTACCATCCACATAGACTGGAGTCGCACTTTTGTACTGAACGGCCGCCTGAAGGAGTATGCGTTAACTGAGAGTGGGCAACGCATCTACAGTGGCTTCGACACTGAGCTCTATTTACCAAGGACATCTGACAAAAGTCAGTTTCAATTTCCTATCACCTTTTCTTTGTGAAAGACTGTTGAGCTAAATTAATATTGTTGTATGCTAAATTTAAGACAAACTCTCCATAGCCATGCCAAGCTAAGAACACAGGAGTGTATGACAGATACACTGAAGCGCATCCAAGCAGATGCTTGAAACAAAAATCCTTGGAGCTAAGCTTCCTCTTAATCATTGTACCTGACTGGGTGAGACTGCTCTGGTCATTGTGAGGGTTGAGCTTTCCCAAATCCTGGAGCTGCATTGCAATTCCACCCTTCAGGGCTACGCTCTGGCAAAGGCACGGAAACGTTAAGATTCAGAAAAGACTGGAGACTGCATTTTCTGTTTTTAAGGGATTGGGGTTTTTTGTATGTCAAAGGGTTTTGTATATTTTTTTTTACCTTCCCGATTACTGCAATGATGCTAATACTTTTTTGGGTTTGGGGTTTTTTTTGGCTTTTTGTTTGTTTGTTTTGGATTTTTTACTCAAACATTTTTAACATGTTTGTATGAGGTATGAATTGAATATGAGGGATTTAAGGCAAAATTATAAATAAATTGAAAGTTGCCAGTTACATTGAAAGAGGGAGTAGTGGGTGGTGAAAGAGGAATATGATTTGTAGCAACATCATAGTGGTGCCTACCTATGATCTACCATGGTTCATAGTTAGATGTTCACTACCCAAATATAATGGATTATGAGGCTCTCTTCTGGGACTCAAGTGGGTTATGTGATATCCCTGCCTTGGCTTTTCTCAGACCTGGCTGTCTCTGATCATGGCGAAAAAGCAGCACCTACAGAACTTTCATTTCTCCTGCTGACAGCATTTTCTAACCCTTTTTTCTCAGCGTTTTTGTTTCAAGTGACGTGCATCACTGATGAAGGGACCGCCATGTCACCCGTTATCAAGTACAGTGCTGCAGATGGAGTTGGTAAATATATGGAGATCACCTAGCACCTATTGAATTTATGTGTTTGTGGTAGAAATTTGTTTTGTCCTGCATGCCTGACAGGATGTAGAATCAGGGGATTCCTTAGTGTCTTTAGGGTATGAGGCATGTAGGTAACATGCCTTTTTTACCATGGATGGCTTCCTGTTTCTTTATATCATGATCAGCAACAGATCCTTTCTCCAGATATGTAATAGTTTTTTCTTTTATTTTTACACAAATATTTTGCTGCAAAATGTAGTGCTTTTTCCTCAATACAATCTCCTCTCTTCCAAGTTTTATTTACAAATTAATATTATCTTTAATTCTAATCCTGTCCTCCCACATTCCTCCTGTTTGATGATGAAAAAATATATCCTCTCTCCTCCCTGTACTCTCTGCACCACTCCTTTCATGTGACCAATGAGCCAGGCTCTGCAGCTTCACCTGGGATGCATTCCAGAAGCCAGTTTATGACAATGTCATATAACATGCTGTCAGGACCTGGTTTGTAACACTTGCTGCTTCCCTTCTGTCCCCAAGGCCATTGCCTGTTTTGTGGAAGTGAAGGAGTATGGTGTGATGAGATCCCAAGTCAGTAGTAGATGCCTATCAGTAAAAAGCTCTACAGTTTTATCATCTCCTTAGTTTTCTGGGAAGCAAAGCTAAGCTCAAACTGTTTCTAACCAACATACTGGTTTTAATTCATTTACTTATTTTTTGAGTTGCATCTTGTTCAGCTTCTTAAAATAGATGGGTATTGTCTTTGCAACTACTCTTTACACTGCATTTCCCTTATATCCCTTTTCATGCTCTCACTCCATCCTCCTTCAGAATTTCAGGCAAGGCTGCTGTAAAGGCATTATAAAATGTTCCCTGTTGCTCTACATCCACCACTTGTCACACTCAGCTCCTTTGTTCTTTTGATTGCTGCTTGCACCTCAAGTCTACTGCAAGCTCAATCAGCACCACAGGCAACTTGCAGGGGAAGCTCACAAGCAGAAGTGATGGAAATTCCTTAGCCAAGAGGCTGGATATGCACGTAGGATTGCAAATAACCAGGAAATCCTGTCACTGAAAATTCATACGCTTGTTTTGTCTGTGAGCAAAGCCAAACAAGTGGCTGGTTTTCTTCTAACAAGTAGGGGAAGGAGGATTAAATTGCTCATGTTCTTTGCTTTCGTATTAATTTATCACTCATTTGAGTTATGTCTTCCTCCCTCTCTCTCTTTAACTGCACAGGCCTGCCACTACACACTGCTGGAGACAATGTCCTCTGTCTGTACTCTCTGAAATTACTGTAGTCATTTCCACTCTTCAAGGTTACTTGGAGAACCCTTTTTTTTCTTGCATTCCACCTCTACCGCCTCCTTTCTCAAGAGCTGCTGATGCAGTGGTGATTTCCAGCCTAAGCAGCAATGCCAGAACTTTAAGCAGAGTCTCTTGAGGGTAGTAAGCTTTTTATTATAGCCCGCTAGCATATTGAACCATTATGCCACCTTGAACATAAGTGCAAATAAGCACATGACGACAAAATTACTTAAATTTCTGCCTAATTTATTAGCGAGGAAAGGGATAGCATATTGTTAAATGCTTTCTGAAATAACATTCCCTTTTCCCCTAATCCCTCTTGATTTTTACAGGTCTGATCTTGACAACACCTGGAGAGAAGGACAAAGCAGAGTCCAAACGTGCAAAATTCTACAATGAGTTGTGGTTTGCAGTGTTGATGGTAGTTCTAGGCTTGATACTCTTGGCTATTCTTCTCTCCTTAATTCTTCAAAGGAAAGTCCACAAGCAACCCTATGCACGAGACAGACCTCCTTTAGTGCCACTCCAGAAAAGAACATCACCCATGAGTGTGTATTCATCAAGTGAAATCCATCCGGTACGTTCAGTAAAATGCAATGTTCTGTATCTATCATGTTATATTTTTATCTGCCCACACACAGAGTTCTTCTTCCCCCTTCCACCATTTTGTTATACTCTTGGTTACAAAATGAAGGCTGTTCAGTGTAGGAAAAGAGCTGTCTGGTGTACCTACGTAGGCACAGAAAGCAACAGGCCACAGGTGCTTAGTCCAAAGAGAGCCCTATGACACCTGGTCTGCAGAGCCTACAATGCTTCTGATGCCTACGACAAACTTTGGATCTGGAGTCACAGTAAATGCAAAGCCACTGATGTCACCTGATGTTAGCTGATATCTGTATTAGAGCTGAAAGGCATGCTGTGAGAACGTAGGTGATAAAATGTGCTTTTCAGAGGAATCTTTCATGTGTTCTGAACTATCTGTTGTGGATGGCTAACCAGGATCAATCTGAATGATAGTTTTTGTCAGGTACCCATTAAACGTGCCTGCAAAAGAGCAGGACTGAGGGACAGGCATTATTTCTTTCTGCTATCCACCCACCACCCAGCTGGACTGCTCTAGGCTGGGCTGCATACTAGGAAGATTTGAAGGAGAGTAAGTGAAACCCAGGAACACAAAAATGTCTGTGCACATGGAGCTACAAAAGGGATCACCAGAGAGGTGGAAGGAGGACGGCTGGGAAGCGATGAAGAGGGTTTGTATCATTGTTATTATGATAAGTTATAATTCTCTAAAAAATGGATAAAGAACATGTTCCACCATGTAGCAGAGTAGAAGTTGTTCTACCCTCTGAGGAAAAGCAAGACAAAAGTAATATGGCAATTGTTATGAGATGGAGAATGGGAACAGCAGTGCCCTCCATTTCCATGCTTCTTCCCAAGTGCAGGCTGTGAGATGATTCTTCTTGTCACTTCTCAGCTTCTTTTTCCTACGAGTGCCATCAAGCAGGATAGTGACTCCTACATCCTTCACGCATTCTGTTCCTTCTTGTCTTCGTGCCAGGAAGCTGCATCTGTGCCTCAATGAAGCAGCTCTTGGAAACAATGGGATTTCCAGTGTGCCCCTTCTCCTGGCAAAGGCTAAGAGCATAAGAAACTTCTTTTTTTCTGGTCTCATGATCTTGTTTCCTTTTCCTCTACAGTCTGTCATGATGTGTTTTTCCTTGACTTTAAAATGCCTTTGCTGCTGGCGTGCCTGCACAATTCCTGTTCATGTTCCTGCCCCTTCTTTTCTTTCTCTTTCTTTTTTACCTTTTTCTTATTTCAGAATCTCATGGCCTTAATAGAAAGGAAGACTCTATGGTACATCAGTTGAAGGACTTAATCTGAAAAGTTGGGATATTGCCACTACAAAGTGGGAATATTGCTTGTGTTTTACAATTGCTAATGAGGTTGTGTGAAGAGTGATGCTGGCTGCCCACACAGTACTTGATGGTCAGTTAGATAGTGCCTCATCTTTGCCGGTTCCCCTACTCACCCACATCCTGCTACACTGCTCCCCTTCACAGGGCTGCAGCTAATTCACATTCCTGCAAGGAACAAACTACACCTGCATTACACTTTGCCCTGCCCTAATGCTTTGCCTCCCTCTCTCTGCTCTCAGTTTGAGACCATCGCTGACACATCCGATTCATCAAGCAGTGTCACACTCAAACGTTACACGATGCACTTTGAGGTAGAGTCGTTAGCTTGCAGAGCTGCAAGCTGTGTGATGTGCCAGATGACCCAAAGAACATGCATGAAGGCATCTTACATTGCACGTTTCTCCTGGTGGGTGAATGTCTTCTCCCTGATCACGATAACTGAAAAAGGAAGGCTGCTTACATCCCCCTGTTGTGCAAGTCTGGGCTCTCATTCTGGTAGTCAGAAATCTTTGGACCTCTGCCTGTTGGCTACTCTTAAAAAAAAAAAAGTAGTGAGAGGGGAAAAAGAAAAAAAAAACCAACAAACAGGGGAAGTCCTGTTTTACAAGGTTGGGAGTTTTTTTTCCCTTTTTAACGATATGATTGTTCTACAATGGGGGAAGGTCCATTTTCTTTTCCTCTAACTGTGCATGATTTTTGAAGCATGGATTTCTCCGTTCTCTTCCACTCCTGCTTTGGTTTTGTTGAGATAAAATATTTGAGACCATGCCCTTCCTTTTTTATTTATTATTTTGTGTCTTTCTCGTAGGGGCTGGCAGATACAAAAATTCCAGGAGCTGGTTCTCCCATGAGCAACCGCAACATCCACATTGCATCTGGAGCAAGGAGACCAAGTCAGAGCCAGCTAAGTCGCACATATTCCCCAGCCTCTCTTCATCGTAGTGTCAGTCAGCTGCTTGACCTCTACGACAAAAAGTCTCTTGTTGAAGAACCACCTTGGGATGCCATTATTCGCAATCATCGCACCACTGGTCGTGGCTTGGTAAGGTCTCCTGTTCCTCTGTGATAGTCTTGTGTGTCAGTCTGTTCTCTCAGAATCATTAAAGGTCTAAATATCAAAAGCTGAGAGAAATATAGCCAAAAGACCTAGGAGGACTTGGTCAGAGATTAGGTTCTCAAAATCCCTCCTGCCTGCTGTATTCTTCTGATGTTATAGGATGGGAGGGGTCCACATGCATCTGTCTATGGTTTCCATAGGACCAATAACTCCATGATCTCCAGGGATAGACCTCCCTTCCATTTGGTCAACTCATAGGCTTTTCTTTCCATGCATTTCAGCAAATGTACATGTGTGAGGAGTGTGTCTTGGAATCCTTCCCACATTCAGTGCCAGAAGCAGGAGCTGGTGTTTTAGTGCCTGTTTTATGACCTTGCTGCTGGGACTTGCTTTCTGTCCTCTGCTCAGTCACAATGCAGAGATCATGACAAGGCTCAAATCTTCTGGCATTTGTGACAAATGACTTAAAACTCTGCCCACAGGGGACTAGAAGGTGGTTTCAGGGGCAGGCAGAGCATCTTTTATTATGGGAAAGGACTGGATTGGCTAGTGTCACCAACACAGGCCTGAACACACAGATATAAGAAGTTACGCTTCTCAAGTCAAAGACAGTGGCAACTTCCATTCCCCTTTGTCACCAGGAAATAGGCTTAACCTCCATCCCTGGGCTTCCACCCTTCCCTGAGCAAACATGCAGGAAATGGTTTGGGGCCCAACCAGATGAGTCTGCTACCAGACACCAGCTCCTAAAAAGGGGACAAATGGGGGTGAAGGGCATGGGAGGGGAGGTAGTGGCAAAGTTAAGAATGAACATCATCAAGTCGATTTTGTACAAAACGCAACGTGAACAGGAAAAGGATGATCTGGCACATAAATCCAGGCAGCTGCCTTGGACTTTCAGCTTTGCTACATCAAACAGCTAAAAGGGCTAGAACACCCAAGAGCAGTGTAGGGTCCTGCACCTGGGGAGGAAGAATGCCAGGCACCAGTATGGGTTAGGGGTGGACCTGCTGGAAAGCACTTCTGAGAAGGATCTGGGGGTTCTGGATAGTAAACTATCCATAAGCCAACAATGTGTCCTTGTTGCCAAGAGGGCCAATGGAATCCTGGGCTGCACAGGGAAGAGTGTGGCCAGTAGGTCAAGGGAGGTCATTCTCTCCCTCTACTCCATGCTAGTGAGGCCACAATTGGAATACTGCATCCAGTTCTGGGCTCTCCAGTTCAAGAGAGAAAGTGAACTACTGGAGAGAGTCCAGCGCAGGGCAACAAAGATAATTAAGGGATTAGAGAACCTCCCTGATGAGGAAAGGCTGAGAGAGCTGGGACTCTTCAGCATGCAGGAGAGAAGGCTGAGGGGAGACCTTATTTAAGTTTACAAGTATCTGCAGGGTGGGTTGAAGGAGGATGGAGCCGGACTCTTCTCAGCGGTTCCCAGTGACAGGACAAGGGGCAATGAGCACAAGATGGAACACAGGAATTTTCATTTGAATATGAGAAAAAACTTTCTGGTGAGGGTGACAGAGCCCTGGAACAAGCTGCTCAGGGTGGTGTGGAGTCCCCTTCCCTTGAGATTTTCAAGACCCACCTGGTGGCAGTCCTGAGTGAGTACTGTACTCTAGGTAATCCTGCTATAGCAGTGGAGTTGGACTAGATGATTTCTAAGGGTCCCTGCCAACTTTGGCAATTCTGTGATTTCATTATACAAGCATGCCAACGGCACAGGGACATTGCTGCCATAACTGCTTAGACCAAAGATGATAAGGCTTAAGTGAGACCATAGTTATATTTAGCTATAGGTAAAACCCCTTCAGGTATAGGTTAACCTTCTAGTCTGCACTGATCTGCAGCTCATGGAATTCCTGAATCAGCAGAACTGACTCAGCCTTTGGTCATTTTTTCAGACATATCATATCCTTAAGATTTAATTCTCTGGGGACTAATAGCCCACCCAGAATGTACTTCTATATGCCCTCAATAGCCAAAAAAACAGCTTCCTGACGCTAAAAGAGGAAGCTCTTGCTTCTACCTGCTGATCTTGTGCTAGCACCAGTTTGGTTTAGTTGCAAGCCCCCCCATAGACATGCTCAATGTTGGGATCCTAGAACTGGCTTAGAATGTTGTCCAGTGAGTTTCAGAAGTGGTAGCAGGTAAGAGCAGAAGAACAAAAATTGCCTCTCACTTCTGGTGGCAAACAACCCCAACAGCATGAGTTCAGCTGCTTTTTAGAATCAGCTGCTGGATACACAAATCCAGGCTCTTCTGTCTGCTCTCTGTACATTGCTTTACGTGTCCCTGAACCGAACTGCCTCAGCTGCTATGTTGTGCAGGTAAAACTCTTACTCTGGCAAACCAACCTCCTGCAATGCTTTCCACTCAGCTCCTCCCTTTATTACAGTGAGTAGCCCGGCACTGTCAGCAAGTTTTGTTTACCCCTTTTGTCCATCTTGCAAATGAGTATTACCAGGAAAATCTGCTTCCTTGGGATTCAGGTGCTTGAACACTTCAGGTTCTTAGCTCACGCTGGGAAGAATGGGAAAACAGGCATACAGGTAGAAAGGCCCTGACTTATCTGACTCGTTAGGGAGTGGGGAGAAAGAAGTGGAGGAACAGGAACTTTGGCTTACACTCTTTTTCTTTTCCCCTCCCCACTCCTACAGTATGTAGATGAAGAAGATCTTGTCAATGTCATCAAAGGCTTCAGCACAGTCACCAAGGAGCACACCACATTCACTGATACCCACCTCTGAAGGACACACCACCTTCTCTAGAAAATGGAAAGTGGGTAATTTGCCAAAAGCAGCCTGCACGGACTTTGAGGGCGGGGACAGGGCTGCTGTTTCCTCACCCCATGCCCACTAGTTAAAAGGCAAAATTGTTTGGAGGGAGGGGATGTGGGGGTTAAGTTGGCCTTTTTTCACCCTCTCTTTAACTGTACAGTAAGAACTGTGTGTCAGCACTGACCGAAAGAAAAGAACAGTTTGAAAATCCTGAAGTCATACAGCAGTAGAAGACTGTGAAGGCAGAGGCTTCCATCTTTGTCGCTCGTCCACTCTCACAGCTGAGGAGGGTTGTGGGGGCAGGAGGCAGGCAGTGTGTTTGCTAAGGAAAATCTTTTACCTGCCCAAAACCCAGCATGTGGCTAAAGGGGGCCTTCCCAGCAGGACAGCCATGTCTTTTCCTGGCCTGACAAAGCTCCACCACAAAACTGTGTTCCTGCACAGGTGAATAAACAGCAAATGACGGAATTCTTATGGAGTTGATTTAACCTTTGCATTCTCTCCCTCCCTCTTCCCTACCCTCTCAGCTCAAGTCTGGAAAAAAAAAAAAAAAAAAAAAGCCATTAATTAATGCTTTTTCAGAGGTAGAAAACCTCCTAACCCACTCTCTATTAAACACTTGCTGTCACAGCCTTCCCTTCTGCTTATGTATTACTAATGTACAGGCAATAAAATTTGTTCACCACCCACAGTAAACTAGGAGCAAACAGCAAGCAGCCAGTGCAACACAGGTAGGAAATATCATGTCAAGGCACTTGTAATTGAGAATTATTATACCATGGCAGTAAACCTACTCCCATATTCATCTCTGTCCTTTTTCCAGCGAAAGTGACAAGGAAGCCCTCAAGAGATGGACGGTTCTGTGTATTCTGCCAAGCATATTTTTATGCATGCTCTCAGTCACAATCAGCAAAAGCCATCATCTGATACCACACGTTTTCAGAAAGCACAAGCAACACTCCTCTGGCAATTTATTTGGACTAAGAGGCAAAATAAGATGCTATTTTGAATAGCATCCTCCTTAACCTGCACAAAACATTTCAGATTTCAGACAGCAGCATACAGAGCAGGGATCCCATTCATGAAACAAGACTATAGAGGCAGCCCTATGAATTAGGCAAATTCCAGCCCAGAGAGCAGCAGCTCTGCAGAGCAGTGTGTGGCTGCATCTAAACGGCATTTCCACTCAGCAACCAAATATTCCTTTAGCACCCTCCCTTCCCCCAAGACAAAAATAATCACAACATATCACATGCCTGACCACATTTACGCAAAAACGCACAACGATATTTTGGATCAAGTACCATTTTACATTTTGGAGCATCACATAAAGCCACACATTGATGTCAATGACTCTCCAAAGGTTCGGCAGCAGCCAGGTACTTTCTCATAACCTTACAATCTTCATTCTGGGTATCAGAACAAAGTCCCACTCAAGAAGCAACCCACAACATGTAGTGTTATGCCTTCTACCAGCCAGAGGGCACCTGCACCTCATCTTTGTCACCAGTCACATTTTTACAAGCCATAGTCTTGGCAGGATGAATCATTCTTCCGGTGACGTGGTGAAGCAGCTGTCTTCGTAGGCGATGGAGAAGCTGCACCAGGTAATTCAGGCCCACCTTCAGCAAGGACCGGTGCAGAGGCCAGAAGGGGCACCTTCTTCCTTCCCAGGAAACCAGCTCCTTCAAACCCCATTTTCTTTTTGCTTTCTGCTTTGGCTTCACTCTCTTCTTCTGCTCCTCTTCTTTTGAGATCCAGAGAGCTCTCTGGCAGACGGTGAACCTCTGTACTGCAACACCCACCTGCATCTGTCACGCCTGTGCCTCGCGCTTCAAGTGCTGTTGTCAGCACTGCCTTTCTCTCAGCTGCACTGCCCTCAGCTGTTGCCTTCCTGGCTTCTGTCTGGCTTGAATTCCCATTTGCAGCAGCTGCCTTTTCTGTTGGGCTTTTGCTGGGTAAGTTAAAAGCTTGAAAGTCCCGGTAACTGTGAAAGCTCTCTGTCCGCCTTGCTCTTGCCAATAGGGGGCTTTCTCTGTATGGCCGCACAGAACCATATGTAGCTGTTTCATGGATTGTTTCGTGGTGCTGCAATTGGAGGCTTCAATAAAGAAAACCAACAACCAAAGACAAGAAGGGCAGATGTTAGTCTGAGAATAGCAGCCAGCAACCAGTTCTTCTGCACACCCTGCTCCCACCCACCACTGCAATTCCCACTAAAATAGCAATATACTTATCACAGCCCCCATATGAGTGCTTCCAGATCACTTCAGATTCTTGTAGGATACTTTAATCCACACATATTAAAGTATCACACATGATACTTTAATCTGCGTTCAACCCAATGTGGGTTAAACAGATCCACACACAACCAACAGAAACTGAGGAGTATGTGTGTACAGTTCAAGACACTCAGGGTATGGATTCAGAGTCTCAGCTTCAGCGCTCAGGTCACCAAACTCTCTTTCCCTACCCAAAAGATAAAACCTTTGGTGTCTGCAGCGGGTGCCCCCCTCGCTGGCCTACCTGGAATTAGATTCCCGAAGCCGGTTTGGCTGCACTACTGAGGTGGCAGGACTGATGTTGGGTGTGGCACAGCGAGATGTACTCAAGTCACACTGGTCAAGCAACTTGAGCAGCTCTTCCTCTGTGGGGCCACCGATATCTGAAAGAGACAGCTCTTAGTGCTGAAGACCATTTACCATAGTCATGCACGCGTGAGGACAGAAAAATAACCACACCGCAGTCCTGGCATAGCACAACTTACCTCTGTCTTCACTCTTATTAACCATGTCCATAGCTGTGGTCAGGTCCCACATCTGGATGCTGCCATTTGAATGCCCAGTGAAGAGGTAGCGGCGCGGCCGGGAGCCCATTCTGCTGGATCCTTCACATTCTCGCACAGTAAATGACGAGATGGTAGTGCAGTCAACTGCCTGGATCTCACAGATCCTAGAGGAAAAGAAACCCCAAGTTACCAAAACAGTTGCACCTGGCAGAGTTTGGTGAGTAGAACCAGTACCACTTTGATTTCCTGAAAAGGCACCAGACTTGTCATTAGAAAGAGACCTTTCTTCCAGACAAAATTCTTTCCCCTGAAAGACAGGCATGCTGTTCAGCTGCAGACAGTGCCTTTCCCCAAAATTCAGCTGCAGCCGTAGTACTTGTTTATTTTTAATAGGAAACTCCCACAGGTTTGATGTCCATTTTCAATGATTAGAAAACTAAGGCTCTCAAAAGAATGACAGCAACTAACTCCTTCATATGGCAGGCACTCTAAGAACCTAACCTGCAGAAACAGCACATCTAATCATATAAAAAGATACACAAAAAACCCCAAGGATGATAAAACCAAGGCTATCTATACAGATAACTTTTGTCTTCTGACAACTGCAATACCACTTGATGTGGTAGATCACCATTGCTTTTTCACATTATTTTAGAAGCTGATGTAGGCCAATGAGATGAAAAGGACTCCCAAAATTAAGCTGCTAAGCCAGACTCCACACCAGAACCTCACATGTTCTGTGTAATTAATGTTACACACCATTTGTGTTGAGCTTTTTACCCAAGAAGTGCCAAAATAAGTCAACTAATAAAACTCTCCACCACACACAAATTTAGCCCGAAGGGAACAACAACAACAGAAAGTCCATCAGTAATCCACAGGGCTTCTGTCCTCAGTTCAGCTGCCCATAGTGTTAGGGCATCAATGGTTTCACTCAGATCTAAATTTATTAGGCAAGAAATGCAAGAATAATAAGAAGCGTAGAACTGAGATGCACCATCTCTTCTGATCTCTTGCCATCTTCCTCCTCTAACAGGACGAAGAGCAGCTGTGGTTATTTGGCAACTTTTTTTTACTACACTGGCAGCAACATAGTCTTGACTTCATAATATTCTACTAAGTAAGGAATTGTATAGCTGACCTAAAAGACAGTCTATCCATTTTACAGGTTCTAATACCTTCAAAGGCAAGTGCAAAGGAAGAGGGAAACTGCATCCCTGTCTACCTTTGTGAGCAGCATGATCCCTTCCACCAGCAAACTTCAGCGTTAGTTTCAATGTTAGCATGGTGTCAGAGCTGAGAGTTACAGACTCTGTGGAGTCACACAAACGTTTGTTTTGTGAGCTCAGCAGATGAGCAAGCTTCTGATACCGCATTTTTCAAAATGCTATTTGGCTTCTGTGTTATAGCAGATCATTAAGTACAGCTCTGTTACTAACACATAGACTAGAGTTCAGCCAGAGCTGTCAAGCACATTAGAAGCTGCTAAGGGCAACTGCCTGCATCTCTATGGGATGTGAGACCCCACCACATGAAGAGTCTTCCTTCTTTCCCACTTAAAACCCTAAACACAGAGGTACCTTTTCCCAGTTGAAGACAGCCTTACAAACAGCTTATTAGTGATGGGGACAACTTTTTGGATAAACACCTGTTGATCATCACGTTCACCAAAGGGTCCTAGAGAAAAAAGAAAGATGGCTTTGTTGTTTATTTCAATATCCTCACCCTCTTCTCCACACAGTCCTGAAGACCCAAAGTCACGTTACTCTGACCACTACAATTTTAAAGCATTAGGACCAGGGAACCAACGATGATTAAGACCTAGAAAAAGCCATCCAATAATTAGAAGCCTCTACAAAGACAAATCTTTTTTGTTCCTTTGCTTTAAAGGACAACCATTCTTAAGTTTCCTGCATGTTCCTAGGGGAATTGCTGTGTCAGTACAAACCCTACAATAGGCCTCTATAATTAACAATAACTACTTTCTTATTTCACAGTTCCTAGACATCTAAAGGCTTAGTCAGATTTCTTCCTTAGTACTGACCCCACCCTGTGTTCACAGGGCATCCTATTCATCAAAGGTTCATTTGGAAAACTCAAGACAACAAAGGAATCTAGATTACCTGTCTACCCATATTTACTGACATGCATTCCTTCAGCATCTTGCTATAGCAATGTGCTAGCACCATTTGCCTGTGCAGTTTCAAGGCTTCAGTAAGCTTGTCACAACTTCAAATTCATTTAAGAATTTTTCACATGTGCATCGTTTAACCCCGACTGAACAGTGAACGGAAATTTGCAGTCAACCCAAACATTTTTATGCTCATCTGCTTTAATACAGTCTCCTGTGCTTTCTGTCATTCTCTAGTTACACCAAACGTGAAACGCTGCATCAGTTTGCTCAAGGAAAAGGTATAGCATCTGTGTTTGAACGTTCTTCTCCCTTTTTCTCACCTTCAGTGTATGCCCTCTAAGTGTACTCACTCTAAACAGCCTAAACAGTATTTCCAGATAAACCTTGCAGATGATCCCTGCCATCATTTCAAGTGGAAAGCAGATATTTAAGAGCTTACACCCATCAGCTGACTTGCATGTTATAGCATTGAAGGTCTGTTAAGCCTTTATGAGGCCAGTGAATGTACAGGGCTCAGCACAGTGCATTCGAGAGACACCCTACCAATGTCGTTTCCAGAACAGTAACTGCCATGACTCTCTGCTTCCTCCAGGGATAAGATTTTGAATGATGCAAGAGGTGTTGAGCCTGGCTGAGTTGAAATCATGCCCCGGAACCGAGTCACAGTCCATGTCCGTACATGGTTGTTATCAGCACAAACTGGAAAGGAAAAGACGTAAAAATGACATTTACAAGGGGTGACAAAACTTTTGAGATTAACTTCTACAATGATTTCTATATGACAGTTTTTCAAGATTGAGTGAACAAGCAGAATTTAGTCAACATCAGGTCACATAGCATCTCCAGACAATTATCTATCTACTTACTATTGCTGCTGATGTTCTATTTTCTATTAGTTTTGTCTCTTCCCTCAGAAATTCAAGAAAAAAAAAAAAAAACTGAGGCAGGTGGAACACAACATTAAGGTTGGATCAAGTCAGCACCAGTACCCTACAGCACACTTCAATCCTCTGCGTTCAGATGCTAGGACAGGACGTGCCACAAAAGCAGCCTACGAGCAGAACCCTCTTCACAAAACAGCGCTTTTCTATTTCATTCAACAGTTACTCAGTTTTCTACATAAAGATGTGCCATTTCCTGGCATTGAGGGTTTAGCACCAAGTTGCAGGGAAACAGATGATCTCTGGACCAAGTTGCAGTAATTTTTTTAAAAGCATGGGATAGCAGCAGAAAGTAAACCTGTTCTCTGCCATGCCCTCGTTGCTGGATTCTGGGTGATACAGATTCTTACAGAGGGAGGAGTGATTGCATCTTTCCTGAAAGCAAGGCATAAGACAGGACAAACAGGATAGCACAACACACACTGGGAGAGTGCTGAGAAAAGAAGAAACCCAGGCAACCCTTTGAAGCCACAGGAAGGCTTTTTCTAGGGCCCAAGAAGAGATGGTGCATATTTTGCCGCAACCCAGAAAGCTTCTGAAAGGCTGTTAAAAGAAGACAAGTCCTAAAGGACTTGCCCACAACAAGACTCGACAGGGATACATTTGTTTACAAACTCTTTTATTTCCACAAATGGCAACCTTGGGAATAGGACACAAATGAAAGAATTAGTTGTTCCAGTACCTGGTCAAATAAAACCTAGGCCTTTAAACTGCTAAAGGCTTTGAAGGATGCTTGCTTTAAGAAAGAGGATCCAAGTCAATCTAGCCCCTCCCCTGCCCCCAAAGCCTGTCCAACTCATTTCTATCACATATGGGAATGCAAGTTAAAGCAATGCATACAAAACACAGGAAGAGGGGAAAACAACCACTACAAATTTGTGCACAGTAAAGATTACCTGACACAAGGTGTTTCTCTGAGAGCATGATCTTCGTAACAGGACTTCGATGAACTGTGAAGGTCTGGAAGAGCTGAGGCCCAGAACCAACTGTTTCAGGGTGCTGTACAATCACCCTCACTGCTCCAGAGCTGGTGCCATATGCAATCTCAATCCAATTGCCACTAACACCTAAAGCAAGCGAAAACATAGTTGTTCCCCCCAGGAATGAAAGCTTCTTTTATCAGGGCCAGCAAATGAGGCAGTAGAAAACAGTCTTTCCAAGATTCCACAGTAAGAAAGAGATTTATTTTAAACACTGTTTACTCCTTTACCCATGAAATGCGACAGAGGGGACATTTTACCACTTAAAAAAACCTCCCAACTTTTGTTCAGTTCCATACCACACTCTTCAACTTTATCTTAGCAACAGCCGTCTCACCCATTCTCTCCCTCCTCCCACAACTGAAAGAAGAGATGGATAAAATCACATAATGAGGTATTTTGGCACAGTGATATGGTCAATAGGTGCCACATATGATAATATTTTTCTGCCTTAGTGGAAGGCAAATGGGTAAGCGAGGCAAGAGCAGGGAGGTAAAAAGGTCACTCTGGTATCAGTGTAAGTACGTGAGTAACCACTTTCTCCCAATTTGATTTTTTGGGGCGGTTTGCTTTGGGTTTTCTTCTGGGTTGGTTTTTTTTTTTGTTTTGGTTTGGTTTTGGTTTGTTTGTTTGTGTTAATGTAAAAGATAGCTGCACTGTGACTACAAAAGGGTGTATAGACGCAACAGCTAAGCATCATTCAGCTGCATATGGAAATAAGGTTTAGTGTTTAGGTTGTATTGTAAGATTAGAAACAACAAGTAGGTTGTCTGACCCGCCCTGCCCCAGTTCACCACAAACTTTCAGTGAATAAAATTCATAATCTAAGTGTCTATCTTGTGTAAAAGGCTTAAAACCAACACAGGTAGATTATGCATAAGCATTAATAAATGATGAATTATGTTATTATACATTAATGTATAGCACATCATGTACAAGCATATGCACACATACATGTAAGTACATACACCTTTTTATACATATGTACAGATGTAAAGGGAAAAAATCGCCCCCGGGTGTTCATCATTCATTTGAAGCTGATTAAATAAAGAAAAAAAAAAATCATAGTTTATGTCAAGGGCTACCACGTCTGCTTCAGCCCTGCTATGCACCAATAGAAAATGTCCATTCAGAAAACAGAAAAAACCCTGTATCTGTAACAGATTGCCATTGAAAAGACAGCTATAGAATACTGACTTGTTTTAGGTGTGAGGTAGACGCTGAGCGCTGTTATAGCATCATTGGAGGGATCATGGTACAACTCTGTCACTAGAAGATCATTGTCTTTCATTCGCAATGGGAACTTCTGCATGTCTGCGGGGAAGACATTTGTTTATTACTTTGAATAGACAATCTTATTCTGATGCAGTTTAGACCAATTAAAGAGTTTAAGAACAAAGCTGCTTAGTACCACCTCCTTTTTATTCCACCCTGCCTCCATTCCTTACCTATATAGTAGATAGAGCCGTTGTTACAGCCCAGCAGCAGAAAAGACCCAGCAGTATCATAGCTTGTGATAGGAACAACATCCTGAACCTAGTGAGAAAAGAAAGGAAAAAAAATAAACACAAACAAATCAAGAAGTTAGGTTGCTACTTTCTCGGTTTTCAGACATTTTTGATATATTTCATTACAGAACATCTGAGTTTACTACTGGTCTGAAGCTGTTGTGCACGCAACTCAATCATACAATGGCATTCTTAAAGTACTGCTGGTAGATTACATTCCTCTACCAAACCAGATCTTAAGTCATGGAATTCAGCAGAAGCCTCTTTTCTTTGTTTAAAGAACTTCACCTCTCTCACTTATGTTCACCCATAATTCAGGACAGATCCAATGATATAAACAAATTGTTCTTGGAAAGCACTGGATTTTCCCCGTATAACTGATGATTGAATGACCTGGCAAAGGATCCTTTCCAATTATGGAAAAGAATTGCTATTCTTATCTCAGTACTTTCACACAGTACTTTTTCAGGTACAGTTGTTAAGGTACCCTCCTCTACCCACAGTCAAATTTGTACTACACCTCAATTAAATAAGGTAGCTAATGATCTGGGTCACAGAACTTAGTTTCAAAAGATTTCTTTTTTTACCAGACCTTTAAAGGAGTAGTAAAAGAACAGAAAGGCAAGAAACTAAACAGAGCCTGGGCATTTAAGAGTCCCTGGTTCTGTGGATCAAAGGTACATACAGAACCTCTCCCATCCTTTTATAAAGTTACAAAGTTAATAGGTAGAGGCAACCTATTAATGGATATACCACTGTACTCATCACCCTGCAGAAGGCACAGCAACTGCAAAGAGGGGACTGAACATGAGGATCTACAGTGCTGCCAACAGCAAAGACTGACTGAGTCAGAGAGATCTTCTAAAATAAAGAGTCCTTCCCTCTGCAGCAGAGCGCTATACACAGCACCATGCAACAGTCACTGGTAAAACATGGCCAGTGAGAACACTTACTTCACAGTCTGTTTTTCTGTCATCCTCTCTTGCTTTATGTTATCTCTTATTCTGTAGCACTAAATACTCTGCTTCCTTTAAGCTCTCCTATACTAAGAATTTCATTACTGATGTGTCTAGCACCCACAAACTCCTCTCCTTGTTGCATGCAACTGAAACACTGCCAGAGGAATAAATACTAGGGAAACCACCTCAGCTAGTCTGCTCGTATCTCCAAGATGGGAAGAAGATGCCAGAACCAATTAGAGGCAGAGGTCAGAGTTACATCTTCAGGGTGCAATACCTCAAATACAAAAATCACAGTGAAAGGAAGGATAGGTTTGCACAAACTAAGCCTCCTTAAAGTAGAACACAGGAAGGCAGCAGGAAAGAAAGCTTGAAAGGAAACAAAGTTCTCGGTCCAAAATGAGGCATTGGCACATTCTGTTCCTCAAAACCTCTCTCACTGCAGCAAGTGTGATTACATCCTAAGTCCAGAGCTGCAGGCAATTCAATAAAAGCAGTTACACAAATACCATGTAGTCTCATGAGGACTTTGAAGATCAGAAGGTCAGCATTCTGCAAGAACGTGATCTAAAGGGAGAGATAACTACCTATTACTAACAAAAGAGCCTCAGGTACAGAAAACACATTGAAACTGGCTGGATTTGGCACTGTTTGTTTTTTGTTTGTTGGGGGGTTTTGTTGTTTTGTTTGTTTGTTTAAGGGAGCTACTCATCCTCTAGGAAAAAAAATAATTAGAAAGCACGTAAGCCCCTCTTAAAGATTTTCTACTCTTCAACAAGAAATGCTTTCACCACAGAAATAGTCAAACTGAGCAACTATTAATGTGATCAGAAAGATTTCCATGGCTCCCCTGGAAACAAAGATGAATGGGATCTCAGGTTTTATTCCTTATGACTTGCTTCTTTGGAAAACATTGTCAAACACCAGCTTGCCACATAGCATTACGTTGCCCCTTAGCAGAAGATTTTGCAAGGCATCAAAAGAGTTTTAAACAATGTTTTGCTTAATTCAAGACCATGCTAACACGTCTGTCTACTGCAGAGGCAGTACCATTCTGTGCTTATTATCTGTGCTATTTGTTAGCAGCACTGTCACTTAAGGGTTGAACCAGAACTTAGTCAGCAAACAGTGCAGCAGCCCCAGGTCAGTTCTGCCTCTTGAGATTTGCATGGCAATTCAGGGATTTTTACTGCATCCAAGTTTTGCGCCACAAAGACACACATCTGGCTGTGTTACAAGCTTTGTTATTCAGATGAATGCTCAACTGTTTTCTCAGACTCAGACAGACTCCAAGAATCTCTCTATTTAATATGCATTCTGACATCAGGAATAAAGTCAGTGCAGCCAGAAGCATCCACATACAAGACAGGTATCTTTAAAGCACCGTATGTTTCTGCTGAAGAACAGTCTCCTATTGCCAAACAACTTTTTAGATCCCCAGGTATCAGACTGTTTTCTTATTCTTTCAGATGGTGCAGAAATTGCCATCACACATTACCCACAATTTTTATTAATTACTATGATCCTAGTAAATTTTTACAAAGTTAGTAATCCACAAGGAAGTTTAAATATACACATACTTGACACTTATTACTCCAAATCTCACTACATCCTTTTATTTGAAAGCCTAAAAAGCATGCTTGGTAGTATCACCAAAAAATTCAACGTTCTGCTCACAGGCACAATACTCGGATACCAAAGTGACAAACTCCGTAACACAAGTCAGGGCCGAAAACCCTATGACAAGCATTTCATGCATGTTTTTAGACTATTTTATTCTCTTTTTACTAGAAAGACATAACTGCTTACTCGAAGTGATGCGGGAAATTGAATTAAGCATACCTGCCAATGCTGAGTCACAGCATTCCACACTCCCACTTTCCCCGTATGGCTTGTAGCCACCAACTGGTTGCCAATGAAGAAGAGAGCATCTACAGGGACTCCAAGACTGAACACTCCTACAAAAAATGAAGAGTCTGTGAAGCTCATCTAAAATAAAGAGAAACAAACAGTAACAATGGAATCTCTCCACTATTATATGTCACATTTATTACAGTAGCAAGTAAAAGAACAGCCACAACTGGGTTTGCAGTATGCCGGGTGAGGTACCATTCAAGCAGCAAACTCGGTTCCATTAAGTTAAATGGCAGTGAGGTGCCATCTCTGCTGGTGCAATCAGTACTAGGGAAAGAGAAAGGAGGCAAGAGAACAAGGAAGAGCCCATGTGAAATATGCATTCCAAGTTCTCAAATGACTTTATACCCTAAGGCATTAATAAATAAATAAATGAAAATCCTATTACAGCAAGCAGGATTTATTTTTGTTGTTTTGTGATTGTGTTTTTTTTTAAATCTGTAACTATTAAGTGTCATTTAAGCAGCAGTAATTTCATGGGTTTTGCTAGACAGAGAAATTTATGCCGTACAAGTTATCATTTTTTTTTTAAAGTCCAATCAAACAGTCTGAAAACATATTTCAGAAACTAAATACAGCTACAAGGCTTTATCCTTATTCTTGGAAAAAGATTGAGCAACCCCCCATGTGACAGTACTTGAATACATTCAAATTTCTCTTAGTAGAAGTACTTGAACCTAGGAAAACAAGTAGCCTGCAAAAGCCTATTTCTTTTTTTCCTCTTTTCACCTCCAGATCTTTAAGTTTGGTTACAGTCCATCAGTAGGGAGTACAGGCTATTAAAAACTGAAACTATAAAGGGAACCAGTTTCACCAATCATCACATACTATTCAAAACCTGGAACATAAGACTTACCAGCAAATGGTGGCCTTCCAAATAAAGCCAAATGGGGCAACAAGACCATTTCACTTAATAAAAATCAAAACACTGCAGAACATGACTATGGTTACAGTGGACCTTAACATCTGAGCTTTTCCACAAAATGTGTCCTCTCTTTAGAGCTTCCTAGTCTCATGATAGATCCAAAATGAGTATTTTTAATTGAACTGCAAGCGTGGATAGCATTCTGCATTTGTTGTACCACGTATTTAGAAGTTACAGCAAACTAAAAAGGTCTGAGATCATTTCCAAATTTGCCAAATACAAAGTCCAGCAAAGTGGCCCTGTAACTCAGTTTGCAAGTAATTCCAAGCCAAATTTTATTGGGATACATTGCTTCACTCAGAAGTTTCCTATCCCACACTGCTTACTCTACATATTTATATTACTCTTCACTAATATACTTTAATTGTAGCACACAGATGTATTCAAAGCAAGACTACCCAATAGGTGGAGAAACTCCCAATATTGTTTTGGACAAATTAAAATGAACAGAGTGACATTCCCAACCAAGTTACACCCCAGGAAGGAACCTCAATATATATTTATGTTTTAATTAGAATGCTAAACTGTTTTCCAGGGCACAGTACAGTCATTTGATGCAGATGAGATTCAGCAGTACAGGGCACATGAAAAAGGCAAGAATAAAAAATCCACAGAAACAACTAGAATTGATTACTCCAGAGAAGGATCAGGTTCAAGGAGATCAAGGAAGACAGCTTGAATGGTCTGGAGGAATTTGAAGTGTCACTCCTGCTTAGGCTCAACAATCTTGAGAACCATCCACAGGGGAGACAATGCTATACATAATGACAGGCTCTCGTCTTAAGGGTCCCTCTCAGTAAAATACTGCTTACAGCAGCCATCCAGCAGCAGTGTCTTAGGTAAGTAATACTGAAAGGAAAGAGAACGCTCTGGGAGAGCTTTATCACAAAGATGCCAGCCCGTACAATTTTGTAAGGATGGTGTTACCAGGCTCCAATGACTGGAGTAAGTAGTTTCTTTCAAACGATGATAGCAATGTACTATATCTTATACACAAAGCAGAACTGCAAGCATTTGCCACTACAAAGAAAAAAGACAGCTACATTCGTCTTATTACTATTTAACACAAGCATATTTTAGATTTTTATAAAACTAAGCAGCATGACCTATTATCCAAAAGAGGAACAGTACATTTTGTTCCATGTTAGTCAGACTGAAGATTCAATCCTGAAGGCACCCTTCCTCTGCTCCCACTGGCCCCAAGCTGCATTTCCTTTATTTCATCAAGTACCTTCAATGTGGAACAGCCTGTTTGGCAAAAGTGCTTCCTTCAGTTTTGTTGCCGTATTCAGTTGTGGTCTGAGTTATCAAAGCCTTTTGACATTGGCATATTGTAGAGATTTTATTTGAAGTAAAGTCCACTTACAATTTTTGCCCCTCTTTGCACCCGATTCCCAAAAATCCAAGATATTGCTTCACCTATCTTATTGCAAATCCCAAGGAAACACAAGCAGCTAAGTCAAACCAGGAAACGCTGGAGGAATGTAACAGCATAGTGCTTATAGCAATGCCTATTACAGGAGTACAGCTGTCATGCTAACTCTTCCCTGCCTCTAAGATTTAGCCAAGGAGAATGTAACAGAAGAAAAGGCTTCATAAGTACAGCATTTCTCCCTGTTTAATAGAGATATTTCACATTCAGCTGTTAGACACACAGCTGAGTTTGTGGTTTTTTCCCCCCAAATACAATGGAACCTTCTTTTCAGTTTTGTTGACCATGATTACACACAAGAACTCTGTGAGTTCCAAGTAAAAAAGCAGTATGCAGCTGAATTATTACCTCATGCAAGACCTTAGCCTTTCCCCAAGTTAAAAATTTAACTTGGTGCTTCCACTCATTCCAGCATAAAACAAAAAGCAACAGCCATTAACATAGCTAGAAATTGTCTGAGCATCTTTCAAGCTCTTCCTTTAAAGACATATGGATCACAATTTGAATTTGGTCATTTTGACTTTAATTAATGACCACATTATTTCTCATGACTTCAACTACCGTGATACATGTATTAACGAATCAACTCAGCATAAAGTTTCAGAGAAAACCAGCCACATAAGTGAATTGCTGTCATACTTTGTTAGAAATATCCACTACCAGAGGAAACAGACATTACTGTCATAATAGTGGCGATTCGAACACCAGGGATTAGGCTAGAGGAAGTTCCTAATAACATTCCCTGCCTCCCAAACTTGCCCTGCATTTGAAGAACAGCAATTCATACAAGCCATCAGACCAGTACCAAGGAATAATTACTTCTGAAAATGTCTTCTTGCTATTTCTAAAGCCTCCTTAATTGCGTATCCTTCAATGCCAAGGTGTATAAACAGTAAGTCAACCAGAAAAGGAAAGTCAAAAGAAAGTGTACCCCCTCAAGCCCCTCCACTGCAAGGCTGGTAAACTGGTAACAACAGATGAGGAGAAAGCTGAGGTACCAAACAACTTTTTTGCCACGATATTCACAGGCAACTTCTCTCCTCACGCCTTGATGAACCGCAAAGCAGGGACTGTGGGAGAAAAGTCCCTCCCAGTGTAAGAGAGGATCAAGTTTGTGACCACCTGAGGAACCTGAACTTCAGGGGGGTCTACAGGAGTACAGGAGAGATGGGGACAAACTTTTTAGCAGGGCCTGTTGCAATAGCACAAAGGGTAATGGCTTTAATCTGAAAGAGGGAAGATTTAAACTAAATATAAGGAAGAAAATTTTTTACAATGAGGGTGGTGAAACACTGGAGCAGGTTGCCCAGGGAGGTGGTAGATGCCCCATCCCTGGAAACATTCAAGGTCAAGTTGGACAGGGCTCTGAGCAACCTGAACTAAGCTGAAGATGTCCCCTGCTCATTGCAAGGAGGTTGGACTAGATGACATTTAAAGGTCCCTTCCAACCCAAACTATTCTACGATTCTAATTCCCTAATTTACTACTCTAATGCTTAGGGTAATAAAGTCTGCTTTTTCAATACCAAGTCATAAAAAGAAGAAATTTTCAACTTTCAAATTCCATTTATGAACTACATTTGACAGAACTGAAACCTTTTCAAAATCTCTGTGTAAAAATATGGATTTAATAAGACAAATGAAAGAAAAGAGCAGAATCTCTCAGTATCTGTAGCCATCCATCTCAGAAACTTAGTTCCTTTGTGCTGTGGTCTAGATTCAAATGCAAGTCTAGGGAAAAGTTTAACTCTAATTCGCATTTTCAGACAAAAACTCAAGCTGAATTGAGCAGTTTTAGTTAGTATCTGTTCAGTTATCAGGCTACCTTTTTACTATTCATCTTTTTGTTTTTGAGAAAGAACTCCTCTACCATAACAGTGAAGTTAGTTAATGTGCTCCAATATGTTCCTTACTATAGCTTGTCCTGACACTTTATGAAACTGATTACCAACTACTGCTAATCATACATACCTCAAAAATAAGGTCACAATCTTCTTTCTGGTTAAACACACACACACAAATTAAAAACCCAAGCAATTATAGTTACCGATTTCACTGCCACTACCACCGTCCTGAATGCTCCACAAGATTATGCTACTCTCAGAGGCAACTGCAACCATCTTATCTTTGTCTCCATGAGGTCCTCCAACCACCTTAGCGTTAAGAGCCACTCGCTCAATTGTCCAATCCAGGTAGGGACTTGTGAACACCTGCTGCCATCCAGACGATTCTTTAATTCTGGAGGAGAAAAGGAGGGAACAGGGAGCAGATGTTAGAGATTCAGACACAGGTATCTCAGTCTAAACCTGAACCAATGTGGATCATCCAGCCCAAAGTCTGGGCTAGTAAAAATGCTAGAGAATGAGGTTCAGCATAAGACTTTAGAAGAAATCTCTATTAATTTCCAGACGCAAGGTGTCTTATATGATATAAGACACCCAATCATGCCGAAGCATAAAGCTGTGCTATCTAGTCACATTTGCTGTTTATGGTGTACCATAAACAAACATCCTGGGGTGCATCAAGAAGAGTGTGGTTAGCAGGTCAAGGGAGGTCATCTTCCCCCTCTACTCTGCCCTGGTGAGGCTGCATCTAGAACACTGTGTCCAATCTGGGCTCCCCAGATCAAAAAGGACAAGGAGAAGACAAGCACTCCTGGAGAGGGTACAGTAAAGGGCTATAAAGATCATTAGGGGACTAGAACATCTCTCTTATGAGGAAAGGTTGAGGGACTTGGGTTTTTTTAGTCTGGAGAAAAGAAGACCGAGGGAGGGATCTGATCAATGCTTATAAATATTTAAAGGATGGGTTTCAAGAGGATGGGGCCAGTCTTTTTTCAGTGGTACCCAGTGACAGGACAAGAGCTAATGGGCACAAACTTGAACATAGGAAGTTCCATCTAAACATGAGGAGGAACTTCTTTACTCCGAGTGTGGCAGAGCACTGGAACAGGCTGCCCAAAGAGGTGGTGGAGTCTCTGTCTTTGGAGACATTCAAAACCAGCCTGACCGCATTCCTGCACAACATGCTCTGACAGAGGCGGTTGGACTAGATGATCTCTAGAGGCCCCATCCAACCCCGTATCATGCAGTGATTCTGTGACTGTAAGGCTGTATTTTTCGAGAACCATTTACCTGTGCGATTTTAAAGACTTACATGATACCAGACAAGCACAACGTATCTGATTTAATTTTAGGCAATAATTTAGATACTTTGCAACTGAGCTAGCGCACAGTAAATCTAAGCAGTTAAACTATATAAATGTTAACATGGAAAGCAGAAACACGTCTATTGTATTTTTTGCCATGGTTGCCATTCTTTCAATTTAGCATTGCATCCCACCTGGAAACGAAGCACCACAGATCATTGTGCTCTACCCATAGAGCATGCAGAAGAAATTGAAATGAAGTCACTTAAGAACAGAGTTGAAATACCCATAAGCCTTTAAATGCAACCACAACATTCTCACAAGCTTTGTTAGCAAGTTTTGAAGACTTCTGCCATACTTCAAAGGAAAAAAAAACCCAAACTATCTTTAGGATGCACTGTGCTTTGCTGTAGCCTTTTACTAAAATAATTATCTGACATATTTAAATAATTTCTCTTCCAAGTAGCGCAAAAGAAAGTCATAAAACTTTGTATCTGAATGTATTCCATTTCTTACTGCATGGGATTCACTGTCCAGTCCACTATGAACTACCACTTCAAGAAGTGTTTCTGGCAAAAATGCAGATGTTCAGTTGTTACATTAAAAACCTTCTGACAAGAATCTTAAAAGAAGTCACATCACTTGACTTCAGTATAGTTGTATAAGCAAGCTATATAAAAATTTGTGGGTAAAGGGAAGTAGCTGTAAGTGCACACGGTCTTCTCAGACACTAGATACTCAAAAAAGTCTGGGCAAAGTCACTTAGACAAGTACTAGGATACAGCAGAGAGGAGAAAAAGCTGTTACCAAAGCTGTGTAAGAGCAGAATGGAGGAGGGAAAATTCCACCATTGTATCCCTAGAGTTCCTGCAAGTTCCAGAAGAAAAAAAAAAATAAAAATATTCAAATCAAGACAAGACTGCTACCTTGAGTCACCGTGAAGAAAAGCAGCATTTTACATTGGCATATTGACCTGTGGCCTCTTCCAGTAACCATTCGAGTCTGACAATGCTATATCGAAAGTCGTTACTAAGCACCAGTAACGACTTAAGTTCAATGGTAACAAATCTCATTAAGCAGATTACCAAAGAGGCAGAATCTTTCGCTTAAGTGAGCTAGCATCCAAGGAAAACAGTCAGAAATAAAATCCCAAGGAGGCAACAATTAGCACAAAGACAATTGCAAATCATTGCCACTTTCTCCAGTCAGACCCTATTAAGCATGATTAAAACCAAGAACATTAAGTAGAGCAAGAGAAGCGAGATTTAGTACAAATTACAGCAAAACAAATTGTAGTGGTGAATACAAGGGAAGTTAGATGTGATTTACTTCACAAAGTTTAAGCAACTAAATTGGTATGCTATCTAGTGAAAAAGGCATCAAACTACAGCTTCAGCTTGGCAGTAAAGAACAAGCTCCTCACATTTGTACTCCTTATTCTCCCTTCTGTTTCTGAACCACACTACAACAGCGGCATTTGCTTTTGGAAACAGCTTTCGTTTAAACATTACTTTTCAATGAGAAGTCAGTTGCCAATTATATTAAGACTAAGCTGTGAACTAAGAACAGCTTCTGTAATATGAAGGTGTTACGTATCTTCATGAGATCTCTAAAAATAGCCAGTTTGTTTACAAGACACTTAAAGACATTTTTCAGCCTTCCAGGTGAAGTAGCAAGTGTTTAACAGTTCTGCTAAGCCAAAAACCCTGAAGTTTTAGAAAGGTACATCACTTACGTAGCAAAAATCCATGAACTGTTTCAAGTTCTTTGACAGTCTCACTTCACAGACTGCCTTCAAACCCATAAAGCGGGAAGAACTTTTGAAATTAATATTTCCTTTAAAAGCTTGCTTTAAAACAGGCCTTTGAAGCAGTTAAATTGGAGTCCATTACTTTTGCAATGGCATTAAGAATTGACATCAAAGCACCAAAATTTTAATTCCCATCAGTTGATTTGTATGAACAAAAGTGGCAACTTGTTTTTATGGAAGCAGACTGAAAGCATGCAATCTACTGTCAATTCAGATTAAAGCAAGCTTTTTGCTTTGCTCCTAACAATTTATTATATCTTTTTTAGGACAAACAACTATATTCATACCTGTAGCAAACGGCAAAATGGGCATAGGCAGCTACTATCCAATTGTGGTGGCCAGCCACTATTAGGACTTTCCGTGGGTCCACAGGAAATCCTAAAAACAACAACAAAGCTAAAGTCTGTCAAGTGATGGGTATTAGAAGATGAGCAGAGACATCTAGAACAAGAGAGAGCTCTCTGCTATGATATGCAATAGAAACTTTAATAACAAAGTTACTCAAGAAAAATTTTCAGCTAGTTTCTAGTTAGCAATATTACTCCTCACAATACTACAACTATTACAAGTCTTACATGGAAGGAAGACATTTTGTCTCAGTCATTACAATTCAAACCGTTTATAAGGAGAAAAGGGGAAGTACCTGCCTCAGTTTTAAACCTTGACAAATTGGTAAAAATTTGAGGATTGTTACCAAATAAGAAATAACGTTTTCTTCTGTAAAAGTTCTGTTGAAATGGTTGGTGCAACCCTGTACAATTTTTCCAGATTGTTAAACTGGAATTTCTGGTATCAGAATACTTATAGCTCCTCCATTTGTATCTACTGGGAGCATGCCTGTTTCTGCACTGGTCTGTCTAATTTTTATCATGGCTTTAGTACACTGTAAGGCATTTGTCTAAGGGGCCTTACTAAGACTGCATCAAGAACTCTGATTTGCCTTTCTCTCAGCCTCATGTCTTGAGTAATGCTTAAGTAAGCATTCAGCAATTTACCGTCAGACAAACATAGAATAACAGACTGAAACCAGAAATAATCACTTGGTTTTTATTTCCAGTGACAATCATCTTTGCAATTTGTTTTGGTTTTAAAATTGAGATTACTTACCTAGCCTGACTGTACCTTCCCCAGCACCACTGAGTGTAGGTTGGACACCACATCCATGAATCTCACTCTCAGAACAGTTTTGACCAGTTCTAACATCAGATGGCGGCCCAGTAGTATTATTTATTTTACGGTTGGGAATGCCTTTAAGAAAAAAAAAAAAAACAAAAACAAAAAACAATAGAGAGGTTTTGTCCCACTCCATAAACTTTAGCAATATAACAGACAGCCATTCACTTTCAAAATACAGGATTAGTACTTGTGCATTTTGATCTAACGTCTCATTCATCTGCTATAAGCATCAGGCAATAACCTAACAACTGAAACAGAAAATGCTTTTGCTCTCTACGTTGACGTGCATGATTTAAGGAATTGCCTTCAGTAAACTTGTCAACAATTGATTAGATGTCCCCTAGACTTCAGGTTAACACATGAACTGTGTTCATCTCTACAGAGAAGGAAAAAAAATCTAACAAGTACTCATATTGTTTAGGAAAGCTCATTTGTGCCGATTTGTCATCTAGATATGAGCACCTGAAGTAACTGTACCTTCAGAAAGAAGAAAGCACTCCATGCTGATAACAATTCACTGAAGTGTACTTGAAGAACCTCTACCCTACTCTACTATCAAACACAGTCTGCTTCTTAGCAATGTGCCAGCCCCCCTGCCCAGTACTCTACATATGCTGCTTCATACAGCATGCAGATTAAAGCCTTTTTTTTCTTTTTAAATCAGAACAATGTTAAATTCAATCATTCATCTTAGTCTCTCCATAAGAAAGCCTTCTCTGGATAGTCAGACAGCTAGAGTAACTACCTCAGCCAGTCACCCCCACAAGCTAAAGCAGTAAGTGACCACAAGCAACATCAGACTACGAATACAAAAATACCTGGAGGAGGCAGATAGCCATGAAAAAGGACACTGCCACAAGATGACCGTTCCAGTTCTTCACATAGTAGCAATCTTCTCACTAAGGAGTCAAAAAGACAGGACCATGGCTTTCACTTCCCAGGAAAATATTACATTATTTCAAATGACCTTCTGTATCAGTAAGTTTGAAAAGCTTCAGGGTTACAACTGCCCAGGACTTTTACGTGCATTAACAAGATGACCTCATATTTAAAAGAGAAGAGAAATTACCTAAAGGAGTGATTCCATAGAATTCAGCTTCATGCCTGAGAACATTGATACTAACTCCCCTAGAGAAATAAAAAACAAAACAAAATCCAACAAAAACCAAAAGAACAGAGCAAGTCAATACTTTGAATATAAATACTTGCATATAACTAAATATTATACCACATGAATGTCGAGCTACCTGTTTACAGAATTACCATCATATGCATTTAATATGCTGATGGTTGAAATTTCAAAGTGATGTTAATATTAATTATTAATTAAAACAAGGATACAGACCAATAAAGAAATGCACAGCCAGAAGTCATTTAAATTACAAGAACCCACTAACAAAATATAATGCTACCATTTCCACCTCTACCACACTGTACATACGCTCTAGACGTGGCATCAGATCCACCAGGGCACTGAGTCATATTCTAGCCACTGAACTAGCTGAGTAAAACTGAACAATCCTCATTTGAAAAAGTTTTCTAATGCATCTGATCAAATTAATTCTCACTTGAAGTAATTAGAACTTCTTACCGTAAGTCTAGCTCCTTTGTGCGAAGAAAATTTAAAATGGGTGCAAATGCTGCTGGATCTCGATCAATAAATATCTGCAAAGAAAAATCACTGTACTTTTAACCATTATCACAGAGCAACCACCAACTAAAATGCTTTTTTATGCTCAGCATGGGAAAGAGGAATTGAAGATGAGGCAGTCAGTAGACAAACATAACTCAAAGTTTCTGGACCACTCCTTTGCTCTCGTTATTCTTCTACCATCCAGTTATGCAACATTCTTAAAAGACATATATACAACCACTGCTACAGATAGATGGCACTTAATTAACATATTCTTTAAACAAAGGTCAACATACTCTTTTTATCATGTGTTCAGAATGCAGTAGATGTCATAAGAACAAGTTTAGACTTTTTTTTTTTTTAAAATTAAGTCAACTGTCATTACAGCTACCTTTACATTTTTAGCAAAGTACATGTGTGCCTTAACAACACTGATATCCTTAAATGGTAATCTATAGTTACACCATCTATACAGACTGAAATGGCTATTTTGGTTATATTTATTTGTCATCAAAAGCTACATTTCCACGTCAGGATTACTCAACTACATATGCAGTACTATCTAATGAAAACAACTCCTCCCTCTGTAATACAGCAATTAGCAGTTCTTTCTGGTAAAAAAAAAGTACAGTTTCTGTCTTAATTAACATATTCTATTGTACAGACAATGCAGAGTGAGCACAAAAATTATGTACATCATTCCAGTCTCATTTATAATGGAATGAAGATGAGAACCAAAGAAATCCAGAGATGTCACTGATTTTCATGAAAGTTTGGAGACCATGACATTCAAGTAGTAACACGCGTGAGAGACCCTTACTCTGCCCTAAAAATCTTTAAAACTTCCATTCTCCCACTCAATAGCATAAACAGTATCGCAACTAGGCCTTGAGATTATGAGTGTATTTTGTATTGAATCTAACACAACAAAACAAACATGCGTGGTGACATTTTGAAATTAATTCAAAGTCCTATATTTTCCTCCTGTTAAAATAAGTGACAAAACATGAAAAAAAGTCAAGACCAATTGCACATTACTCCTCATGGACTCTGAAGCAAAAACAGTAGTGTCAGTATTTTAAAAGTAGGCTTCTGCAACACTACTATTAGAGGTTACATAATACGATAGTGACAGAGAAAATACTGGCAAAAGCCAAACCAAGATTTGTGAAGTCCAGGAATGTGAATGTTTTTAATTCATTTGGTCACTTGTTTTCCAGGCTTTTAAGCATAGCTCAGTTGGGCAGTGTAACTCCCATTGGCACCCACAGCAAATATTCCTTAGAAGAAAACATAACAGGAAGTGTAACATCAAATTAATCGTTATCACTAGATTTATTACTTACAGCACCAGTTTCATCCTTTAGCGTTGAAATTCTTCCACTTAGCAAACTGAAACACAGGAAATCTTTGTTAGATGTCCCCCAGCAATGCACTAACACAAATACAAAACAGCAACACTCTCAGTCAGTTTGCTCTAGGTAAGGCAAAATGCTGGTGAAGGTGAAGTATCTCTCCTGAACAGAGGAGCAGTGCGTGCACACCTGAGGAAAGGTTAAGAGCCATATCATAAGGACCTTCAGATTCTCAAAGAAAACCGGCACAAGGCCTAGCCTGAAAGGATGGGAGAATTTTCCCCAGCACCCAGAGGGTGTCATAGCTTCTTACAATCTAGTAAATCAGTAAGCGCTGTCGAAGTAAAAAGGATGAGTAAACAATCCATTCTGTGAATACTTACTGGGGAAGAAGGGGGTGGATAAGTTTTTACACCATTTTACTTCAAAGTTTCTCTCCCATCATGTCAAAGTACTTTTGCTCCAGACCAGCAGAAAACACCAAAATCTTGTTTTACACATACTACACAAACTACCTATTCTCAACAGTTTTATTTCAAGATTCCAGCCAAGTCTGGATGACAATTACTCCTGAGATTTTCCAGTACTGGATGACTTTCAGAACAACCTCCTTATAGAGTATATTAAGTATTGAGAGATTGGGGAATAGCAAGGGACTTCCTCCTCATGCCTTTCCTTCCACGACTCAAAGAAGGCGACGTTTCCCTGGCACTCCATTTATGTGAACATTTTGGTAAACCAGGAGCAGGTAATGCTGCCTATGTCAGCTGCCAGGATTTTATCGGGAAAAAAAAAAAGTCTAGAGTACAAAAAGGAAGCAAAACTGCCAGCCTTTATGTCTTCTTTTATGCGTTTGGGATTAAATGGGGTGGTAGAGGTATTGCAACTGCAGCATAAAAATTACTATGGTACAAACTAGTAAGCAGTATAACCCACAGAAGTAGTAAGAGTTAGCAGAAAGATGCTCAGTAATTCAACAGCTCCTGTGCCACAAGTTAAAATCCTCAAAACTTTGACTAACCTCAAGGTACATCAATAATTCAAAAAAGTGTTATAGGCAGTGCTACCTTGTATGGCTGTTAAGATCACACGTGCCAATACAGAAGTAAAGCCAGTGGCATCTCCCTTTCCTGCAGACTTGGAGCATTATTTCTACAACACTCCATCTAAGAAGTGACAACTCTTCAGCACATATTCATCATCAAGATAGAAGATGCCTTTTGGATAACATCTTATTTCAAATTAATCTGTCCCATTGCTTGAGACAGAGAAAAAGCATTAAAGAATATAGACACTATTTACAGCTTAAATTAAGAACTGAGAACATATATAATATTTTTAATGACTGTTAATCTGTCTTTGTTTAATGTGATGATATATTACAAATACCTGGAAAAAAAGGAGTCTGGAATCCACATCAGTGTTTGTCTTGAAGTGCTGAACCTAGGAAACCAAAGTTACGAGTTTAGAATCAGCTGTAAAATTGGAAGGAAGTCTGCTTTATCGAAATTATTTTATTTGTCCCACAAAGCTGATACCGACCACATTAGGAAAGTTTGAAATCACTTAAACATGCACAATGTCAAAGAGACTGCAGATTCTTTGCACAGATTGCCCTTTAAGCACAAAGCAGGGCTGTCCAGAAACCCCTAGAGTGTCATTCTTTTCATGTTTATAACACACTGTCCCAAACATTCCACATTTTCTGGTTCTCACACTTTGTCAACATTAATGCTTGGAAAAAAAAACCAACACAAACACAGAAAAGCCAAACACACACAAGAAGCAATCACTAAAACATAAGTTTGTCAACACTGTGCTACACTTGTCTTTAACTGCATTCAAAGGGTGCTACCTTGTGCACTCCAGTAAACTACAATGAGCTCAAGTTAGTATTTTACAGTAACCTTAATCATTTGCCATTTTGCTATTTGGGCCCTCTTGGAGAAGGCCAATAACAGCTAGAAGAAAGAATTTACTCCGAATCATGTAATGAAATAATAAAAATTACAGTATTATTTATGGTGCCAGACAGTATTTTACATAATAAATAACCAGGAACTCTTTTATACTATTTCTGGTTTTGATTTAACATCAAGACAGACAACTGGACTGGAAGCTTGGGCCATGAGTTCATGCTCTGCATCAGGTTTCTGACTGCACGTAGCATCTTGCTAGTACCACGGCTGAGAAGCCTGGGGTGACCTCTTCATTAATGGAAATCAAAAAATGCAAAAGTAAAATTCCATGACAGCTTTCCATGCGGTACAGGAATCCATTACAAAAATGTTTTTGTACTTGATCATAATTATCTAGTTTTCACTTCCAGTTTTGGAGAATAAACTAAATGAATAATAATTAACAAAAAAGATGCAAACCAAAAGCATTGCTGTATACCCTCCAAGAGGCAGAAATACAAAGAGTACATAGAACTACCACCCCGCATAAAAGGTACATTGTGTAGCTGCTCACTGTCAGCATAACAATGACAAATCTGTTCCTCACAGAAAATCTACAGTATCTGCATTCTAAGCACAAACATGTATAAGTCTTATTTATTTATTTGAGAAAAGAGAAACAAAGCAGTTTGCTATTTAAATGCAAAGTGACTTCTAAGTATATTTTGCAGGGTTTTATAGCTTTTAGCATCAGTAACACAGATCACTGCCACCTTCTACTTTAAAAGCAAGGGATGATTCATTTAACTATATTATAGTATGTGCATAACAAAAAACAATGACTTCCATTAATTTTATCCAAGATTAATCCAGACACTGCTTGTACTATAGGGACAGATGCAGCACCACCAGTTAGCCCTTTTAAAGGTCTTCACAGGCTAAAGACTTTTATTGCTTGATACTTTACATACTTTAAAATTTACAGTTATTTTTGTGCTTTTAGAAAAAAAATAGAAGAAAAAAAATCACAGAGGATTTACGGCTTCCCAAGAAGGCGTGTATAGGTAGAAAGATACAGAAAAAGTACTAGAACCGCAGCTAAATGGCATTTTCTGCAATACTGAATGATAAATGCTAAATTAATCCTGAAGCAGTACAGTCTAATGTGACCATGAAGACATTCAGGATCTTTAAACAGATGTTTAAGAATTCAATTGTACTATCTTCTCAATACACTACAGCACTATTTCTGACCTGGAAGCATGCTTGCATTTAGGCATACAAGTGACAGTTAGCTATTTGGAGGTGACAAGATTGAAGTTTTGCTGGTGTTTTGACCAGCTGGCTTTCACTTTAGCATCTCCTAAGTAGCTCTTTGCTACAGCTAAACAGCTTAGTAGCAAAGTGTTTGGAACTAGAAGATGTTCCAGAAAAACAGGCCGCAAAATAAGGAGGACAGGAAAGGCAGCCATCAACTGATTCCACATTTGTCTCATTGCAATTTTACTAGTGGGTTTAGATAGCACATCGATTTTCTGTTTGTGATTTAGCACTATGGTACCAGTTTAGTAAGCAAAATTAGGCAACCCCAGTGCAATATCCTCAAGCACTCTTAAGCGAGTGGCAGCCTACAGTTATTTTAAAGAACATACAGGCAACTGGAAACAGACACGATGAGCATCAGTTATAAAACAACCATTTTCATAATCAATTGTGCTTATAGAGTTATAACTAGAAGGAGATACAGGGATGAGAGAATTCACTAGATCTGTTACAGTAATGTCTGTGAATGTTAACTTGCAAGAGGCCTGGGCTGCCATCAAAAGAATCCACAAAAGCTGAGACCAGAAACTGTTGGAGCAATCCCCACAACCCAGAAGCTCTGTCAGTCCCAGGGAGCAGTTGGAACCTTGTGTCTCTGTACTAGATACTCCAAAGTATACCTGCTGTCAGAGACAGAGAGCACCAATTTCCTATTCCCATACAATTCTACAAACAAAACTAAGAGCTTCAGGGTAACAGGAACTAACAAAGAGGAGGAAACATGTATCATATCCCACATTCCTCGCATTTGCTGTCCAGATTATCCACTTCACTGCCAGCACTGAGCCACCTGCCTTTAAGAGCTAAAAAAACTGGCTTAGATATATTTTTTCAAATATGGGCACTACAAGGGAAGTTGAGCTTCCAAAAGTACCTACAACCTGTTGCACATTGTCGCCCTATTAAAAGGGAACATCCACACACACATTTCCTACTCCCTACATCCAAGTGGTATCTGTTGTCTAGAATCTGGACCTTCAACTAGAAATTAAATATGTACAGTTGTTAGCTTGCCTTATTCTTCATACTTCTCTATGTAGATAAGCTCTCTGAGGATGTGTATTTCCTGCCTGATTCATGCCCTATACGTAATTCTCTCTTTTCTGCAAAGGCCTTTAATAAGTAAGATTTATTTAAAATTATGAGACCGAGGATCTTTGTGGTTTCACTTGTAATAAAAACCTAAAAGATGAACTGGCCTATAATTTCAGAGGCAGAGCACACTTAAAAACAAACCTTATTCAGTATAACATGAAATCTGGTCGAAGCCAACATCAAAGTTATTCTGAAAACATTATTATAGATGAGTTTTGCCTATGCAAGTTACAAGCAGCTTCTTTAGGCTGAATCAGGTTCTGAATGTCTTATTCTAACAAAGGAATTCTGCATCAATTTTTATGGCATCCTCCTTTAAGAATGGCAGCAACGTACAATTTAGGTACAAGAAAAAGTTCACCTTCTGGGTAATGCAAGAAAATTCTTAAAATAGTAGTACTAGTTGTTACTACTTATAGCTGGTTTCACGTTGTGCGCAGACTCAGGGAGATACGTTACTTCAGTTTCCAACAGCTACGGGAATCTGAATTATTTCATGCCTGAGCATTTTTACAGGAACATTTGCACTATTTATGACAGATTCTGACCACAGCTGTCCCGCAATTCTCTCTCTCAGTCTGCCAAAATGTCCATGAGTGCCATCTTCCACACTTCCAGCATGCAGTCAAATACAATACAATTCTTTATTCTGGCTGACTGCAGCAGTATCGTATCAGCCTTTTTTAATACCTTAGTGCCCAAGGCTGCAAACAGACTGATTACTAGAGGCCTAAAAATGCGATGGCAAAGCAAAGCTCTCTGACCTCTACTCCTGAGGAAGCAGTATGCCCAGGGAGCCCATGAGACACGTTACTGAAGCACCTGTCTCAAATCCCCAGACACTCCAGTCTGGCACCATGCAGGACTCCCAGCACTACCTGCATCAGGTGCCCCTGGCTCAGCCCGCCTGCAATATGCGAGGATAAGCTTTATTCAGCCAAGTCCCCCCTCTCCGGAGGCAGCACCTCGTCCGGGATACGGAGCCTCGCCAGACGGGTTCCAGGCGTGTCGGCACCGCCGCCGGACCGGGCCTGACGGACTGCGGGACCAGCTTGCACCCGGCCCGCCGGGGCACCGCCTCCCTTCGGGGAGATACCCGTGCAGGGGCCGGCCGCACGGAGCGCGGTTCCCCTCCTCACTCCGGTACGCGTTGGCCGCCATCCACCGCCCCGCGGGCGCGCAGCGGCCCGCCGACAGGGCCCGGGGCCTGTCCCCGTCTACCCACGGCGGCCCCCGCACCCTCAGCTCACCTGGTGCCGCCCACGTTGAGCTGGATGATCTCCCCGCTCCCCGCGCCGGCAAAGCTTCCGCCGTTCCCCGCCATCTTCCCCGCCGCCTGCTCCGGCCGGCGCCCGCCGCCGCCACCCACCGCCGCCGGAACCTCGGGGTCGAGGGAAGCAACGGCGG
>VXBJ01004047.1:326323-386380 GCA_013400055.1 Nycticryphes semicollaris
AGGCGGAGGATCGGCCAGCGGGCCCGCGCAGCCGTCTGCAGCCGCCGGCAGGCAGGGGAGGGGCAACGTCCGCCCGGGCTGCAGCCCCACGGGTTCCCCGCCGCTCAGACCCGGAAGAGCCGCACCGCCTCCCCGCTCCGAGCGGAAAACGCCATGGCAAGGCGACCGCACCTGGAGGAGGGGGGCCGACGCGGGCCAAAAGGCCTCGAACCGTTCGCGAAACGGGGTCGGCTGCGAAGCGGCGGGGGCCTTTCCCCCCCGCCCGCGGCGGTGCCGGCTGGAGCAGGGGGCGGAGAGTAAGTCAACGCCTCTCGGAGGANNNNCTCGGAGGAAGGGACGCGCCCGGAAGGGGCCGGGTGCGCTTGGCGGCTCCCGAGGTGGAGGCCCGCCTACGAGGCGGGGCCGAGCCCGGGCAGGTGAGCGAGGCGAGCCGGCGGCCCTGTCACCGCGGCCGCTGGGTGGTCTGCCCCTGCACGGCCTGTGTTGCGTGACCGCCGCTGGGAGCTCGCCTGTCCCGGGTCACAGTTGGAGCAGAAGGAGCCAAGAAGGCGGAATTTTTGTCTTTTGTGTTTTTAGAGGACGGGGGTAGCCGTCTGTGCCGCCATCAGGCACCACCCACCCCAGCGTAAACTAAAGCCAGTGCTTGCGAGCCCCTACGGGCCTTGTCTCACCCTTGGCCTGCAGGGACCCCGGGCCGGGGGGGGGGTCACATCTCCAGCTAAGGCTGGTGCCGTACCAGAGAGACACACAAAGAGAAAATTCCTTGAAAGCCCAATGGGAAGGCAGTGGTGGCACTGTGGAGTTTAAAGCCTGGGTTGCAGCCTACCCTCCTTAATCAGGTTCCCCTCCGATGAAAGGTGGAAAAAATGGTAGGTGCGACAAATCTGAGCTTCCAGTGCAATTTGAGGAAGAGATCTATCACAGCAAGTGAAGGAAAATTGAGGAGGAAATAAAGGACAGTGCGGTTAGCAGAGGAAGTAATAAAATTGTGGTTTTAAAGTTAGGAGGATAGGCTTTATGATTAATTCCTACACTCAAAACACGGAAAACTATGCAAATGCAAGTCTGATAATTTTAGTGAAATTTCCCTAGAGATTGAAAACCCACTGGGAGGATCTATACCCTGTTTAAATAGGTTTGGGGTTTTTTTGTGAGGAAGCAAGCATGGAGTTGAAATCTGTGCAAAAATTGTATTTTGAAAATGCTGTGAGAGTTATGTGACTAGTCAGGGAATAAACTGCTTGAAGTTACCTGGACACTTCTTGACCTGCTCACCTTGGAAAATCAAGTTGTATCCCTCTAGCCATATCATAGAACCCGACTGACCAAAGCTATGGAGGTACATTTGCCAGGCAGTGAAGTATTTTGGAGAAATGACAGGTCCCTGCCACTGTCACAGAGAGACACACAGCCATGTTAGGCTTCTTGGGCTAACCGGCTAATGAGTGCAGCGTATTAAGCTTGGGCAGGGAGCCTATGAGTACTTCTGCAATGTGTTCTGAGTAAGTTAGTACAGGCGCTTCTACAGTGTGTTTTGCTCTGCAGCCTAAGGCGGAGAGAAAATTAAAAAGCAGCCATACGTGTCACCAAGCCTGTGCCTTCACGCATTCTGTATGCTGTTTAGTCTGGCTGTAGTTTGGGCTGCTGCTTAGGTTTAAGAAGATCCTGCTTTTGGGTTTCTGCTGAGTTGTTTTCTCCTTCCCTGGAGCATATAATAGGAAATAAAAAATGCCTAGGTGTGGTATCAGGCAGAGAAGGAAATTGAACTTCCTCTCCTATGTCTTGGGGGAGTCCTCTAACTATGAAAGTATTGGATAAGAAAGTGGGAAGGGATACTTCTTTTCTCGCATTTGGAAGAAAGACGGACACTCCCTACTTCAACCTGTCAGCTTTTAAAACAAAAGCTTAAATCAGAAAGGGTTTGAGGCTGTGGATCACACTTGGGAACCATACCCCTCAACCTACCACCGTGGAAAAACTGCATAGAAGACTCACACCTATCCTCAGTGTTTCCTGTGGGCCATTTTGAGTGGCTTCTCATTCAGACACCTGACTGAAAGATCAGTTTTCAATCATGCTTTATATGGAATCTAGTAGCCTAGGTAGTCAAGGACTATAAATTGCACTGCAACTGGCCACATGTTTTAAAGAAATGGCACTGTAAGCATTGTGCATATAAATGTGGCCCAACTTGCTTAGATCACTTTTGAAAAATGTGTCTTAGGCTCCTAAATCACATTTGCCTCATAGTGCCTACATACTATTCTATTGGAAATTTGCCTCTTCCTAAGTAAAACCTGATCACTGTTTGCATTTGTCATTGGATTCATGAAATTCATTCTGGGAAGAAGCAACGTGAGAAAATGAACTTTGCATTGATGCATTCTCTGACAGCTGCAGTCCTCAAACACTTCCACTAGATGCCTCTATTGTTTCTAAAGTAAGCTTTCAAACAGTAATTCCTGTTGAGCCTAACCATTTAAGGAATACTCTCAAGACCATTTTTCTTGATGCTGCGACTAAAATACATGATTTGCAATCACTCAAAAAAAAAAACCACAACAAACCCCCAAAACCCCAAGCTCATTTTAAAGCACACATCACATTAACATTATACAATATTAATATACAAAGCAGCTTTATGTTGCTAGTTTGTATGATCCTTTTATTAATGCATTAAAAAAAACCCCAAAAAACTGTCAAAAAAGGTCATGTGACACTGCAAAAACTAGACATCAGAATTAAAATTCACATGCTTCTGAGTGATGATTGTACAGTTCAGGAAATAAGGAGGCCCATGCAACCGATTGTTTGCTATGTAGTGGTGCACACTGTAGTTTGATCTCTTTAAGTGCAATAATTCCAAGCTGAGAGTGCGAGAAAGGCTTTCTTGCCCACCTTTTTCCACTTGGGTGTGAGTGCAGTTTTCCTGTGGAGCATCCTGTTCCCTGGCCAAGCTAATTATTTCATTCAAAAAAAAAGGAAAATTCCACGGTATAAATTGTACTTAGAGACATCTCCTAATAGCATCATTGCTACTTAAAATACAAGGTTAAGAAGGAAATGCTACTCTTTGGCATGTTTGCCAGGTACTTGTTTTGCTAAGGTGTTACCTGAGAAACAATTTGGCTCCCCAAGGAGCCAAAGGAAGTTAGGGAATAAATTCCTCTCTGTCTCCTCAGCAGATTCATAGCACGGGAGATTCTACACCACCTTGGACAGGCTCCTTTCTGATCACTTACACCAGTGCTAAATGTGGTGCAGCAGTCTGTGCAGCAGAACAGCATGGCTACACACCAATTTCTGAGATATATATTTTTAGCTGTTTATATAAAGCCTAAGTCAGACTTTTTTCTTCTTTTTATTTTTGTAGTATCTAGTTTGGAAAACCAATTAAAAGTTTGCGAAGTGAGTAAGCATTTAATTTTGGTGATGATATAACGTGTTACATTATTATTGTCTAGGTATGTATTTTAAAATAGAAGTCACTTTACATATTTGAGTGAAGGGAGAGCCCCTCAGCAACTTAAAGTCCCCATCTGTTTTTGGGTTTTTTTACTATATTCTCACAAAACGTGAGAACTTGGTGACAGGGATCTGGTCTCTCTATCTTCCTGTAAACTGTCACCTTGATTGCTGGTGTTATACAATAATAATGCTAAACTGAAAAATTTCTACCATCTGCTCTGAAGGGAGGAGCCTTGGAATCTCACCAATGTAGTCACTCTGGGAAATGGCACTATGAGTCACTAGGAACAAGAGTTAGTGCATGCTCAGTTTTCCCCCAGCTTTGCTTACAGTTACTTAGCATGAAGGCTCTGAAATTTGAAGGTATTCACTTAATAGCAGGAGTCCAGTAAAGAGGACCAGAATAACTTTAAATAGACCCCAGGGGAGAGAGGAAGCTCATGGGACTAGGTGGAGTATGCATTTCTTCATTCCTGAATGTACGGTTGTTGCTTGCAAATTGGGAAACAACCTTTCTTTTCAGCTCCAGATGCAGTGCTGCACAGAGGGTGGCTACGAGGGATGTTCCCTTTGCCCAGAGCAACTCCACTCCGCAGCCAACTAAAAGGGATGTTGGCAGAAATTACTGTAAAGGCCTTTTTCCCCCCTCTTAAAATAAAATGGAAGGAAGGAGATGACAGATCCAGAATCAGGTCAGAAGCAGCTTCCTAGAAGGGGAAGAAAGATTCTGCAACGTCCTGTAAAGAACTCTGTATCCAAGTCTGCTGAATCGCTGGAAAATACTTTAAAACTTAATTTTCAGAAAACTAGTCTTAAAGTATCAGTGTTCAACAACTGTGGGGGAGATTACTATTATGCGTCAGAACAGTATTTGTTCTTAGTTACCAAGTGTGGCATGTCCACTTGATCCTGCTACAGAGCATTAGTGAGTTCTGCTCCCCAAAGGGCTGCCAGGTCTCCTTCCCACTCAAAGGCTTTTCTTTCTGAATTTCTGCATTTTTTTCCCTGCTAAACTGAAAAAAAAAGTACTCTCTGTTTGAAAAGTTGCTCCTCTTCCCAATACTCTAGACAAATTCAATATGAAATAAGTGTTAAATTAACAACAACGTCACAGTTTTCAGTATATCCTTACAAGAGACAGCTCAAGTACAGTAAATGTGCATGTTTTTTTTTACTAGTACATGCTGCGTCCACAGCGTGGGGCTGTTTGCTAGGACATGTCTATAGTGAAAGCTTAGGCTTTTTTCCACTTAAGGACAGTGGAAGAATGTCGCTGCTGCGGGCTCCAGTTTGATTTGACTCAGCTAGTCTTAAAAAAATGAAGTCTCATACCATGCAACAGCACAAGAGGGCGTGCTTTTCCAAAATATTTTCTGATTTTCAATGCTTGCATTGGCCGCTGGATCAGAGGTAGCTGATAATCCACATACCCATATGACTCCAAAATACATCTCTCAAATGAGCCCTGACCACCATAGTAAGGGTGAGAGAAGACCAAAGCTCCTTTCAGCTCTTTTTTTTTTTTTTTCCCCCCTAAAGATTTAAACAAACGTAATTTGTACACACACAGGAAATTACAGATGTCTAAACTGGACAGTTACCTAAACTGTGGCAATGAGAGGAAACACAACAACGTCATATTTGAAATCCTGATATTATTTACTTTTCTTTTAAGGGAACATGGAATATTTGTCTTTATAAACAGCCAGAAATAACTCACATTCCTAGGAATTCTTCCAGCTCTATCCAGCCTATACTCATCAAATTGATGAGTAATTAAACCCACATATCTCAAACGCTCACCCATGAGCAAGGTCCCATGAACTTGCTTCGTTTGATCTAAAGAGTCCAAAACTGCTGTGTTCATTTTTATTCACTGATGTTTTGAAACATCCAGAGGGACCTTCCATAGGCTGAAGAAATGGGCTGTAGCCCAACAATGAGAATTGCAAAGTCCTGCACCTGGGGAAGAGCAAACCCAAGGCAACAATATACACTGCAGGCCACTCAGCTGGAAAGCATCTTGGCAGAAAAGTCCTGGTGTGCACCAAATTGAACGTGAGGCAACAACGTGTCCTTGTCACAAAGACGACTAATGGTATCCTGGGTCACGTTAGGAGGAGTGTCAACAGCAGGTCAGCGATGGTGATCCTTCCCCTCTACTACTGTGTCCAGTTCTGGTCTTCAAGTACAGGAGAGACATGGAGTTACTGGAGAGTCCAACAAAGGACTACAAAGATGATAGAGTGTGGAGGGGACCAGCTGTCCCATGAAGAAAGTCTGAGAGAACTGGGGCTGTTTAGCTTAGTGAAGAAAAGACCGAGGGGCGGGATCTTGTCAATGTATATAAATACCTGAAGGGAGGGTGCACAGAAGACAGAGCCAGGCTCTTGTCCCTGTGCCCAGCAACAGAACCAGAGGCCATGGGCTTGAACTGAAACACAGGAAGTCCCCCCTGAACATCAGGAATCACTTTTTTACTGTAGGGGTGATTGAGCACTGGCACAGGTTGCATGGAGAGGTTGTGAAGTTTCCCTCTTTGGATGTACTCAAAAGCTGTCTGGACATGACTGGGGCAACCAGCTGAGCAGGGGGCTGAACCAGCTGACCTCCAGAGGTCCCTTTCCACCTGAACCACTCTGTGATTCTGTGAATGCGGCTGTTTGTTTTAAGAATGGCTTTTGCTTTTCAAACCACAGAGAGATATAGTTTCACATCTTGATTTTGTGGATGGTGGTTTTCTTCTCATCCTGTCCAACAGCACACCTTCCTTAACCACATTCTAGATTCTTTGAGCTTAAATAGTAAGATTTAAGCCATCTTTAATCTAGCAAAACCTTCCAAACAGCTAGTGAATGTGGCCCTTTTCCATAGCAGCCAACACATGTACAGTATCTGTAATTTTATGTTACCAGATTCTGTTCCGTAGAGGCTGCTGTTCTCTAGTTGCTTATCACCTGTCTTCAGGCATTTAGGCTGAATTTCACAGGTTGTGTTTCTTCCTTAGGCTCTCTTTGAAAACTGAAAACACTGAAAACTGTCCTGGGTATTCAAAAATAGAAAAGAAATATGTAATTTCAGAGAGGTTAATAATGCTTAGTTTTACTTGAAATTTATAAGCAAGACTTCAATTTCATCAAGACAGCAGATCATCTCCTTTTGGGAGAATGTGAGCTTTGTCAGCAGTCTTATGAATTAGTTGCTGAAACTTGACCAAGTTATTAATATATGAAAGTATCAATCCCAGCTGTTCAAAAGCAACCTAAACTTTGAAGCATAGTCTGATAAATACTTCTTAGAATGATTTTCAAATGCATATGTGCATTTAGTATGTTATTATTGGGCCAATATTTTTTTTTTTTATTTCAAAATTTTAAATAAATCTCCACCTGTGAAGCTATCCCTTTCTTCTGCCTGAAGTATAAGACTTTTCCAGGGAGGCAGCTGGGAAGCTGTGGTTAGGCGAGTACATGCAGGGAGAAAGAGCCTTGCCCCAGCTGCTGTTCAACACAACTGCTTCTTCCAAACTGGCCTGGGTGGTCCGTAAGCAGCAGAAAGACCCAGAGCCAGAGAGAGGGACACCTAGAGTTTTGCAGGTCACCTAGAAGACTCTTGGCAGTTTTACTTTTCCCTTATTTGTTCTCTCTGTTTTCATCTTCATTGGTGATGATTTCAGCAGTATTTCAAACAAGAAAATCTTAACATGGAAGATCCAATTCTAACAGTACGTAAAGTAAAAGGCAATGCTGCATTATTCTCACACCATGCCAGAACGCTTTATTCTTACCACAGAAGCAATTAATCTTGCATAATCTTTCTCTTCGTATAACAGTCACAGTGCTTGACTCAGGAAAGGAAAGGTAATTGTCAGTTTTCTTTATTACAGTCACACGCACACATCAAATCTTATTCATGAAAAAATATTCTAAATTTGAATAAAACTTCTGAAATCCCTTGAGAGGTCAGAAATGAATAATAATGAAACCATTTATCACTTATTGAAGTGGACTAATTACAGTGCAGGTTGCCAATATTTTTTTTTTCTTCCATATTGCTGGAAAAAAGACATCCCATTCTAGAAATGCTGCAGATTGTTATATTTCAACTTTGCACAACAGGGCTAAGATTTTGGTTCAAAAATCTGATCAAACATTATCTGAGCTAATATTATTAGAAGGACAAAAAATACTAAGTATGGAGGATTTTTCCTTATACAGAAGTCTCCAGCCATGGCCCAAACAGAGACCATTACTGTCATTTCTCATTTATATCAATTAGCATGCTATCCTCACCTTACATACTGCTTTTCATCTTGTCACCAGATATTGAAATAGAAATGTGAAAGATTTCCATGGGGGTATGGATTGGGGAGGGAGGGCAATTTAGAGGAGATGTTTGAGGGAATGGGATGTGAGAGAACAGTGGAAGTCACATTTTGGAGAGACCATAGCAAGTAATGTTGAAAGGTTTTTGATTTAATTCTGTATTTCAAAAAAATATATTCAATAAGGAAATCTTTCAAACTTTGGTGATAGTAATAAGAATATATATTAGAAAAAAACAGGTAGAAGAAAAGATAGGTGTTCTTATTGGCAGTCAATGAGCCAAATAGACAGAAGAAAATGCATCCTAAATGCAACAATTAAAGACAGAATAAAAGAATTTTCATTTTTTTACTCAATGCATCATGCTTTTAAACAGGATCAAATACGTATGTGCCTAAGGAAAATCCCCCATAGTTACGTTACGTGTTTATTACAAACAAAACATCACCTCCTGGCACTAAGAAACGCATAATGTTTTGTTTAATGATTTTCTACTACATGATTTCTGAATTGTTCTATGATGATTTTAATCTTGGACATCAGAAAAGGAAGTTGTTGAACTGGTTAGCTTAAAAGGGGTGGCTTTCAAAGGGTGGGTACCTTGCTATTTCTGAAGTTGTCATGAAAAATACCTCCATTTGAAAATACAAATGTTAAGGCATGCAAATTAAGTAGTAATTTTCAAAAATCATGACTGTAAAGTCCAATATCCTTTACCAGTCCCTTGAGTCAGAATTAATAAAATTCTAGCTATGGATTTTTTTTGCACCCATGTTGGCAGAGAAATGCTATATAATTACAGATTACATAGCTGATTGATGGTGACTTCATGAGTCACACAAAAGGATAATGAGCCATTTCTTGAATAAAAAGTACTTAATGAGTGGCGTGTCTACTTGTTCCTTTCTCAATTTGAATGGTTACTTCAGCTTTAGAGTTCTGATTTCCTACATTTCCAGAAAAATACTTCCTATATTAGACCATACATACCAATTTATGAATCATAGGCTTTTCTCATTTTCCTTAATTGTTAATTTAATAACACAAGATATGAAAGCCAGTCAACATCAAGTCAGATAAAATTCCAGTAAAAGGTTACTGGGAGTGGAATACCAGCTGGGCAGTTTCGCTTGAGGCTTCTTCATAGAACTGTGATGCAATTTAGTAGTCTATTCCCATTTAAATGGAATTCTCACCTGATATAGAAAAGACTTAATTTTAAAACGCCATAATGTAGGATATATAGATAAATTATAGATAAACTTTACCTAGTATTATCTGAATTTGTTTTTCTTTATCTCTTTCGTGATTCATAGGATAATAAAATAGAAGCACTCGTGTTTTCAAACAGCTAGGGATGAAGTTTCTGGTTTGTACATCTACAAATTGATTAAATAAGCAGTTTGTTGATTTATTACAGTAGTTCTGTAACTTCAGAAACATTATATTCTATTTGAAAGAAAAAAGGGTTTTTTTAACATTTCTCCAGTCTCATGGCTCTGTGTTTCTCCATTTCCCCCTTGTTACGCGCTTTATCAGACCTTTCTACCTTGTACCCAGTGAGTACTGTTATGCTTCTCAGAAGGCACTTGGCAGCTAGCTACAAAGGTTTAATTTACTTGCATTTGCCACACACAAATGTTCGAGTTATTATTTTCAGTGGCTGCCAGGATATGATTCCAAAGAAAGAATCTGGTTTCCAACTAATGAAATAACTCTTTCTTTTCTATTCAGGATCACAGAGTTGAATTGAAAGCCTAAACTGAAGTAAAGCGGTACTGTTTAGTGGACTTAATGCCACAATTATACTCGGTTTGCTTACCACACGGCACAGATGCTTTAGTAATTTTCAGGCCTTCCTAAAGATCACAACATCTTCTAGTAGCACATCCTGCTGATGACAATAGTCATCAACAGGTCCTTCTTTATATCCAGGTAACTGCCACAGTGACTGCAATTAGAAAGCTAAAAAGTGCCTGCCCAACCCTACTGCATGTTTTACCCCTGGAAGTGCAACTACACTTTATCCTATGTAAACTAAGTATGCCTGGCTTTATTCTTCGTATGCACTTCCTGTGGGTCTTCCTTTTCTTTGAATTACATGATTTAGTGACTTCGGAGGTGTTTTTTCCTTTTTCGGTCATGTCCAAGGAAATGAATGCCAATGAGACTACAGCTATTTTAAGGCAGAACAGCACCAGAAAAGTTCATAGGCACTATGAACTTTTTCCTATTACTCTCTTCTATTACAGGAACAAGAAATATAGCAATAAGAACCTACATATGATAAAGCATGGCAACTATACAATACATACAGTTTTACTTACACTGTTTTAATTGTACCTCTAAATGTAATGGAGAGGATACAGGAATGTGGGTGTGGAGGGAAAAGGTTGTAGCCTTCTGTGTCACGCCGTGACATCCCACCTGGGATGGCAGCGACTGCAACCACCTCACTCACCTGTGCTCTGCTGCAGTGCTTCAGGCAGAGCAGCATGTCACGGCCTACTAAAGTGTTATTATAATTAGCGTGCCATTTAATGGCATCGTGTGATACCAGCCGTATGAAATGCTCTGACTAGCTTTCCTGTTCTGAGAGGAGACGGGAAATACTTTAATGTCAAATATTTCTATTGCCTGCTGCCTACATAATGTGGTCTAAGAGATGGAGAAATTCTTACTGACCTCTTTGCATTATGCTTTTCCTGTCCTTGCAGAACTGAAGACATAATTCTTCACCCCACGTGTGATAGGTGCATAAACATTATGACTGACATATCCAGGTCATTGACTTTTCTTCATAATATAAGCAATACAAATTTTAGGATATCTTTTGTTTCACAATAGAAGTTTGAACTGGACATGTATTTGAAACAAATTGTTTTAACTCTATTGAAAACATTCTATGATGATGAATCAACTTAAAGAAAACCCACAGCTATTTCTTATTGTGCTCAAGTCTCTTAAAGTTGTGAATTGTTTATAAAAAAACCCTACAAAGATATCAAAAACTTTAAAGAATTAGTAATGCCAGAAAATAATTTATGGACTAAATAAATACTAGTGGTTTTCAATAATGAATATACTGCTAAAGGAAAAGTAAAAAATACCTAGCAATATTGAAATGTTGTATACTAAGGTTGCTTGCTCTGGATCTCGTGAATTTATAGCTGTACTTTTTGATACCAGGAACAATATACTTGCTGTTTAAGAACATACTCTTATAGAAATAAAAAGAACATATCAAATGGATATATAAAAAGGTTATATGAAAGCAAAACTTATGATCACTTCATACCAGTGAAAAGGTAAACTAATTTTTATAGGCAGCATTTATTATCCACTTGGATGATGGGGAGAGTGATCAAATATTCAACTGAAAGCCAGATGCCACCGTGGTACAGTTTTTTAGTATTGTTTTTAAGTCCCTAGAAAAAGCAAAATCTAATGGAAAGAAAAAGCTCTACAAACTTTGAATGTCCTTTTTGGAAGTCTGGAAAACAAAAGAATTTAAGTCGTGAAGGTGATAAAAGAGGATATGGGGGTTGAGTGCACTTTTCTTTAATCTCCTTATTTTTATTGAAAGTAGCCAAAGGCTGAGTGACAGCTTTGCTTAAATTCTGCCCCAGTTTTCATAGGCTTTGGATATTAGGCTGTAACATTAACTGCATTCTTTTTAATGTACTTCACTCTAAATAATAAATTATTAATGCTATTTTTTCCTTCTTTTAAAAAAGGATGAAATGTCCCTATTAAGGCACTTTATAAGACTGTAAACAAAATTAGTGCTTGTTGGATTTTCAAAAGAACTGCATACATCCTAGCTAAGTATTTTAAACCTATTTTTCAGACATTTATCCTGTTTATTATTATCTTACAGAATAAAACTAACATCATAAAGCTATTTTCCAAAGTTTAAAAAGTGTTATTTTACTACTGTTTATTTCACATGACATATTGTTTTCCCTTAAAAAAATAAATTTAAAACTGCTCGAGAATTCATGGTTAAATATTCTGAGACATAGAAAGGCATTCTCTATAGGGAGATCTGCAGAAGACAGGAGAGCATGTTATTCTTTCTAGTCTATGTACAGATAAACATTACCAAACTTCTAACGTTATTCCTTACCTAAGTATTTATCAGGTGCCTTTAACGATTCATGTGAACATACTGCAGGTATCAAGCAATGTTATGGAGATATATATTTAAAAAGTTCCAAACCCTAAACCTCAAATACTGGTAACGCTACAGCAATTGTAAAATTCAAGGACTTTCCTGATTATTAGGTAGAACTTGGTCTGTAATCTTAAATGCTCTTTTGAGGCATGTGTAAAAGTAAAGGGAAGATCAACCCTGCTTGTCTCTTTGATGCTCTACAGTCAAGACCCTTTGAATGCCAATCCAAGGAGAGGTCGCTTTACAGCTAATCCAGAGCACCTTTGTTTTACTGACAAACATTTTTGCAGAGTCAGACAGAAGGCAAGACCCTTTCCTGATCATAATGTATAGTAAATGAAAAATATTTTTAAAATAAATTATACTGTACCATTCTTGTTCTGGAGTTTAGGAGAAGTTCTAAAACCAGAAGACTGTAATTCACTCAATTTATATTTCCTATTATTCTGTATTAAATATTAGCAGTATCTCAGGGAAGCCTCACTTTTTTAGTTCTTGTAGTAGCCAAAATGTAGTGAAATTCTTCTCCCTGAGGAGATGTGGAGACATGGGTCGTTTTCAGTTTCTCCACCACTGAAGAAAAATTACTTTTTTTTTTTACTTCAGAAGGTTGCTAGAGATTATATGCTTGTATTAGGAATAATTGGTACTTTGGGTCATCAGTGCCAAATTGAAGGAGGAGCAGGCAATTTAAGGTATTCCCTGAAAAAAAACAAGGAAGGAACACTGCACTCAACCCCACTGAGTGTCTTAGAACATCAATAGCATGAGAATCTCTGGAGATATACCTCCCAGAAAGTGTTCACTAAGAGGTTAAAATATAAAATACTGTCTTTCCTTAGAAAGAAATAAAATTTTTGGAAGTTATTTTGAAAGTTATGGTTTCCAGGGCAAGATTAAGCTATCTATTTACAGGAAATACTTTCCTTAGCATTGTCTATCCAGTACTGACTGTGGTTTACCCCTCAAAGTTCCAAAGAACATCGCAATAAACTGGGCCAGGGGTTCATTGCAGTATTTGCTTTTTGACTCCTAGAGCAGCTCTTCAAGCTCAATGCAAATACAAAACAAAATGTGACAGAGAAAGTGCTGCACAAAAATGCGGTAGTATTTCAACATAGTTCAGTAGACAATCATATTTACAACATGTATTGCTTTATAAGTGTCAGTCACCATCCCTGACTTTTGCCTCAAGTAAAATAAAACACTGAACTTTGAATTTCATACAACTTAAGATAAAATATCTCTGAGCCACCAGAATAATACCATTCTTGAAAAGGCTGCTGAACACATGCCAGTGAGAATGTCCCATTTGGATTTTAAAACATTGGAATAGCAGACTCTTCTATTTGTCCAACAATTGATTTAGTTTTCAGATTTGTCCTGTTTTTTAAATGAAATTAAAGCATGGCTCTTTCCTTCTGATCTTTGCTTTTAGAGTTATTACTGTGATGCTCCATAATGTTGATCCTAAGCAGAATGAAGGGCAATGACACAGATAACATTAATGCAACTGTAATCAAGCTTTATGACAACATATATTTGTCAATGAGGTAACCTCAAGAGAAACAGAGGGACATAAAATACAGTGAAAGAAAATGCAACCTTTAATGATTTTACATATCAAAGTTCTACTTGGATTTACTAACAAAACATCCAGAAGCAGAATTTCATTGATTCTGGAGGGTCACAGCTCCATCAGCATTTATATTAATAGTCTCAAGAAAGGCCCTGAAACAAAATATTTTTAAGTAAGAGTGTTTCCATATGGAAACACGGTAGATTTTGTTCCTCCATATAGACACCCACTCTGAATTCTTTTATGGTCAAAATGATTAATTCAAAACCTCTTTTATATGAAACATAAAATTCAGTGGAGAAGTTCTGTACTTTCTAAATTTTAGGGTGCTCCATGAAAATCCACCTGAAATAAAGTATCCTTCTTTTCTTTTGTAACCAAAACACAAAAAGTAGCTAATTTTAAACTCAGTAATAGATTGGGGTGTTTTTTTCATTTTCAGGCAAGCACCCAAACTTGTGGAGAAAAATTGACAAAAACAAAACACTGTTGATTCTGGGAACTGTTTGGTGGAGAAATAAATTCTTTCAAGTTATATCTACTGATCATGGGAGTTATCAAAGATGGTAAGAAAGATGGCTTACGCATATACCTCTCGAAACGCAACTCTCGACAATAGCTGTAATGCAAGGCGCCATAAGCAGATTGCTACTGACATGGCAGAGAGGGCTACCAGCTACTGAATCACTGAAACCACTTCTGTAATGTTGTACATGTAAAGGAAAAATAAAGATCAGGGAAAAAAAAACTATGTAGGAAAAGCAGTCACTAGAGAGCAGAAATGCTGTAGAAAGTGGAAACACTGTACAAGATTTTATTCTCTAGGAGGGGTATGAAAAATCCATCAGAAGTCTTTCACCTGTTCCTAGAGTTTGACAAGTTCTGTTTTAGTTTTTGCTGCACTGAACCACAGTTCCCTTGTTTGTTAGAGTGAGATGCTTCTAAAATATCAAAATAAGCCTGTTTCTCAATGTTATGCAGGCATTTCTACCACGTTAGGTACTTAACATTTTAGTTGCAGAAACTTGCAACTTGTAGAAACTTACTTAGACTATCTGTTCACCTCTATGGTATTTTAATAAAATTTGCCTATAAATTAATAAAATAAATCAGGGTAATGATACCTCGTTACTTGCACAAAGTAGTGAAACAGTAACGTATCAGCTTTGGGTGAATAATTTTAATCTTGTGGTCATAAGCAACTGGAGCCTAAGGTCTCTTAAACTTTTTGTATCCTTGGCTTATAGAGATAATTTCAGTAAACTTTTGCTTAGTATTCTCCTGAGTAAGAAGAAATACCATGTGCTGTGTGTTCTAGTCAAATACAAGTAATTCCTTGATTCTGTGAATTCATATACTACCTTCCAACGTTTGAATAACCCTTTAAACAAAACAGCCCCTTTTTGCAAACTTTAATCACACATCTGCAAAAATCTAACTACAGCGTATAAAATTTGGCAATGAATTAGAAAATGCAGAATCAAATGTCAAATTCGCTACAGCTGAAATTAGTGATACCTCTGTAAGATGAAACCTATTATGACAGAGATACCTGTACTCAAAGCCTCTGTACTTCAGCCCTGGTATCTGTAAATTCAAGCTAACTATCAAGATCAGGGGGAAAAATGCACCCACCCTACATTTTTCTAATGTAGGCATTATGATATTTCTTTACATTTGAATATTCTTTACTTTCATAAGGAGCTTAGTGTAGCATTATAATACTCATATTCCTAATTAAAATAGGGCAGCAAAACAGCCCATGCAGAGCTGACCCCACAACATAACACAGCTGCACAGCTCTTGGTCTTTAAGCAGTATGGAATTCTAGTAACCGAGATTATATGTGTCAGTGCTACACTTGAACTAAGCTGAAAGTTAAGGACAAAAATGGTAACAGAAAGAGTAAAGCAACCCAGCATGGTATAGAAGGTTATTAGAGAGCAAACATTCTTTTCTCCAAAGGGATTTCCAACTGTGATTATTACAATACTGATATATTGCCAGTTTTTCATAATTATAAAATTTCTGAGCCATGTGGCATATGTACAAGCGTAATTGAAAAAAAAAGCAGTAAGATAATGTTATAAGCAAGGAATATGGTTTCTTCACTCTCTTACACAACACAGGCTTGAAAACAGCAAGGTGACACTGACATTAGAATACACTGTACATTACTTTTCCACTGACTTGAATTTATTAAAATGCGATCTATGTAAAAGACTGGAAAATCCCAATAATTAATAAAAGGTAGGCCAATTCCTGTAAGAAGAGATCTTTGCAATCCACTTCCCTTCCCACTTCAGAACTGTTGTCAGAAAAGAGCAGAGAGGAAGTTCCTCACTGCAGCATGATGTTGATATCTGTAAATCCAAGCCTTAGGGTACCAGATCAAATTTTCTTCATTGATGAAGATCCTTCTCCAGAAATGCCCTCTGCCCATATCCCAGTAAAGAATATTCTGTTACACAACATAAAGAAGGAATTTTTGTTAAACATTAGCCAACCAAAGTTTGCATTAGTTTCAATTTCTGAACTCATAACTGAGGTAGATCTCTCTGTAACAACACATGTTGATAACCATGTCAAAGCCTCAATATGAAAAAGAGAGCATTTGGATTCACCATGTCTTTAACATCTTAATGAGAACTTGACCATCCGCTTGGACTTTTTTGATGCACAGTGCAATTCTTCCTTAGACCGGATTTTCACTATCACGGGCGTCTGTCGCATAAAACATCTGTTAGGCATCAGCATATAGAGATATTAATGATTCATGTGATGGAGAAACAAGTGAAAATGAATGGTTTTATTGAGTGTATAATCCAGGCTAGATACTCTTCCATGGCAGGATCAAGTGTTGTTATTAGTACCGGTACTACCATACTTGCTGTTTTGCTTTCAGCTATTTTATAGTTTTACAATACCAGAGGAGAATTACAAAAGTAGGAGATAATGGCAAAACCTGCTGGTTATAACATCCCAACTATAGCTCCTGGAGAAACTCAAGAAATATTTTGACAAAGTACAGAAGTTGACTGAGCAAAACGGTAAAGCACAATACCGTATTAAGACTAAATTAGTATAAACATCTCACCCCTGAGGTCTTAAATTGTCAGTAAACTGGGGAGCAGAGTGGTGCACACTAAAATATGCCAGTTGTGTTTTATTTTTTCATTTTCCATCCCTTCATGTTATTTAAAATATATATCATAATGGCATTCTAATGCAACAGTATATTATACAAATAACTTCTTAAAACGGTGTAGCTTCTACCATCTCGTGCTGAAGGGACCATACCGTGGAAAGAAAAAAGAAACTTATATGAAAAATATTAAAATGCAGGTTTTTTTGAGGGAACAGCAGGAGCAGGGGGAACAGGCTGGGAGCTGAGGGTGACCCTGGCAGGACAGTGTCCTCACCCACTGCAATACAGTTGTGCAGGGCCTCAGCTGGACAAAGGAAGCCATGAGCTGGAAACAGGTCCATCAGTAGCCTCAGGCACAGCCAGGGATTAATTAAGTCCAGAGGCCATCCAAGGAGTCCCAGGACCTTGGGTCTCTCCACCAACCAGGAGGACCAGGAGAGAAGGCTAAAAATAAGCACACCAATCACCTTAACTGAGGGACCACCCAGTGCTGGGTTTAGTTGGAGGTCCTGGAGCTGTGGGCAGAGGATCCCTGCCTATTAGTGCCTTCTAGCAACAGTCTGAGCATGAATATATTTTGGGTTTGTCCAATACTGATTTGTGGGTAAACATCATGGTTATTTGACTACTGCGTGTATATGTACAACAATGTAAATGCATACTCACTACATTATAAAAACACAGAGATGCTGGTTTTCTCACACAAAGGTTTTTGACTTGTTTATGACCTGGAAATGCCTTGGTCTTATCCTTTTTACAAGGTGAAGTATAAATTGTACCTCTCGTGCTGTTTCAAGTCTCAGGCTTTTCCCTTACATTACCATTTTTGTTGTAGCTCTTTGCCTGCATTTTAAAAGATATTATGAGCAGTATGGTGGGAGGGATGTTATATAAATGATTCAGGTGACACTTTGTACTAACTACATGTCACGTTTTTTCTAAGTTAGATTTTGGGTAGAAGATTCTGAAAGAAATGCTGATCCATTAAACCATCAAGTTTATCCTACTGTAAAAATGAAAAGTTTTTCACAAATTAAGAAAAACTTCGTCTTTATCCTGAAAGCCATATCAGTCTTGATGACTAGTATATCGGATTTACTGAATACAGCCGCATCTAATTTCTACTGAATTATCTTCTGAGTCATAAAAGAAATCTACCGATATTCTTCGTTCTTACCTGTGGCATCAATCCAATAAAATAATTAAAAGCCAAATTCAGAACTAGTATGTGGATGGCATTACCTTTTTTTTTAGACATGGTCTATTCAAAACAGACTTACTGCTACTGCACAGCTAGGACAAGAGGTTGTGAATTTCTCTTGTCTATGATTTTCTAAGTCTTTTTCTGTAGATACATAGGGGACTTTGTAGGGGACTTCAGGCCACTTCCTGCAACGTACCTGTCTGCTTTCCTCCTTTTGAATCAATGAGAACGTGGTGCTCAAGTACCATTTCACAAAATAACAGAATTATTATGGTTGAAAAGGACCTCTGAGATCACTAAGCCAACACAAAACAAAACCACAACCCACTCCCTACAATCTCAGCCACTAGAGCATGCCCTGAAGTGCCATATCTACTCGTTTCTTAAATACCTCCAGGGATGGTGACTCAACCACCCCCCTGGACAGGCCATTCCAGTGCCTGACCTCTCTTTCAATAAAGTAATTCTTCCTAATATCCAGTCTAAACCTCCCCTGCTGCAACTTCAGACCATTTCCTCTGGTCCTGTCATTATTCACTTGGGAGAAGAGGCCAGCACCCACCTCTCTACAATCTCCTTTCAGGTAGTTGTAGAGGGCAATGAGGTCTCCCCTCAGCCTCTTCTTCTCCAAACTAAACATGCCCAGTTCCCTCAGCCTCTTCTTGTATGACTTGTTCTCTAGTCCCCTCACTTTTAATTGAAGTAGTATCATTCGGAAAACAAATTTGAAAGCAAATAGAAATTAAAGCAAATTACAGCAAATGAGAATGACACTTCAAATGAATATTTAAATAAAAGTCTAGCTTATACATAGACACAACATCACACAGAGTTAAATATATTTTAAAACACTTCCAGCAGTACATTCTTGTAGGAAAGAATGCAATTACAAAATTAAACATTATATGCTACACTAATAAATGCATTACCCTGTGTTTTTGAATACCAAGACAAGTCTCAATTATTCTACACAGATTGCTGGGATGCCCTTTTGGTTCATTCTGGATTGAGTTTATGGGCAAAATTTGGCCCATCCAATTTGCTGAGACCTACAGGTACTTTTTGGTTATTGATTCAGGAGTCACAGTCTGCTGCAACTTTGTGATTACAATGTAAATGAGTTATTCATAGATGACCAGCTCCTCCTTTCTTGATACAGAAACATCAGAAACACCTATCAATTCAAACATAAACAGGAAATTAAAAAACAAAGCAATAACTTTATTTCATTAGCGAACATTTTCCTTTCAATTATACAGGTAAATGAAGGATTAACTCTTAAAGTGATACACACTGCATAAAAGCACCAACAATGTTGCTGTGCAAGTATATAAATATAAGCTCTAAGAAAAAAAGAACCCAAACTAGATGTAGTTTAAAACACTAGAGGGGTTTTTTTCTCCATAAAAAACATCTAACACCTAAATAGGTTTTCCAGTTCAAATTTCCTTATCAAATACACGTGCATTCATGCAAATTTTAGAGCCAGATTCCTCAACAAACCACATTATAAGAACTTTCATTCCAAATAGAGTGCAGAGTAAAGATCAAGCATTTGTTCATCCTGAGCAAAGTAAGGATAACACTATAACATAATAAAGAGAGTAAATTAATATTTGATCCAACTCTGACACATTTAAGAATTAGTTCCAGCAAGATGAAGCTACTGTTGCAATAAGGCAGCTGCAGAACACAAAGGAGAAAGAGAAAGAACAGACACAAATGTCTGATTGCAGTAGAAAACCAAAATAGATTGTCCTTTCTGATTAAGTGCTTCAATGGTAGACTATTTCATCATGATCTGAAAGCATTGGAATGCTTTTGGTAATTTCAGCATGTGCAGAAAGAGCTTTTATTTTATTATATTCATCTGCCATTAACAAGGCAACATTTATTACAAGAAGAAATTCTGAAAATCTGCTTGACCCTACAAGAATATTTGTCAATTATTGGCTATTTTTGACAATACCTCTCCCATTGCTGGTTCTTGAATTTCTGTCTGAGCTTTTTCCCGTTGAAGTAGCCACTCCACCAAATGTTCCCAAGGAACATGATGTAAATGGTGAATTTGTAACCCAAAACCGGACAACGCCAAAGTCATAATCAAAGTAACATGTTTAAATTTTATTGTGTCTATCGTTAGATTTATATCCAACTAAATTCAGTTTTTAACACAATAGGAAAGAGAAACAGTTCTTTCTGAATTTACAAGGAGCTTTTCAGTGTGAGTGAAGATTCATAACATTATGTGAGATATTTGGGGGTTCTAGTGGGAGTTTTTCATATATATGTGATGTTTTTATTTTTCAGTATTGTCGTAAATGCATGCCACAGACTCTCAGAATGAACTGACCTGAGCTCCAGCAGCATAAATAAAACCTGTTTAGAAAAAATGTAGAACTGAATAACAGAAATTTCTTCCTCCCTGACATTTTTCCCCTTTTAGCACTCCAGTCTAGAATATCATTTTTAGAAGCAATGAAATTAAACTTGACAGAAGCTTAGACTGCGAAAAATTATAAATAATTTGAACCAACCTAGGAGCCTGAATGCACATAATTTTTATCAAACTTTCATCCTCAAAAATAAGATTAGACTAACTGCTCTGTATTAAAGCCGCTCATCAGTTGAGCAAGTTGCCTTTAAGTAATATGGAGGCCATTCTTGAGAATCCACCTCACTTCTCTAGTGCCAAGACAGTGCCCTTTTTGCTGCCTGATCTTGTGAGTGACAGCCCGTGTCCTCCTTGCTTTTCAGGATATCTGCTTGATAATATTTTTGACCCTAGCAGCCCCGTCCTCCCCTTCCTAGCTCCCAGCGATGCTTAGGGCTGTTGTATATGGTGACAAAACACTCTATTTTCTTCTCCCACAGCTCTAGTGAAGAGTCTTCTGCTGCAACAGACATTTCTTTCACTGCCAGTTTGGAATGAGCAAGCCTGAGAAGGGGAAGCACTAAATCTGGGACTAAAGCAAGGGTTTCAACCCAGCCAGGCCAGAAACTGCTATCAGCAGCACAGCTAAGAGCAATCATTCACACAAAGAAAGCATCTACTGGCCAGTGAGGAATATGGAGGGGTGCACAGCTTTATACCTCTTCCCCNTCCAGTTCAAATTTCTTTATCAAATACACGTGCATTCATGCAAATTTTAGAGCCAGATTCCTCAACAAACCACATTATAAGAACTTTCATTCCAAATAGAGTGCAGAGTAAAGCTCAAGCATTTGTTCATCCTGAGCAAAGTAAGGATAACACTATATAACATAATAAAGAGAGTAAATTAATATTTGATCCAACTCTGACACATTTAAGAATTAGTTCCAGCAAGATGAAGCTACTGTTGCAATAAGGCAGCTGCAGAACACAAAGGAGAAAGAGAAAGAACAGACACAAATGTCTGATTGCAGTAGAAAACCAAAATAGATTGTCCTTTCTGATTAAGTGCTTCAATGGTAGACTATTTCATCATGATCTGAAAGCATTGGAATGCTTTTGGTAATTTCAGCATGTTCAGAAACAGCTCTTATTTTATTATATTCGTTTGCCACTAACAAGGCAACATTTATTACACGAAGAAATTCTGAAAATCTGCTTGACCCTACAAGAATATTTGTCAATTATTGGCTATTTTTGACAATACCTCTCCCATTGCTGGTTCTTGAATTTCTGTCTGAGCTTTTTCCCGTTGAAGTAGCCACTCCACCAAATGTTCCCAAGGAACATGATGTAAATGGTGAATTTGTAACCCAAAACCGGACAACGCCAAAGTCATAATCAAAGTAACATGTTTAAATTTTATTGTGTCTATCGTTAGATTTATATCCAACTAAATTCAGTTTTTAACACAATAGGAAAGAGAAACAGTTCTTTCTGAATTTACAAGGAGCTTTTCAGTGTGAGCGAAGATTCATAACATTATGTGAGATATTTGGGGGTTCTAGTGGGAGTTTTTCATATATATGTGATGTTTTTCTTTTTCAGTATTGTCATAAATGCATGCCACAGACTCTCAGAATGAACTGACCTGAGCTCCAGCAGCATAAATAAAACCTGTTTAGAAAAAATGTAGAACTGAATAACAGAAATTTCTTCCTCCCTGACATTTTTCCCCTTTTAGCACTCCAGTCTAGAATATCATTTTTAGAAGCAATGAAATTAAACTTGACAGAAGCTTAGACTGCGAAAAATTATAAATAATTTGAACCAACCTAGGAGCCTGAATGCACATAATTTTTATCAAACTTTCATCCTCAAAAATAAGATTAGACTAACTGCTCTGTATTAAAGCCGCTCATCAGTTGAGCAAGTTGCCTTTAAGTAATATGGAGGCCATTCTTGAGAATCCACCTCACTTCTGTAGTGCCAAGACAGTGCCCTTTTTGCTGCCTGATCTTGTGAGTGACAGCCTGTGTCCTCCTTGCTTCTCAGGATATCTACTTGATAATATTTTTGACCCTAGCAGCCCCATCCTCCCCTTCCTAGCTCCCAGCGATGCTTAGAGCTGTTGTATATGGTGACAAAACACTCTGTTTTCTTCTCCCACAGCTCTAGTGAAGAGTCTTCTGCCACAACAGACATTTCTTTCACTGCCAGTTTGGAATGAGCAAGCCTGAGAAGGGGAAGCACTAAATCTGGGACTAAAGCAAGGTTTTCAACCCAGCCAGGCCAGAAACTGCTATCAGCAGCACAGCTAAGAGCAATCATTCACACAAAGAAAGCATCTACTGGCCAGTGAGGAATATGGAGGGGTGCACAGCTTTATACCTCTTCCCCAGTAGTCATCCTGCCTCAGGGAGACACATGCCATATGGCCAGGAGTGGGGAAGGCAGGAAGAATTAGATTTCTGATGCAGCTTTAGAATCCTCTGCTTAGCAAGGGCTATCCAAATACTTTGTGAATTTGTCCTCCTAACACTGCATGATAGCAAGGGGAAAAGGCTATGCTTCTGAGTTCAAAGCTCATGTCTTACCCTCTGGGCCACTGTCCATCGTACACTTGACCAAGGGCCAGACATCACCCAACATGATTTTATGCCTATCATGATGTATGTTACCAATATCTTTGGAATAGCAGGAAAGAGCATACCTACTGTGCTGGGAAGGATAGTAGCTGGAAGCCCTTGCTTCCAGCCTGCAACCTTGTGGTACTTGTGAGCTGTTTATCATGACATGACTTCCAATCCGAAATTTTGATTCCAAAAAGTCTCTGGGGAATAGTACCTCACTGGCTTCTTAGCCCCTGCCTCTCCTGAAAAGCCTCCTTCCCAAGCTGACTCCACCAGATAGCAGCACAAACCTGGGAATCTGCTGACCTCCTTTGTTTTGACCTATATTCCTTTTAAACCTATCTGCTACATCTACCGAGACAAACTTTTTAGTAATTGAAGACAAAGTCTGTCATAGCCTGGGACAAAGCAGTTCAAATCTTCATCCAAGCCTTACAGATGATTGTGGGTTAAACTGTCTAAATGGCAGCTGATAGTACACACTATCAGTATGAAAATAGTGCACCCACTTTTCTCTCCACATTATGTGCTGTCAAGGTCTCTTTAACTCTCTTGTAAAAATGAAAGTGATTAAACATATGCCAGCTATTTTTATAAGATGCATCCTTGGGAAGGAATAAGGGACTGCTGGTATTACTGCAGAGCATGCATTCAACCTGTGTGGGTTTGTTATTTACAAGTATTTTCACTTCCACCCACTCGTGGGCTCCAGGAAGGAGCTAGAGGGGGAGCTGAGAGGGACTATACCCAAGAGGACATGCTGTTTGCAAGCCCTCTATCTCAAAAAATGGATCAAATACCTTGCCTGCTAAGATTCTCCCAGGCAATAGATTACAATGAATGAAAAATGTAGTTCATCTTGACTGTGCCTGTTCTTTCTTCTGCCTCCTTTTCTAGACACTCAGGAAAGGCATGTACTGAAGCTAATTTTGGTCCTGAGTTCTGGCCCAGTAGTTCTGGAAAGCTACAAGTCGACTTTATGCTTAGACACAATTTGTAAGCATATCAGAAACTTTGTGTAAAAGCACAATTTAAGGACTTGTCCTTGAACTAAGAGTAGACTGAAATCTTAGTCTATTGATCCTAGCATTTGGGGACTACACAGTAGAAATAATGTAGACTTAGAAAATGGCATCTGTTGTCCATGGGGCAAATGGGCTATGCCAGCCACTTTGCACCCATTTCTGTGCCTCCGGTGGCCAAGTCTATGTTCTGCATGCGGTAAGGCAGAAGCTCTGAAGATCTCAGTGGCAGAGCTTGCCCAGCCAGTCTGCATCTCCCACCCAGTAGCGAAGGGAGAAGAAGAGTAAAGAGGAACACTTGTGTTGCAATGCTGACTGCGCATCCCATCCCTGTAGGAGGAAAAGCAGACTAGCTGTTTGCTAGCCCTTCATTTTATGCACTAGGTGACATCAGGTATGTCACAAGAAATGCAGACAGGTGAACTGATGGTTTTCATCATCTTACAGTGTACTCGATTGACAATAAAAACTTCCTTTTGGCAAGGGGAATTCAAGGAAAAAAAATCCATATTCAGACCTACAAAATGAGTCAGTAGCCCCCACTTTTTTATAGTTTTCATTAATTACTTGGCTTTAGACAGGATGGAAAAGGATGGAATTAAGAAACATTGCTGTGGTGGAGGTTTCTCCATGCACCAGTTTATACAAACCAAGAAGTGGCACATCCTTCAATAACTTTTGCAGTTTTCATTTACCACTACCTTTTTCCACCACCACCCCTATCTCCCCCACCAAGGTTCTGAAGTCAAAGGAGTAGAAATAGATTGTGATACTGAAGTCTTTTATTAGCAATATTTTTTAGAAAAAATATGAGATTTAGATGCTGAATATCACAGAACATCATGCACCTAAGTAATGAAAATCAGAGGGACTTTGGTCCGATTTTACTGTATGCTTCATTATTTACTATACCAATTCCAATAAGAAATATACCATTTTTCAATATCCACCATTTTTTCCTCCTCTGGAGTCCTCCACCTCACTATAAACAAGAACTGCAAAATATATTTTCAACTGCTGGAGTATTTTTATGCTATTTAAAACAAAAACAAAAACCCACCAAAAAACTGAAACAAAAAACCCAACCGTACCTATATAATACAAAATTTGTACTTTTCCCCTCTGATTTTGATGATGATTATTTTAAACACTTTACTGATATGGATATTATACAGACGTTTACTATAGCCCAATAATGGTGCATACAAACAAGCTCTATGGGTAGAATTCTTGCAGCTGATACCACCCTTTGGTAGCCCTTCTGCTGCCCCACACTACCTAAAGCTCTCAGCTTTGTCCTTCTCTTAACTCTAAACCTAACCCTCAAAAAACCCCCTGTCTTTGGCTAAGCCTTAGCTCAAGACACCCAGCCATGGCCTACAAGAACAGCTCTCAGGGGAGAAATCTTTCTGCTGTCTAAACCATCCTTTGGCAGTGCCTTTGCAGCCTAACTCCAACTGCAGGTCTTGACAGAGGCTTACCCCAAGTCCACAGTTAGGGCTTAGTCCTCAGTAAGGAAATTATGCAGCTTTCTCTATTGTTCAGCAGCCCCTGGCAGCTGCATCCCACCTGGAATTCTAGGCTTTGTCTCCTGGATAGGTGTACCCCAAGACCCATAACAATGTCAAACACAAAGAAATCTCAGGGGAGACTTCATACACCAGCCTGTGCTTTCCTTTGACAGCCTCTTTGCAGCCCTACACTACCTGGAGCTCCTAGCTTTGGTTTTATCTAACCATTTACTCAAAAACAAACTCTAGGTTTTGGGCAAGCCTTAGCCAAAGACCAGCATGATTTGCAAGAACAAGCTCTCTGAGGAGCATTGTTTTTTGCAGTCTACACCATCCTTTGGCACCTCTTTGTATTCCAACACCACTTGCAGCTGTGGACTTGCTCTATCTCTGAACCTTAACCCTGACCCTAGGCCTTGGCAGAGTGCTGGCCTGAGATACTCAGCCCTAGACCAAGGGAACAAGCTCTAATGGGGAAAGGAGTAGCGTTTCTAGAAGCAGTGGTGTTTGTTTCCATGAACAATATATTTAATTGAATATTGCAGTTGACAGTGCTATAGATAAATTATAACTGCATATTTTTAACATCTAGATAATTACCCTGGAAGGATATTTTAGAGTTTCTTTGGGGTGCTCTTAAATTTCAGGAGCTGCTTTGTCTTGGGCTGCTAATAATTCATACGTATATTAAAACATCAGTAGGGTGAAATCTTACTTCAGTGCTAAAACTCTGTTTAAATTATATTAAATTTAGTGCTTGGTGGAAAAGGTTAATTATTATCCTTTTATGTGCTGTTACTTTATAGCATATTAATGTACCAGAAGTACATCCAGAGCCTACGAGTGAAATTTGAGTTTGTACAAATAAAGAAATACATTAAAGAATTTACAGTAGGAAATAAATGCAGAAAAGAAAACCCATTATCCTTATTTTACTGATAGAGAAAGTAAGCAAAAATATCAAATTTTAAAGCTAAAAAAAAGGATGTAGGTGTCTAAACAGGGACAGAGATTTTAGAAGAAGATTCTAGATAAATTTGAATTTATTGGCCTGTAATACCCAGTCCACCTGGATATCTAACCTAGAAGCATTCTGATACCATTGTTGCAGCTACTTGTGAAGTTAAATTATACTTAACACCTAAAAATTCTGCTTTCAGACACACTTTTAGTATCCTGTAGTCACGGGTGATCATTGCATTCCTTATATCAAGTCACAAAAAGCAGAAATTTTCCCCATAAATCCATTACGAAGAAAAAATCTTGAAGTTCCCACCTATTTATTTATTAGGCATTAACAAAATCGGGCTTGACAGTAAATATGGCAGCACCATTTTTTTCTTTGTTTTTTACAAGGCATTGGTGGAAATGGAATTGGGTTTGAGACCCCACTCCAAGGACGGTTTAGATGCTTTATCCAATGGATAATAACATACAATTGAATTGATTGCATCTTCCACTCATTGCAGTGCTGTACTTTTTTCATATCTGGTTCCAAGGCTAAATATTATTACTGAAGTTGCTCTTTCAAAGTTGAGTTAAATACACAAATCTAAGGTTAAGCTGACATCTTTCAGAAATTGAGCTTTCAGAAAAAAATTTTTACAGAGGCTATTGCATATTTTCTTGTAATTATTGTCAGCAGAAAATGCCACAGATGTCTGTCTCTGTATTATGAGTTTCTCAAAGAGAAAGAATTGTTGAAGGAGCAAAGTTCAGGGTAAAGCTGTACACAGATTCAAAAGTCTTTTAGCAAAGTTAGAGACCTGAGTGTATAAATACACATTCCTGAGAAGGGTTTCTTATTTCTAAATATGTGTAGGAGACAGTAGACAAGTTCTTTGTAACAGGCATCAAGGAAAACAAGGAGATGACATTCTTCTGCTGTTCTCTTTTCTACTGTCGAGATACCTTTGTTTAAAAAAAAAAAAAAAAAGTATTGCTCCCTCAACTTTGCTTCTTTTTTCTCTTTTTGCTTTTTGTTTTTTTAATATAAAGTCTAAGATATCTAATATAGATACATATATTTAGCCAGCTTAAATTATCGATGCTCTGCCACTGTCCCCTTGAATGCTGCTACTTGTGTTGATGCCCTTGTGTTTAGCTTTAGAGCTGTCCAAATGCCAGCTATTTGCTCAGGTCTCAGTTCTGCTTTTAAGTTTTAGGAAAGTCTTTGTTACTTTGTTTTCTACCATGTAGAAAAAGCAGAACACAGGGTATTGGCAGCCCAATACGTTTGATTTTTAGAATAATGCCCACAACTTGAAACAAAAGAAGTCTTTGTTTGTTTGAAATAAATACTTCGATACAGAAATTGTTAAAATGCACATTTCTGACTAAAACTAGCCTCTTGTCATCCTGAGTTGTTTAGTTACAATCAACATTTTCCCATTAGGTGAGGAACATATTTCACTTAAACAGCTCTAAAATTTACTGAAGCTGTGGTCACGACAAGAAACATGACTCATTTTGCCAAGATCAGGGAACTCTCTTTAGGACAAAAACATTCTTGCTGGTGAGCACACACATAGTCTTTCCAGCCATGGAGAAATTAAACCAGAAGTACTAACTTTTGAAAGGATTGCTATGCTTAGCCCTAATTACTGATAAAATATCAAACCATTACACAGGTCAGAACTGTGACTGGGTTCTTCCCCTTAGTTTTATACTGTTTCCTGGGAAAGTGATGCTGTCGTGACAAGACCAGGAAGTGGGGAGAAGAGAAGGGTTAATAATGTGTCTGCGTATAGGTAAGGGAAAAGGAGGCAACATTAGAAAAAAAGGTTATTCATTAAGAAGTCAAGAATGAATAGGAGAAAGACTGGTCATTTCCAAATGAACATGTGGCATTTTAAATTACTAAATTTATACTTTGTTTAGGCATTTTCTTTTGATTAGTTGAAGTGCTTGCTGAACATATTAGCTTTAAAAAAAAAAAAAACTGTATAATTTTTGCCTACTTTCTTAATCTATTTTACAGGGACTTAAACACCAAGTTCAGAGGTGCTGATTCAACCTGAGGGTGAGGGGGATATAGGAAGTATTACAATTCCCCAGGTATTTTATATAAGTTTAGTTCAAGGACATATTAAAAGCCGTTCAGGAGCTGGCAACAGAGGCCAGCTCTCCAGAGAATTTCAGTACCTAATCCTAGGGAATGAGAATGTTGGTGCCTATGATGTAATTTTATGTATTGAGCTCTAAGTCACATGGGAAGACAGTCTTTGTATATTAAGCACCAGATTTCAAAAATTTCTCAGCAAACTTAATGGTAAAAGATAGTGAACATGACTATCATCTGGCCATCTAAATATATATTTTTCCCCTCCTGTAAGTTATGGAAATATATTATTTACTATGCTGTTTATTAAATGCAAGAGTAAACATGCCAGAAGCTAAGGAAATTTGGCAAAATAATTTTCGGGTGGAGAAATTTCAGGAGAAACAGTAACTTTCATTGAAAAAAAAGAACCATTTTGGCTCTTTCTCATCACCCATCAAAAATATTCTACCAAAAATTTTCAACAAAAAATTACTTGTTCAACAAAAGTTTTACCAGAAAATATATGCCTGATGGAGTAGCTTTTTCTTCCTTTCACCAACAGAGTCAAATGACACTATTCAATTTTCAGTTTATAAATTCTCAAATAGAAATTTGGATCATGTTTTCTCTTTTTTTTTTTTTTTTTAGACAAAAAGTGTCAGATTCTGTTTGGACAATTTGCTTGTGCTGTTTTCAGGATGATGCAGGAGAATGAGGATTGTGTGTGGATGACAAAGGAGAATAGAGAACAGCTATACATGCAGAAATCTGGAATTGTATAAATCAACGAGAATTTGGATTGTTATATAAACTGGTAATATATGCTTTCTCTTGGCATAGATAACCATTAATTGTTTTTATTTGCAAGTTCAAAAGTCTGCAGTAGAGTTGGTATACAATACCAGCTGTAGGAATTTTTTCCCCATTTATTTCTGCCAGAAAATACATCACATCTGTTCAGCCAATTTTTATCATGATGTTATCTAAAACATACGAAAATGCTTTGAAATATATTATTTTAGAACTAAAATGGCACAGGAAATTGAAGGATGCTTATGTGAAGCAAGAAAATTGCATCTGGGCTTCTTCATAAATTATGGGTTTGAGACTTTATTCAGAGCTTCTGAGAAAGAAAATTAAGAAAGTAAGCCAAGCTAACTAGCCTTTTCGGATACAATTGGATACATAATATATTTAAAACAGACGTACTAAATCTGATACGCTGTATAAAACCAATTTCTATTCCCATTTCCTTCACCACCCCTCCACAAAATAAAAATTCTGAGCCTCTGTCTCTGCCAGTTCATCCCATCTGTCCAGCTGCCAGTAATGGAACTAACCTTTGTGTCAGGACTGGGGACAGGATTTTACATTGCCAGTTCTAGTCTGATCTTCAAGTCAGTTTACTGCTGATTTCCTATTGTTCTACGTATCATATAAGAGATGTGTATCAGGATACCGCTGATATTTTGCTGCCTTGCTTAATTTTACTGCTGCTATGGTATCTGCATTTTTGCCTAATCATCATGAAATGTCAGGATTAAATTGCACGTTATAAAGAAAAATCACAGAAAAGTTGTGAATAAACTTTAAAGCACTCTTAAACTCATCCTGCGTAATACTACCCATGAGAAGACCGTCACCTCAGCCAGGAAGGATGCCTAATCATAAGTCCATTTTCAGACCTTGCTGTTATCTAAGACGCTGCTATCAAACCCTTGTATAATACAACCAGTTTTCTTACACAACTGAAAAGTAAGCTATCAATTCCTATAAAAAGGAACAGGCAATGTACAAAAATATTAACCCTAAATTTGCAGCATTTACAGAGTTTTAGAATTCCTGGATGAACACAGTTCTGGGTTTCTACATCACTGTACTTCTTCACTTCATTCCGCTTTAGCAGAGGCATTTATGAAGCAGTAGCCTGCTGTTAGGGTAATCTCAACCAGAAGATGGTCCTTGTCCTGCGAGTGTCCAAATCCCCAACACCGCCATCTTCCTCTGCAGGAGCTACACCCATCCTATAGGACCAAATTGCTATTTATGGGTAAGCAACAAGACATTTAAAGGGTCTGGATACAGTGAAAACTACTTAATCAATTACAATTTAAATCTAAGCAGTTACTGAAACTGTCAGAAAATTGCAAATTAGGTTTTAAAAAATATATTAAAAAAATAATCATCATTATGTAGTGAACCTGACAGAAGCTATTTATGTTAGTTTTTTCTGATTTACAACAGATGTATAAACCATCCTGGACATTACAAAGAAGTTTATCTTATTTTATTAAATGTTAAGTGAATTGTTAAAATTTATGGCAAAATATGCTGTAGTGTTCTATCTTCGAAACACATGCCAATTTTATTCTAATTTAAGCTAATGCACATGCCTGAAAATCTATTGACTGCAAATAAGTATAGCACATGGCTTCGGACATTACTTCGGTATTGATTACAGTTTTCAATGCTTTATTTTTTCCATTTATTTTAATTGTTAGTATTTTCCTATTATTGCTGCATATGTTGATTAGGAAGTCCCAGAGAATAAAATTATTTGGTTATTGCAGACTTCTTTCTGACTGTTATCCTAACAGTGCATGTTAACTTTCACTGATTAGTAAGACAATAGTAACTTGATCTACTAAAATGGCATGGGGAGCTTGGATTCTCCTTTGTGATTTACCAGGTGCTGCAGAGCCCCCATCAAATTTCATTAAATTTCATTAAATTTCATAAATTTCATTAAATCTTACTAGAGATTAATGAGTCACTCTAACTCATATTAGTAATTTACCGATGATCAGGAGAAGAAAAAAAACAACCGCAAACCAATACAAACCTGACACAAAGGGCTAAGTTTGCAAAGGAACCTGGGTCACCAGTTGACCTTTACTATTAGGACCACTCTCATCTTGGTCTTCCTCCTACCCAACTTTTTCTGCTTATTTAAGCTCAGTCCCTTGAGCTAAGTTGAAGATGCACCCATATCTGGCCTTGTTCTTTGCTGTTCTAACTTGGTGACTGTTTTTCCTGGGTGAACCTCAGGCTTATGTTGTTATCACATCTCCAGCCCCACCTCCTGTTGCTACTGACTAGCATCCTGGGTGGACACTGCATTTATTTCACTACCTCACCATGTCTGGGATTGCCAATAAACCCAGTTGTGTCCCTGGTATTTTGGGACTGCATCCTGGTTGCTGGGGTGACTGCTCTGCCTGTGTTACCCCTGGCTCCCAGCTCATGCTCTGTCTTGTAGCAACCCTGCTTTGCTGACACAGGGTATCTTTCCACCTAGCTAAAGGTTTTGCTTTCACCTGGGAACTGAGCACTTAAGGGCACCATTTACAGAAAGCAATGTGCTTGGTTAGAAGCTATTCCATGCAGAGCATAGGGAATGATTAGGAAAAAAGACACAAAAGCCAGGTAGCTCTTCCTATAGATCAGAATTAGCTCTCATTGAGTATGCCTACACCATAGGAAGAGGCATACTGGAACGCATCAGGGATTGATCCAAGCCCATAATTTTTTTTCTCTCAATGACAAGTAATAGATGGTCTGAAAAGCATACAAGAAAGGACACATATCAAAGGATTCTTCCTTGTATATGCTCCTGGAAGTATATAGATGCAGGAACCTGTACTGGGGCAAGGTGACATCGAGTTGCTGCATTTAATAGCTCCCAGTGGACATACCCTCTGTGATCTTTTTAAGCCGTTTAGGTGTTTGACCTCTACAATAACCCACAGCAATGAGTTCCACTATTAAGTTCTATGTTGCGTGAAAATGTGCATCCTTCTGTCACGAGCCTGCTACTTGGATGCTTTCTACTTCTTGCACCAGCAGATCAGAAGCCAACTCTCAAGCAAAACCAGAAGAAAACCTGAGAATAAACAGATCAAGAGGAAAGAAGAGCAGCAAACATGGGTGACAATTCTCAAGCTGTAAACTAGACAAACAGCATCACATGTGTCCTCCTGCGCTTTTTATTGACTGATATAACCAGGCTACACATTCCAGAAAACATGCTGCATGCAGCCCAAATAAGCCAAAGCTCTGAGGAATAGTGGGCCAAAGCAACTTGTTTTTTTTTCTTTCCAGCAGAATCCAAGTGACAGAGTTCAAATCTGGATGTGCTTTATTTGTGCACGAGATAAACACACAAGCCAGTAAGGGTTCCTGGGTGAAGTCAGCATAAATGCAAGGCATGCCTTCCCACGGAGCACGCTTTTTTGTAAGAGCAGTAGAACAACAAACACAGCTGAAAGAAATAACAAGAAATAAAATACTTTGTGTTCTAATCTATTGTGAATGTTTATCTAGTAAATATATAGTTCAAGTGCCTGAACCGTCCAGATTGATCTAATTAAAAAAAATATCTTCTGTACAGACCACGTTCCAGGGAAGACAGGTTTTATTATAATACATGACATGTCGCTTCCCTGGCTGCACAGCAGAGCTTTCAAATGGGGCTTTGAAGGCCTTGTTTTACCACTTTCCTTGCCCGGGCAGTGGAGCTCACATCATGAAGCAAACGGGAGCTCCTGTCCTTCATAGAAGGCTGTATTATTTATTTCTTTGGATGTCTAGTCACTCTGGAAGAAGTTCATTTTGTCAAAAAAAAAATTTCCCAGTTCAGCCCTTTTCACTTGAGCTCACAATCACAAGCTCTTTTATATCTTTAAACAGTAGCTGGTGGCATTTTGGCAATTACTGACTGTCACTCCATGCTCACCTACTGGCACATGCTTACAGTTTTACTTTAAAGTGAGGCAGATGGGTTACAATTACTATCAAACAGAAATTAAACATTCTGAACTATTTTAGTAATCAGATTGTTTAGTGAAGTCAGTAGTCATTCTAAGGGCACGAACATCTAAAATGTACCATTTTTCCATCAACTCTGGAGAACAGTCTCTTTGATACTAAATGTCATTTAGCACGTGACTAATGGAAGTAGTCAGAACATATTCTATGTTTAACTATTTTCCTTTTAGTTTGGCAAGGTGCCTTTAAATATTACCTAGTTAACCAGAAGACTTGAAAAAACAAAGTATAATCAAAAAAGCTTTAGTAAATTCAATTTAGTATAAATGCTTATAAAAGTATTTGAAGAATACTTCTTCCTGCTTACACCAAAACTGTTTAGTCAAATGATTAAACCAAAATTACATTTTCCTTTATTTTCAATACTCCTAAAACTTCACTATTTTCCCTTACAAAAGGGAATACACAGCCTTCAAAATAACCCTGTGAGTTGCTTGCTCAGAATGCAATGTTTTGTATGTTCTGCATTTTTATAGGCTGAATTCCTACTTTAGCTCTACTGTAATGTTAAGTACAGTCAGGTCTGCCGTGGTCTGTTAAATTATCTCAAGTCTGCAAGGAAAAATAATGTCTTGGTTTAGTATTGTGCTGATATTTAACCTTAAAGACTATGTTTCTGAGACAACACCAATATCCTCCCTTAATACATGCTGCTTAACAAGTGGCATAACAAAGCAACTAAAGATAAAACAACAGACAAAATCTGCAGTTTTTATATCTGAGTTTTCTTCTTCAGTGTTGATTTCACCCACACAAGTCTACCATCAGCATTATTTTTTCTTTTAATGAGGCCAAATAGTACTGTTTTTTTCCTACTGACTTGCAAAACAAAAAGTATATTGATGATTTACTGTATGTTATTACTTAAATTTTTGTGTTAAAAAATATCCATGAAAATTTATGGCTTCTGGTTATACCAGTTTTACAAAATTCTACTTGCCACTTTCTTCAGGGACCAGTAATATTTTCTGATACGAAAACAAAAACATCTTGAGGTATTTCATTACTGTAATTGCCAGATCCAAAGGCCGCCCAGATTGATTTTAATTTATTCATTTCTCTACTAGATTAAAAGATAACTTATATACCTTGAAATGCTAAAAGTCATGTACTATAACAAAGACCCCAAAAAAATCATAACTCAAATAATCTGAAGACCAGTCATAAACCATCTGAACTTCCTGACTGAAACTGTGGGATTTCTCTGTAACCTGCTTTAGTGTAGTCCTAAATCTAGCCTCCCCCTGATCTAGTCTGACCTTAACAGTTTCATTAATACAAAGAGTCCACTTATATGCAAAATTAAGCAACCATATTCTAAACTATTCTCCATTCAGCCTCATAATCTGTCAGAGAATAAGTCTTCAATTTCATCAGCCTCTGGAAGACAAAATCCTACATCATACCCTAACCCCGGTAAGACTGCAGAGCCATCAGGAAACATCCATCTTCACTCAGTTCAGGCACACACCTCCATGCAGGCCTTTATTTACAGCACTTCAAACCCCCATGTTAATTTAGTCTTGGTCATTCCTAAAACCATTCCCAAAATCAGATCCAAGATATCAGAGTAACTTGCTAACCCTGGCAAAAGACTGCACCCAGAGAGCACGAAGGTGTCCTGAATTTTAATGCTGACATCTAAATGCAGTACCAGCAGACACTCCAGGAGCCCTATGGAAGCTACAGGCTCCTGATTTTTTTGACCAACCCTAGCAGATTTACATAATAATGTAGTAATTATCGGAGTAAGATAATTAAAGATACCACTCACACACAGAGTAGGAAAAAAAATATTACAGGTGCTGTTTGCCTGATGGACTTTTGAGCATCTAATGCTCAGGAGACACGTAACTTGATGCAATGAGGTCTGGCTAGATTTCTACATGCAGGACCAGCACTCTGGCCTGGAGTATTTTTCAAGTATTCACAGATGACCAAAACTGGATTTCCCTTTTTTAGAGAACAAAGGATTTTTTTTTTCATGTTAATGCATGAAAGTTTAAGGAACTTTCTGGAGCTGAAGTGCAGGCAAAGCTGCTGTGGAGATGCAGACTCTGTCTCAAGACAGGCACTGGAAGTTGCATCATTAATTGCTTATGTTTTATCAGTATTTGTGCTAGTTGATGAATTTAACTGTTAGCAGACACTATAAAACCTGCAAATACAGCTAGCATTTACATTATGGATAAATAATCCATACCTGCATAGCACCATGCTTACTAACACCATGCTGGCTAATGTTCTAATACATGAATTTCTGTTCAAGTTTTGGAAATCTGTGATTAGTTCCCAAGGGAAATTTACTAATTTTTAAGGTAAAGGGAAAATTGTAATCATGTGCAACCCTTAACTGCTGTGGAAATCAAACACAACCACAGAAAGGAACATTTCTGCTTAGACTAGTGCTGTGCAGACAAAAACCCCTGAGAGCAGACATTCGGTAGAAACCTACCAAGGATTCCTTTTTATTATTTAAATAACTCACAGAATGGTACTGCTCAGAGAATTCTCCAGCTTTGAAATGTGGTTTATCAATTCAATTTCTGAGTTGGTGCATTGTGTACCAATGGTATATTATAACATTTTGAAGCCTGAGATTAGGGGTGGAATTTCAGGAAGGAAAAAACCAAGTGGTACATACATTCAGGAATAATCTCTGCAGAACAAATGATTTTGAGTGGTTAATGCACCTTTATATTTCATCAGCTGAGATCATCTAAGAAAGGCAAATTGATAGATACAGTCTCTGTTTCTACCAATAGTATTTAAAGTGTGGCCCCCTAAACCCCTGTGATCAGGTCATTTGACAGAGGTATTTCTCCAATCAAAAGTATCAAGCCCTTTATTTCTTCAAGGTTTCATTAAAGAGAAGTATTGAATTTCACCAGACCTCAGTAAGAGCTGCAGCAGCAGAACCTCCCTAGAATCAAGGTGGCTCTCCAGCCATGTAGGCTGAGCTGCCCAGCTCTGGGGCTCCCTCAAGCTCACAGTGTCAACTGCCATATCACTCTGCAATCATTGGTAACCTAAGTTTTGTTTTTTCAATTAATCAGCATCCCAGGGATGAGCCTAACCAAACACCACTAAAATCAGGTCTCCAAATGTGGCTGGAGTTCTCCTAATTCTTCCCTTTGTGCCGCACATGTGAGCTCTTTGTTTAAGAACGTACAGAAAGTGACATTAAAAGGGTGGAGTTCTTTTATATTTTAGAAGAGACCTGGGTCCATCAACAGAGAAGTACATTTCCTCATGTTTTATTATACTCTTCAAATAGAACACCAAATACAATTTCTTTAGTTCAATATCAGTTTGCTATCTCTGAATTGCCAATAAATAAGATATTTGCGAAGTGTCAGAATAATGGAGATTATTATTAAAGCTTATGGGGCTATTATTTTTAATTGTGTTTTCCCACCTCCAAAAGATGTCAGGCATACCTCCTGAATCTCCCAGTTTTAGCAAATAAGGTCACTAGAGCTCCACGGAGTCTAGATTAGAGAGTCACTGGGAAGTGAAACAATGAGAAATAGTGCATTCTGCATTGACAGCTATTCACAATTAATGCTATTTTGAGCTGGCAATGACTACCAAGGAACCAGTGCAAGATTCCCTTGCAGGAGCTGGTTGTGCCCAAATTATATGCAATCACACAAGGCCAGAGAAGAACAGGTTTTTGCCTTTTTTTCCCAGGCATCAAACGCAGAGTAAGGGTCGAAAAAATAGTTTCACTAGTATTGTTAATAAATCCATACTTCTGAGTTGGAAAAAAATACTACAGACCTCACTATAAAGACACAATTACAGAAATGTGGAAAGACAGTAGGAATAAATTTTGCACTGGTAAAAATTAAATATTCGTTGGAAAGTGAAAGCAAAATATTTACTTTTGAGTACTACATCTCGCTGTGGACTCCCCAGCACAGGAGAGCTGTTGCTGCCTTACTGGAGGAGGTGGTGCAGCAGAGGAAGGGCCCCCAGGCCAGGAGAGGCGGCTAAGGGCCTATGGGGCATGAGAAGAGGCTGCAGGAGCTGGGCGTCTCCTGCCTGCAGGAGGGAAAGAAGGCTAAGCATGAAGTCTAATAAATTCTTCCACTACCTCATGGTGGGTGCAAACAACACCGAGCCAGGTTCTTCTCAGAGCTATACAGCCAAAGCAGGAGGTAGCAGACACAAGCTGCAAGAAAGGAAATGCCAGACAGACAGCAGGAAGAAAATAATCTCCTCAGTGGCGGAGATCAAACAGGAGAATAGGCTTCTCAGAGAGGGTGTGGGATCTCCAGCTTGGAGATATTCAGAACTTGACTGGCCAAGGCCCTCAACAACCTGATCAAACTCTGGAATGAGCAGACGCTGTACCTCCGTAGGTCCCAGCCAACCTAAGTTGTTCTGTGGCTCTGTGGTACAGAAGTAGTACGTGCATTCTTCTGGGATAGTTGGAAGCCTGTTATAAAAGCTGTTATTAATACAAGTGGAGTAGCTCCAACGAGAGACTGGTAGGGTTTTTGGGAGCTGAGGTTCATGCTGAGCCCCAGCTCCTGCTTCAAGTCCTGTGTCTATCCACAATAACCACCTGCACTTTTCTCAAACAGGGCTCTAAGGCAGCTGGTTCTGGATAGGAAAATCCAGGCACAGACTTGTATTGCACTTCCACCTGAAAATAATTAAAAGCTCAAGAGTATTTTAATGGGATTGTGCATTTTTTACATCCTCAGAGACAGTCTTAATTAGTCTGATCTTTTGCAGGCACTTTTAGTTAAAGCAAATTGAGCAACGGCATCATTTTAGCTTGCAGCTCATGCTAAGATTTTTATATAGTTTCAGCAGATGCAAAACTCATCCCACAAACTTATCCTCACAGTCAGCACAATCTGCTTACAAGAGTTCAGGTTTGCTAAACTTTCCATTTCAGTTAAAAAAATAAATGAATTAAAAAAAAAAGACAAGCAAAACTGTGTTAACCTCAGGTATGTTCACAGAATGGAATGAAATGCCATTTCAAATATCCTAAAGCTAGATCTAAACAACCTTATACATTTACACGTGTGACCATAGTATTGCACGGGGATGTTAGGAACCATCTCAAACACAGCTGAAGTAGCACAGGTTGTGCCTGGGAGCAAATACATAGCACCTTCCCAGCACATTGTATGAAATGTGTTAACAACAGCAAGTCATTATACGCTACAACTGTAGCACATGATGGAATGTCAGGGGCACTGCTGTCTTTCTTGTTTTCTCTGTGGTCAGTCTGCAATAGTTAACAAAAATTGAGCTAAACACTGGATTGAGAGGAGAAGGTTCTTCATGCCCCAACCATTCTTGCCCTGCCTCCAAAGAGAAAATGTAAGCAGAGGATTAGCACAATAAAATTAGAGTGTAAACAAAATAATTTGGTGTCCTTCCAATGAGGAAACCTAATTCTTTTGGACACAATCCTACATTAGCACTGCTACGCTATTGCTATTTCTACAGGAAAAAAAAAAAAAAAGCAGCCTACTCTAGTTTTGGGATTACCTATAAGAAACCGACCATGCAGTCATTTGCATGATTTTCTTGAATCCTCTTAAGTCCTTTACGTGATAAATGCTCATGCAGAAAGTAGTATTAGGGTGATCAACATGTGAAAAACCTTCCCAGGACAAATACCAAGTCAAAACCCTCACCTTTTATTATGGTTGCTACACTAACAAGTATCCAGGGACATAATTCCTGGCTGATGCAAGGTATATTTTCCATGCTGTAGAGTTTAGCAAATGACAGTGTATTAAACTGGGAATAATTATTTCTAAAGAAATGGCAACAAGGAAAAGCAACACTGTACTCCTAGAGCCACCGGCACTAACACTGCTTTCCTTTTTTGCAAGCTAATGTCTTTCAGCACCCAGAATCCTGTGTGTGTGCACGCACACACCTCCCACCATGGAATTTATTTCATGAAGAATTAAAAAAAAATGTAAATCATAGAATCATAGAATGGTTAGAGTTGGAAGGGACCTTAAAGATCAAGTTCCAACCCGCCTGCCATGGGCAGGAACACCTCCCACTAGACCAGGTTGCTCAAAGCCTCATCCAGCCTGGATGAAAAAGAAAAGAAAAAGAAGTTTGTGCTTTCTTCTGCCTTTATTAGTCTTATTTTGCATCTGTGCAACATACCAACCACAGTTATGGATCAGCATCACACTGTACTAGGCACTGCATAAATTAAACAAAGAATATTTCCTCTGCCTCAATTTATAATTTAAGCCGGTAGGGCAAATGAGAGTAAATGCTAAAGTATCTTGCTAGCTAAAAACATAAGCAACTGCAAATACATTCAGTTCCAAATCTTCTTGAGTTTTCACTATTCCTCACTTGAGGAGAAAAATACTGCTATTGCCATCAGTGAGAACCCTTAACTAAATGAGGAGGGAGTTAATCTACCTTCCCTCGAATCCCACACAGCATGTGAACAAAATCAGGGCCATTTGTCTTGCCTGTCTGTGATGTCTGCCTGCTTTTCAATGCTGTTTGCTTCTTTCTCTCTGCCTGTCCAAAGGAACTCTTTTTTAAGTGCTAGACTACAGCTTAAAAAATTTACAGAGAAAATAAATTGTTTACGTGTGCCACATCATAATCAGGATCGGGTATATACTGAGGTGCAAGGTATAAAACATTTCAGCAGACTAGGAATTAACTGGGAGTTGAAGTGAATGAAGGAGGAGAAAGGACCCTTTATAGAATATATAAAACAAGGGGTCAATACAAATTGAAGACTTGCTGGAAATTGGTGGTGTAAATAAGCCTTTGTGCAACATGTAAAGGAAAATCAAACAGCTTTAGGAGCAGGGGTGCTAATGAAGCTAGGTATCCTATTGATTTCTGTCTCCTGCTTGCTGTCGTAGGTACAAGTTCTGACTAAAGCTTTTGCCACCAGGGGGGCATTTTGTGAGGCCTCTCTCCTGCCTGGACTCCCTAATGAAGCATAAACTCTGACTGCCTAAGCAGTGAGAGAACCACAGTTGCTCTGCACCTTTATCTGCCTACCTGTTTTTATGGGCCCTAGAGAAACCTCACTAGTAAATTGCATTGAAGGTAACCGATGGATTCAAAAAGCTTTTAGGAAAGGAATGAACGCACAGACAAAGGTATCACAGTCCTGCACAGCATGGTCTCATAAGCCTCCATTCCTTTCAGAGAGGGAAAAGGAAAAAAAAAAAGAAAAAAGAAAAAAGAAAAAAAAAGATTGGTAGAATAAAAATAACATGGCATCAAATTAATTATGCCACCCACATCACATAAAAAGAGACCCAGCAACTTTTAAAATGCACAGTCATTCTCTGCTGCCCAGTGTCCCACTTCACACCCATTTGCTTCTACTCCTGGGTGGGCTTCAGTGCAGGATTCCCAGAACCAAGGGCCATATCCCAGTTTGCAGCTGGTGGCAATATGGGCTGTCTAGCAAAGCATTTTCTATGTAGATTATTTGAAATACACATTTGAACATGGGTAAGAATTTTGTCTTCTTTAAAAGACTGTATGGTAAATCAATAACTGCAGAATATTATTACATTAAAACAGCAGAAGGTATATGTAGAGCACTATCTGATCTCTATTAGAAAGTTAAAATTGTCGTATATTGGACATTATTAAAAGGAACTACATGCAAAGAAGAGTTCTGCTGCTAATATGCTGAATTAAACAGCCTAATAAACTGGAATTAATCAGTCAGCACTGTTTCACCAGCCAAAGTCAGCCCTCAACCCCATTCTGCTGTGTCCTGTTTACTCTGACCATGCTTTGAACTCTTCTGTGCAGGAATCACGATGACAAGAAACCTACACACACCCCTCCTCTCTCTTTTTGAGGTACACCTTTCTTTGTAATATCTCCTTTGCAATCATGTAAATCTGGCTTATTGCACTGCTACAATAATATATCTTCTGCCTGCTCTGGGAAAGAAATTCTGGGCTTTCCTGGGCTTGAAGAGAAGGCAGGAGCAATCCAGCTGCCAGGAGCAAGCCAGCTGCCAAACTCCTGCAGGGATAAAAATGTTTATTTGGACATCGTGCTGGTGCTGCAGATACTGGGATGAACTAAAGCACACTGTTTTTGTGCTTTCCCACCTAAAATAAGGAAGGACAGGCAACAACTAGGAGCTGCCCCCAAGTTCTGCCCTGACAAGGCTGCAAGAGGTGCAACGCAAGGCAAGTGAGCAGCATGCTGGAAGAGGACTCTAGCATCACAGACGCTGGGCACACACACTCCCAACACACAGGAAAACACCACCTCTCCAAAAATTAACTGAAATCAGAAATGCTGCTGCATAGAAATTCCTGAACCAAGCCGATGTAGTTCAAATAACTCACTGGCTTTGCTTTGGTTTTTTATTTTTTTTAAAGTACTTTGTTCTAGTACCTCAACCTCTCTCTGCTTCATCCCACAGCCAAGCCCTGTGGTCCCCCCTTTTCAAGATGACAGCTGAAGAGGCAGGGCACAGAAGGAACTGCATTCTGAAGAAGCAGTTTCTTCTCTGGTTGTTTATGGGCTGTTATTGAGACATTCTCAAATGCATGTTTCCAGCAGAATAAGCAGGCAGGAACTCTAGCAACACAGCTGATGCATCTGAAGCAGAAAAAAATATGTGAAAAATGTAAAATCATCCATGCAAGCAGGTCTAGTCAAGCAGAAAAAGTTTTTTTCAGATAAAATAAATTTTAAGGTAAATATGTAACATAAATATCTGAAACACGGTGCTTTGCCACTCCAGATTTTGCAGCAATTTACGTGTAGGCTGTGCTTGGGTTTAATGGTAAGAATTTAGACATTCTGTTGCTGGGTCCGGAGGATTGATTTGAACTGACTCCCAGCACTAAGCAACAGCGCTGTGACTGCTTGCAGGTTTCTGGGTTGATCTTGGCCTGAGCATCCGTCCTCTCTTCTGGCAGAGGCTTAAGTACATTTTCAAGAAGATATTCAAGCTTCAAACTTTGTGCTCATTCCTATGGAGAGCTGCCTCGTCACCTCATTTACTCTCAGTTTTAAGCAAGTTGGCAGCATAAAGCACTTAGATGATTTTGAGCAGTTACGTTCTTTGATCTCTGTCTCCTTTCCCAAGTCACGTATCAGTCACAATCTTGTGTATAAGCTTACAGTGATTTTTATTTTGACACCTGTTCAATTCAGTTTATGCAGGATCAAAATCAGGAGAAGGAAAAGATCTGGCTTTCTTTGTTTTCAATTTAAGAAAGTGCTGCATGATGGACACCTCATTTACACCACTGTCCATTTGCAAATTGTTATTGCACTATTTAGACAAAATTGTCTTTTTGGCAGCTGTTCATTAGTGGTAATTATGTTACAAACAAAATAATTGGGTTTAGAATGTCTTATTTTATTTTTGTAGGAATTAAGGAACAGAAATGGCATCAAATGAATCAAAGTATGGATACCAAATTACTAGTAATCAAAGCTCAGCCGATTATCCAGTTCTTCTTTATCAGATGATCTACAGTAATGAACAGTGGGCCCTCATGGCAGTGTACACCCTCATAGCTCACATCTATTGAGTTGCCATGCAAGGCAGCTTCACCACCTGTCTTATTTATGGTCCTTCAATTATCCCTGCCTCCAGAAAATATGATTCTTGCAGGACCTAACACAAGCAAAAATCTGCCAGCTGCCTATACTGAGCAGAAAAGAAGGGGGCGAGAGCCCTCTGGCTCTCTCCTTCGCTCTCAGTCTGACATGGATCACTAGTGGAAACTGCCTTCAGCAGTCTGGTTCTGCTTGTGCCTTGGGCAGACTAAGAAGCAGGTCCCATCTCCTCCCCAACCCTTCAGGAGGTCCCTGGGCTACAGCTGTAGTTACTAAAGGGTGCTGCTGGGCAAGTGAACAGGGTCCTGACTGCTGTCTTTCTATTATACTTCTCAAAGATAGAATAAATGGACTCATTCAGCTTTGACCTTCTGAAAAGAGAAATACAGCAAAGAAAGCAAACATTACTTTGCTCAAAAAACTAGCCAAACAAAACTTCACTGCTTCATTTATGTATAAGCAAGTTTCTGACCTTGTTTCAGAGATGCACAGGAGCAATAAGGACTCAATTTTCTACTGATTTCCTGTGTGTCTCTCAGGGCCTCTTTTTTCTCAGTTTCGACACACTTTCCATCAACAATACTCATTAATCAGTTGAGAGAGACTTTTTCGCTAGGTTTCTTCCTGGATTAATTTTTCCTTGTTCAGAGCTGCTTACCTTGGCAGCTGAGTGCTAGTTTTGGTTACACCACAATTAAATCTCCCCCAGATTCTCTCGCACTTGTTTGGGCAAAGGAAAAGTTTACCTATCAAAGTTTTCAGTTTTCTAGACTAGCACAAGCTATATATAAACACTTTGAACTGCTGTCTACTAACTGCATGGCCCAAATTGCATGAAATAAAAGGAAACTTTACAATGGAAAAGAAGAAGCTGACAGAGGCAGAGCCTTTATATTAGAAAGAGTTGCAGAGATAAAAAAAAAACAGACTATTTATAAAAATATGATAAATTCTTCCTTAAAAGATGATCGATAGCTAAAAATATTGGTTTAGCATACTGTTTCTAAAACTAGGACATCTAGAAGGGTGCATTATTAATGACATCTCTTGTGGTTCATTATTTCTGAGGAACAGAATGACTATGATTTAAAGATGAGAAGATTCTACACATATAAGCAACAGAGTAAGCATGTTTGCAATTATAAATCTTACACACCTGCTCACATAGGCGCACAGTTTCAGTGCATGAAGGACATTGTGCAGCTCTTTCCCTACCATGAAGATGAACATTCCTTAACAGAAGATATTTATTGTGTATATATGAGTGCCTCTTGCATAGATGCTGTACATAGAATTATGGGGTAAGTCCTAATGGGCCTTTATAGGTCATCTGATCCAACCCTTGCTCACACCAGGGCTAATTCCAGAGTTTGGTGAGGTTGCACAGAGTCTTGGCCAGTCAAGTTATAAACATCTCCAGTCTGAAAGTCTCCTTACCAGAGTTTCCCCAGCTTTGTGCCATTAGTTAGCTAGCAAGTCAACTCTGTTCCACCAACAAAGACATTAGACATTACTTCCACTTCTGCTGAAACTTAAAGAACTAGTAACCAGACATCAGCTCACTTTTAACTGCTGACTGTACTTTTGAAGTACTCACTTTATAGTTCACCCATCCAGTCCATACGTCTCCAGTCTGACTAGAAAGATACTTTGGGAGACCATGCTGCAAGCCTTTTAAAGTGAAGGTATGTCCACTGCTCTCTCCTCATCCATTGAAACAGTCACTTCATCAAGGAAGGCAATGAAGTTTGACAAGCAACATTCGTTTTTAGAAAATCTACAGGGGCTGTTCCCAGTCATCATCAGCCTAGAAGAAATAACTTCTGGGGGAGTTTGCTCTGTGATCTTCCCAGGAACTGAGCAGGTGACAATTCTGTGGCTTCTCCTTCTCCCTCTTTTGAACATGGCTGTGATGTTGTCTTTTTCAAGTGATGGGGAACCTCCCCTCACTGCCACGACCTGCCTAGGATGATGCTAGTGTCCTCACGATGACGTTGGCCATTTCTCATTGCCAACCTGTGGGTGCATCCCATCCAATCCAATGTTGTTGAGTGTGAGCAATTTGCGTCAGTGCTCCCTGACTGACCTTCACTGCTATTTTCCTCCCCAACTCTGCCCCCAGTTGAAAGGACCAGAAAGAGCAGAGTGCAGGCAAAAGCAAGAGAAGAAGCATTTTTGTCCTCAAGGTTCCCACGCAATTCAGCAGCAGACCTGTACGGACAGAGTTATTCCACACGCACAAAATTACCAGGCTCCATATGGGACATAACCTGGTACATCGTTGTAGTGCTGGGCATCCTGTATCTGACTTCTGCCAGCCGGCTGTAGCAGACCACTCACTAAATCACAGGGCCCCATAAAACACAGGCAACACACACAGCGCTGGCTCTGTTGGCCAGTGAGGGCTTCTGCCCAAGAAGCCCAAGCAACTAAACATGAAACATGTGCTTGAACCATAGTTTTATATAATACTCTATTTGGAGAGAAAGAAAAGGAGACTTAAAAAAAATTTTTTTTTGAGGAAATTTTTCATAATTTGGGACTCATTTCTAATGAAACTCTTAAGGTTATAGGACTAAAAGAAAACTTTAATCACAGTTTATATAGAGATGAGAATCTATCCAAAGCTGAATTCATAGAGCATGAAGTGATTGTTTTGCATATTTTTATCGCTTATTTATACCTATTCCAGACTGTTATCTCAATGGAGTGTAAATACTACATTTTCAAAAGATGGTAGTCCTTTGCATGTAAGGTATGTTTTTCTTAGAAACACTTAGGAACTTAAACTTTAAAGATTAAAATTATAAAATCCACTCTACACAATTAATCTAATACAGAACTGTAACCTTTGTATCCAGTTTATACAGGATTATTTAATAATGTGCACAAATTATACATGATTTTAGGTATATTTTGTAACTTGATTAAAATTTATGTGGAATTAAATAGACAAAATAAGTATATAATTAACCCTAACATAATTTGGAGTTTGCCTTAGAGAGGTGTAAAGGGAACCCAGTTGCAGTAATCCGCTGCTAAACAAGATGACACAGCTAGATTCCTCTTAGTGATACAAAGAGAAAAAAAAGAGAGGCAAATGTTGAACATCACAGCAAGGAAAATTCCAGACAGACATAAGAAAAAAGTTTTGGTTAGGCCCTGAAACAAAGTGCCCATAGAGACTGAGAATGTTCATGCCTGAACATATGCAAAACTTAGTTGGGCAAAGTGTACAAACACATATTTGTCTATTAACTGTGAGTTTAGAATTTATTGTAGACTTTTGAGTAGTGTTTTATGGACAGTATCCTTGCCCTCAGCTCTGAGGCACTGCATTTCTTGTGCCTGGTCCTACACAAACCTTCAAGAGTTACCATAACTTATGGGTGCATTTTCACATAGGAATGAATTTCATTCTAAATTATTCTCTGTTACCTGGGGAGAAAGAGAAACACCCATTTAAAAACTGAACAGACAAAATGCCGGGTTTTTCAAGAAAAACGTTGTTGGCAATAAACATTGAGGAAGAAGAATGTGTATTTGTGACTCCATTTTCTCTTAGGGTAACATTATCTTTATGCTGTAATGGAATGTCTTTTGGCTATCCTGACCGCCCATAGGAGTGAGACATAGTGAAAACAAATCCCTGTTATGCTTAAAAATCTTAATTGTAAACATTGGCAGGACTGATCCTCATGTACACATGCATGCCATTTTTGTTGCACTTACAACATAAAGATGATCAAGCATTAAAGCTGGAATTAGTAAAATTTTAATAACTCTAGTACGGAAAGACAGAAAAGGCTAAATGAGGGATCCAGAACATCCCTTCTCTCTGATACACATTGTGGCACCTCTGCCAGGTTTAATCAGACTTTGGACCTCTAAACATGAAGTAGCAGCTAGCTCTAGGCTCAGAAAAGGGTCTGACTCTTCCTCTGATTGAGACTGCTGCTTGATCAGTACTTGGAATTGTACTGCTCTTTTGTTTTCAATTTGGAGTAGCTAAGCTGAAGAGACACCACTCATTCATATTCTGTGCTTCAAGGTTCTCCTAGCAATCAAGAGGACTGAAATTTGAAAGGAGCACAATTAACGATATTGCTAAAAGTCCTGGATTTATCACATTAAAACTCTCGCATATGGATTGTCTTCTTACCTCATGGGCCTTTATTACTGCTGTTTTCAAGTTGAAGTGTTGCGTTTTTTCTGTTGTAAAGGGGAAGGGGATAAAATCAGTGCATTTACACTAATGCACGTAGCATGGGCAACAAACAGGATGAGCTGGTAGCCATTGTGCAGCAGGATAGCTATGATGTAGTTGCCATCACAGAAAAGTGGCTGGAAGACTGTCATGACTGGAATGCTGCAATGAATGGCTATAACCTCTTCAGAAGATATAGGCAAGGAAGGAGAGGTTGGGGTGTGAGTCTGTACATTAGGGAGTGTTTCAATTGTTTAGAGCTTGATTCCAGTGATGATAAAGTTGAGTGTTTATGGGTAAGGTTGAAGGGGAAGGCAAATAAGGAAGATTTTCTCCTGGGAGTCTGTTATAGACCACCCAACCAGGACAAAAAGGCAGATGAAGTATTCTATAGGCAGCTGGCTGAAGTCTCACAATCGCCAGCTCTTGTTCTGGTTGGGGTTTTCAACCTACCAGACATCTGCTGGAAATATAACACAGCAGAGAGCAGGCAGACTAGGAGGTTCCTAGAGTGTATGGAAGATAACTTCCTCACACAACTGGTAGGTGAGCTTACAAGAGGAAGTGCCTTGCTAGACCTACTATTCACAAATAGAGAGGGACTAGTGGGACATGTGGTGGTCAAAGGCTGTCTTAGTCTTAATGATCATGACTTGGTCAATTTTTCAATTCTTAGTGATGTAAGGAGAGGGGTTAGAAAAACCTCCACCTTGGACTTCAATAGGGCTGACTTTGGCCTGTTCAAAACAGTGGTTGAGAGAGTGGGAGACAGTCCTGAAGGGCAAAGGGGTGCAGGAAGGCTGGACGCTCTTCAAAAAAGAAATCTTAAAGGCCCGGGAGCAGGCTGTCCCAAAGTGTCAAAAGATTAAAGGGCAGGGAAAATGGCCAGCCTGGTTGAATAAGGAGATTTTCATGGGTCTTCAGGAAAAAAGGAGGGATTATTACATTTGGAAGAAGGGACAGGCAATGCAGGAGGAGTACAAANAAAAACCTCCACCTTGGACTTCAATAGGGCTGACTTTGGCCTGTTCAAAACAGTGGTTGAGAGAGTGGGAGACAGTCCTGAAGGGCAAAGGGGTGCAGGAAGGCTGGACGCTCTTCAAAAAAGAAATCTTAAAGGCCCGGGAGCAGGCTGTCCCAAAGTGTCAAAAGATTAAAGGGCAGGGAAAATGGCCAGCCTGGTTGAATAAGGAGATTTTCATGGGTCTTCAGGAAAAAAGGAGGGATTATTACATTTGGAAGAAGGGACAGGCAATGCAGGAGGAGTACAAAGATCTCATTAAGTTATACGGAGAGAAAATTAGGAAGGCAAAAGCCCAGATAGAGCTCAACCTGGCTACTGACATAAGGGACAACAATAAAAGTTTCTATAAATATATCAACAATGAAAAGAGAGCCAGGGAGAATCTCCATCCCTTACTGGATGCAGGGTGGGATATCACAACTAAGGACAAGGAGAAGGCTGTTACTTAATACCTTCTTTACCTCTGTCTTCGACAGTCAGACCAGCTACACCCAGGGTGTTGAGCCTCCCGAGCTGGAAGATAAGGGTGAAAAACAGAACAACCTCTCCTATAATCCAAGAGAAAGTAGTTAACAAACTATTTCTGCACCTAGACACCAATAAGTCTATGGGGCTGGATGGGATCACCCAAGACCACTCAAGGAGCTGGCAGGAGATCTCACCAAGCCTCTATCCATCATGTCAACAATCCTGGTCAACAGGGGAGATACCAGATGACTGGAGAGTGGCTAATGTGACACCCATCTACAAGTAGGACTGGAAGGAGGATCTGGGAAAACATAAGCCTGTTAGCCTGACCTCTGTACCAGGAAAGATCGTGGAGAGGATCATCTTGAGTGAACTCTCACAGCAAGTACAGGGATCACCGCCAGCCAGACAGGTTTATGAAAGGGAGGTCTTGTTAACCAACCTGATGTCTTTCTATGACCATGTGACCCGCCTTCTGGATGGGGGGAAGGCTGTGGATGTTGTCTGCCTGGACTTTGGTAAGGCCTTTGACACTGTCTCTCACAGCATTCTCTTGGAGAAGCTGGCAAATCATAGCATAAACAAGTGTATTCTCAACAGGATAAAACACGGGCAAAATCTAGTTAGTGGCTGGTCACCAGTAGTGTCCCTCAGGGCTCAGTTTTGGGGCAAGTATTGTTTAATATCTTTATTGATGATCTTCAAGAGAGGATTGGGCGGACCCTCAGTAAGTTTGCAGGCATTAAACTGGGGGGAAGTGTTGATCTGCTTGAGGGTAGGGAGGCTCTACAGAGGGACCTGGCAAGGTTGGATTGATGGGCTAATGCCAATTGTATGAGATTCAATAATGACAAATTCTAAGTCCTCCATTTTAGTTACAACAACTCCATGCAGTACTACAGGCTGGGGAAGAGTGTCTGGAAAGCTGCCCAACAGGAAAGGACCTGGGGGTGTTGGTGGACAGCTGGCTTTATGTGAGCCAGCAGTGTGCCCAGGCATCCAAGAAGGCCAACACCTGGCCTGTATCAGGAATAGCATGGCCAGCAGGAGTAGAGAAGTGAAAGTGCCTCTGTACTCAGCACTGGTGAGTACTTCAAGTACTGTGTTCAGTTCTGGGCCCCTCACTACGAGAAGGACATTGAAGTGCTGGAGCACATCCAGAGGAGAGCTACCAAACCCATGAGGGGTCTAGAGAACAAGACATGCGAGGAGAGACTGAGAGAACTGGGCATGTTTAGTTTGGAGAAGAAGAGGCTGAGGGGAGACCTCATTGCCCTCTACAACTGCCTGAAAGGAGGTTGTAGATGGGTGGGTGCTGGCCTCTTCTCCCAAGTGAATAATGACAGGACCAGAGGAAATGGTCTGAAGTTACAGCAGGGGAGGTTTAGACTGGATATTAGGATTAAATACTCCACTGAAAGAGCAGTCAGGCACGGGAACAGCCTGCCCAGGGGGGTGGTTGAGTCACTATCCCTGAAGGTATTTAAGAAACAAGTAGATGTAGCACTTTAGGGCATGCTCTAGTGGCCGAGATTGTAGGGAGCAGGTTGTGGTTTTGTGTATGGTTGGGCTTAGTAATATCAGAGGTCCTTTCCAACCATAACAATTCTGATTCTGTATTTTAATTAAGGTTATTCTTCTTCCTTAAGATAAATTATCATTATGTCCTGAAGTTCTTTCTAGCACATGGTCAGCCTCTCATGCATCATTTTCCTTGAAATACTATACATCAACAATGCAAGTTACAGCCGACAACTTATTGAATCACTTGCCTCTAAAGATCTTGCTCCTTTTTGTTTTAAGCCCACGTGAAAGAAGTCTAGTTAATCATTCTGGATTAAAAAAAAATAAAAAAAAAGAAAAAAGTCACAGAATGATAATAAGGATGGAAGAGACCTCTGGAGATCATCTAGTTCAACTACCCTGCCAGAGCAGGTCCATCTAGAGCAGGAAGTGCTGCTACAGACTTCTCCCAGTTTGACTTCATTCGGCTTCTCTGACAAGACTGCTGCTAAAGCATTATGGTTTGTGACAGGTACATTTACTTACTGAAACCTAGTTATATACTGGATTATTTCTTATTTACCTGTATGTTAGGGGTCCCAACACTGTACTCAATTATACATCTGTAAATGTTTGAATAAGTAGAAACACTCTCTGCATATCATATGTAACATGGCTGTTGTTGGACCCACTGATTTTTAATCAACATACCTAGTTTAGGAGCAGTAAACTATAAATGGCACAAAATATATCGAAGTAGCAAATACTAATTCAGGTATAAGTGAACACCATATCAGAAATATTGTCTTATGACTAGTAACATCCCATTTTTTCCCAGATTGCTTCTGACCTCTCTTTCCTTAGTTTTGTCTTGGAGGACTCTGGATTTAATTTCAAGGATTATAAAAGCAACATCATTTTAATTGTATTCAAATTCTAAAAATTTCATTATGATGCTTTTATTCTGCACATTTAATGGGAGGAGGATTTTTTTCTGAAGACAAACATTTTAATCTGTGCACATTTGCCACCAGATTCACCAGGGCTGTCTGGGGGACATGCAGACATGAAACTGGTTTAAAAATCATCCTCCAGATACAATATCTGCTTTGTATCTGTTTTGTCCTGTCCTGCTGGCACTGTTGAGTGGCTTAGCGTGATGGAGATGAGCAAGGGGGGAGTCTTTTACCTATAGCCCACTGAGCTGAGTTTTTTACTGTCTCATGTTAGCTGGGGGTCTCTTCCCAGTTCCATTTGAACACACACCCACACAACACCATGACTAAGTTTACAGCCTTTACACTCTTTCTACAAAGAAAGCCTTTGTGCTGAATTCGTCAGGCCTCATTGAGGGCCATGATAATGCCCTGACACTGGATAGGACTTGTTAGACTTTTAGTGCCAACTTCAAGGTCCTGCTTTATCAAGGGGATTACTGGACTAGATGATCTTTCAAGGTCCCTTCCAATCCCTGATATACTGTGATTCTGTGAATAGTGTGGCATTTTCCACGTTAGACTTTCTGTCTCTCTCCTGCCTCAAAAAAAGCTGTATGTGGCTGAGATGGAGGTAGAGAGGTACGTTTCATCACATAGGGCAGCAGAATAGCACTGTATCCTTCCATGAGATCCTGAAGGTTGATATCAAGCCGTGCAAACCTCCTTGGAAAACCACATCATGACTCAAAGGATAAATGTTCACCTTTATGATAGAGATGATAGGAAGATATTTATGGAAAATGATAGAGATATTTATAATATTAAAGCCTCAACTTCATGCTCTTTGATACCATCCACCCTGAAATGCTGTCATGAGCATCACAAAACATTATTTAAGATATATAGAAGCTTACCATCTTCTTCCAGTGACCAAGTAATTTTTTTTTTCCTTACATAATACTGGAAGGACTGCATTATTTCACTTTGATTTTCAGTTTCCATTACATCAATTCAGTTGCAGGGCTTCTCCCCATCAGTCCCTCTTTTCTTTCCCCATATAGAATCTGGGAGTATACACACAACCCTGCTTCCAAGAATCTTCTTTCACTTAAGAAAAACGCATGCTCTATATTTTCCTGGTACAGGCATCCCCTGTGATTTTTGTCTACAGTTCATTGATCCTCCAGATATCCTTTCAAAGCTCCAAATCTTCCAGTTTTCAACCTCTAGGGATATAAACTAGATGAGATCTTCAGATTGCCTTGCAACACCATTTTAAAACAGCTCAATGGCTTATACTTATGATTTGAAAGTCAGGCCGTTAATTGCAAATTAGCACAATGTTTTGACTCCTAAAAATCACATAGAATCCAAATAAGCCACTTTCACCTGTGATATTCTTCCAACAGAAATACACTTGTTTGTGCTGTTTTAAATTTTGAAAGTTAAAGTCTATGGCTGGCCTTTTAATACAGTTCTCTACCCAGAAGTTATTAATGAAACATACTTGATTACAGGGTTTCATGCAGTCTGGTAGATGAATCACTGTGATTGACTGCAAAAATTACAATGACCTCATGAGGATGAGGATTTCACTTGATATGTTTTGGAAGAATGGAATATTCTTGATTATATTGTGGTGGTCTTAGGGACTATTTTATGCCTTTTTTCATTGCTGGATACCACAACAAAATACTGATTCCTGTTCTAGCAAATTCTTCCTAAAACTCATAGCAACTTGTCAAAAAACATTGTATTTTTTGAAAAGAATTTTACATATATAAGTATACATTTAAAAAAAACACAGAATTTCACTGGTTTAATGCATGTGAAAACAGATATTCTCTTGCCAACATAGAGCAGAGCATTCATAATTTCAAATATATCTTTATTGAAAAAGTCTTATGTGGAGATAGGGGCTTCTCCTGTGTTTACACTCCCCTTTATATTTGAAGATTAGGATTGATTTTGTTGTTATGAAACATTTAGAACAATGGTTTAAGTATAAAAACACCAGTTAAACAGCTAAACCCAAGCATTTCTCATTATGTGCTAAAACAGAAACTAAAATTGCTGCTGATGTTCCTGGTATCAGTAGATATTCAGTATCTCTAGAATAGATTGGATTGCAAGGTGTCATCTAGGGACACCATCCCTATTCTAGGACATTTACTGTAAAAGTTACAAATGGCCACCTTGTCTCAAAAGGATGGATGCTATTAATCCATCAATGGATGATTATGATGCATGAGCATAGGTCACGTTTTAATAAGTGTATTGTATGCTATCCTGAGCCACAGGACACATCTAACAATTGCTTTGACTTACATTTCATTAATTGCAAAGAATTACCAACACAGCTGTGGCCAAGAATTAAGTGATGTATATTTTGGTGCACTGAGAGTAGTTAAGAAAATGAGATTTGTGCTAGAACCCTCATGACAAATTAGAAGTTGAGAAGTAATCTGTGCCAAAAATATATAAAAATCAATATATTTATACCATAATTTTATCAGCTACAGTATTGTCATCTAAGTACTCTTAGAGAGGTGTTGAGCATCTGTTAGAGATTTGCTATTTGTTTCCACAAAGACTAGGAGAATCATGCTTTATCACAGTTGTGTTTGCCATTTCCTAACACAGTTAGACCCCAGTTTTCTTACACATTTTGAAAAGGAATCTACGATATCATGTTTATAAAGAACTAAGATTATACAAATATAAAAACACAACAATATTGAAATAATACTCAGGGACTGTGTGGGTTTTAACTCCAGCAGAACCCAAGCAAGTTCTCTCTCATAAGACTCACATGAGATCATTGAGCTAGAAGGAAAGTGACCAAAAAAAACGCTTCTGAACTTGTATAAATATACTTTGACTGCTCTTATGCCTTATGCAGGCCTAATTCTGAACTGCAGATGTCCCATTATATTAATATTGGAGTACCCTTTTCCCAGAAATGCAACATTACTTGAATACCTATGAGTTTTTCTTACAGCTTTTTTACACAGAGTAGTGTGAAACATTAAAAAACACTAGATAGCCAAAAATAAAAAGTCTGACTGGCCAAGAAGAAATGTAAGTGTCCTGCTATGTCCAAGTCCACTAATCTGGCACTTCTGTTGTTTCCATGACAGGTGTTCAGGATGTCTAAACTGGATTTTTAAGGACCACTGATTCCAAAATGGGAAAAATCCCATCTGTTTATAAGCTCTCAAAGTCCAGGTGCAAGGCTCAAAATGAAAAGCTCCCACGTTCTTCTGCTTTATCACTGATGAGCTTGATAATGGTTAACAAGTCCCTTCCTGTTTGGAAAATTTCTGATAAAACATTCATATCCTGGACCCATCAAGCTAAAGACCAGAGCGCCATGGATTAAATTTCCTCCCAGTGAAGCAAGTTCTGATAAAACACATTTTCCACTGCATTCTCTCACAAGAAGTAAAAGCAGCTTTAGACCATGAAGGTATTATGAGTCAAGCAGGCTGTTCAACGAACCCTATGGGATGCATAAAAAAACCAGTCTTCCTGGGATCTTGTAGGTTTTCACGTACAGTCATGCAAGACTTGAGTCCTAAGGGTTTTCACAGACTAGTGGCTGATACATCTACTTTGAAAACATGTAATATTTGTCATTCTCAAGCATATCTGAGGAGAATAACTAATGAAATAGTTGTCCTGGCTTCTCAGCTAGACAATAGCTCTCCAAAATTAATGCGTAGAGAACCTATTTCAAAGGAGCAGGATCTCCCAGGGACAGGCTATATCAGAATACTGAAATCATAATTTCCTTAATCAAGCTTTTCATATATTCAAACATAACACAAAATGTTAGGTCCAAAATTAAAAAAAAAAAAAAACACCCCCCCAAAAAAAACCCAAACAAAACCCCCCAACATTTGAAAGCAGTGAATTTTAAGCAAAGAAACAAGCCTTAATTTACATTAAGTATTAAGCAAGTGGTTAAATTATTTGCTAAATCAATATGTTATGATAAATCAACGTATTCATAGGCTTGCTATTTCAGAATTTTGCCAGCATTAATATAGAACAAAATAACACGATCTTCCCTAAGGCAAAACTTTCTTCCTATTCATACACAGAAGTACCTCGAAGTGCTCCTGTTAAACTTCAAAATGCTCAAGTTCTGGCATAGAACCATGCGTCAAAAGTGTGTCCCCACCTTATACCTCATCATAATTCCTGCCTGTTCAGATCGAGGATGGTAGCCTATTGTTAGCAATCCACTTTCCCTTCCTTTTTGATCTCATGGAGAGCCGCTGGCAAGTTGGATTTTTTTTTTGATCATCACCTAAAACACAGAAAGGTTAAGAGTTGTATAAGAATTTCATCTCAGAAAAACTGTAGAGCCCTTCAACAATGCAGAGCTGCAGAACATGAGCTCATTTAGACTAAAAAATAGTTCTATTTGCAAAAATTTCCACTCACCCAATCAGTCTCAGACAGGTATATGAATCTTCAAAGGAAAAGGAGAGAGCCTAAAAGTGCTTTATTACAAGCAGTTTATTAACTTGCTACCTGTGAAGACCAGAACTAGTCTAACACTTCTAGAAGGCCAAAGCTTCAGAAATGAAGCAATAACTTTAAATTTGAATATGGTAATTTTTAAAGTTATTTTCAAATTTGAATTCACTGGAGCTGCCCATCTAAAGATAACCTGCGACGATCAGATGTCAAGACCTCTCATATCTGATACTCGATCTCTGAAACACAGGGCTCAGACCCCTGGTGCCTAAAACCCATCTGTTCAGATTCCTTCTGGAGTCAACGGGGAGAGCCTGCCAGGGGCAATGCATCCTACCCAGCATCTCTCTGCCGATCACAGCCCAAAGAACTTGAGCTTTTAAATTCATCCCTCAGGTCAGTACAATGAATTTTGGACCAAATATACAAGCCTGAATGTGATTCTCAACTTCTGCAGTCTTCTAACTGGCAAATTATATTTTAATAGCTTTTCATTATGATTTATTTAGCAAAACACATATATCAGACCTGCCCACTCTCTATCACGATTTTCACAGCACTGAATGCTGTTGCATGACAGAAACTTTATTCATGCAAGAAAATAACATTTTAACCTAAACAAAAAACCCCAAAACATCCACCAACAAAAAACACTCCTTGAACTTAAACTCATCATTCAAGTAGCCCCTTTTTGAGAAAAAGCTCCCAGTGAGTGGACTTTCAATTCCATTTAAAAAAATACATCAGAAAACTGAAAGCAAACAATAATCTTCCTTTTGTCATAGAAATTGCTTACTTCAAAACTGCATTACTTTCTCCTGCTTCGTTTTATGATTTTTCCTCCACTTTGCAGAAATGGGAACAGATAAATTCTTCATCTTTGTAAAAGAATAGTGCATCATTTCCCTTTCACTTTCTAGTTAGTGTGTTCTATTTTCTTGTAACATATTTTCCAAGCCTGTTTAAACCTGCCCAAACATGCTTTTGTAATGTATTTTCAAGCCTCAGTTATCACTATACAAAAGCTTAAGACATTCCCACAATTAGACCTGTCACATTAAAATTAATTTTCTATAGTAGAAGAGCCAATCGATGTATTCTAATAATGAAAAAGAAAGCATGAGTATCTCTTTATCATAGCAACAATTCATTGATTTAGGAGTTCTGTTTTTGACAACAAGTTGAAGGCTGAGCTATTTCAAAGACATTCTCTGGACATTTTTATATTTTTCTCTATAGTGAATGGTTTGTTCATCCTAGTTCAATAAATTGTTTCCCAAATGCTCACTTCTTACTGTGAATAACCTGCTGATGTCATTCTTCCTCTGTATGGCAAGAAGCAAGTCTGGAATAATAGCCACAAATGTTTTCTACTTTGAATAAGCATCTAACAATCTGGTCTGAATGCAATTATTTCTAGATCTCAGACTGGCCTGATGTCTTATGGAAAAAATGTTCAGGATCTAAACTCAGGGGCTACATCCCATGCTACTGGAAGCTGATAAGGGAGAAAACACCTTGAACTGTTCACAGGGAGCTGCACATTCTCTGCTGAAATGAAGATCACAACTGCAACACATGAATAAGGGAGGGGATAACTTAGGAAGGAGGGGACACAGGCAGAGAGAGCACAGCAAAGCTTTGCCTGGGTACCAGGGACCATGCAAGGCACAAAGTGGGGAGCATTTGTGAGTGCCAGAAGGACCCCTAGCTGTTCTACATTCCCACCATTCTTGAGCACTACTATGCACGCACTGAAACAAAAGGGAGTTTTTTAGTTAATTCTCTAAATTTGAAATAGTGACCTCTGGGCTTCACTGCAGTTCCTGTTAAATACAGGATTTGGACCTTTGCCCCCCCCTCCCCTCCCCCCCCATTGCTTTGCACTTTAGTTTCTTTTATAAAAAGCACTTCATATTTTGTCAGTCTCATAGTTCAGATTACATATTCTTGACTGCAGCAAGTGTCTCTCCCTACATTTACAAGATGGCCTTTCACAGCATGCTTCTGTGATTTCAACCTACTTCTTCAGAGCCAGCAGTGCATGAGATGTTGCCAAGTGCTAACATCATTTCAGTGTCATCTCTGTGATCTTTTGTACTTGCTATTTCACAGAGAGGTGGCAGGAGAATCTCAGTCCTCTCTCAAAGACTATTGTATTTCATATTGCTACAGAGGAACAATCAAAGGCTCAGCGTGCTAATATAATTGTTGAATATTAAATATTCATTTTCATTTAATAATTTATGTCAATCCATAGGTCTTTAACAGACTTTACTGTAATCGCCACCTTCATCTTCTCTCCTTGACCACCATAGGCTGATAGTGAACTAGCACATCTACAAAGAGGCTCAGGACTATGATGAGCACAACCGAGACGGGGACGTTTCACACCTTTTCTAGCATGATGCAATAATAAGCAAATATGATTGAGGATCTTCAAGGGTGCTCTCTTCCTCTTTTCAGGCATTGCCCCTGCAACCTTAAGGTCACACTGATCTGCTCATAAAACATCCAATTAGGCAATTTGTTCTGTTGAAAATAACTGAGATAAGGATAACAGGAAATTGCTAGATATTGGCAATAAAGTCATTTATTGTAATTGATAGTATAGCATGCCTTATGTTATTATAAAGTTTGATAATCAGAAGCACATAACTAAGTCATCTCTAGCTGTGGAGAACCATGAACAATATGTGCCATAAAAATAGGAGCAGCTGTAGTCATTGAGGTTCTCTGATCTTCTAAATGCACACTGGAAATTGTATTATCCAGAATAACAGAAAGGGAAATGTCTTGTTTCAGAAATAGTATGAACATAATCTGATTTGTGAAACCAAATGATTTTAGTAATACGGGGCACTGTTCACTGAGAGCAGAGAAATGGTTTTATGAATTGTAAATCACTGCTCAGTAAATGGCAGAAAATAAACCACAGGGACTTCATCCTTCACTGGTTAGTGTGATTGCAACTCTTGACAATTCAGTATAAATTCAGATTTGTCAGGTACCACACGTAGGAAATATGAAATGGAGAGAAATGCTTAGCAGAGTGGCTTCAGAGTAGTCAGACTCTTAAGTTGCATCAGATGGAAAAACTCTGTGAAAATAAGTCAGTGAAAATCTGCTCCAAGCATGATGCCTTCCTTAAGTCATTATATACCCACACTGTTCATGTGCAACAATTTTGTGCATTTTAATTACTCTTTTCCTAAAGCCTGGGCTTGTGGTCCCCCTAAAGAGGTGAAAATAGGTTAGACACCTTTTCCTAATTGAGGAAAAAAGCCAATAAAAACATTGCTACATGTTCAGTTGAAAAGTTAATCCTTTAAGTCAAAGTATGCCCCTTACAGATACTTCTGGACTGTGTTGAGTCATACTACTCAAAACTATTTGTCTGTGTAGATGAACTATATATATGCATTAGAGGACCGTAATAAATATGTCAGAAATTATTGCTTTAAGGCATATCTAACATGCATTTCACGGGCTGAGCTGCCCAACTGGGCATTGATTTTGCCAAACCAGTGGGTTGCAAATTAGCTATCAGTTAGTGTGACAACATACTCTGAGGTACAAAAGCAAGCAGAAGGTAACCTCATTTCACCAACAAAATTTTTGTTTGGAGTGTTTGCCTCTGCATTTTTGCTTCCAACTGTTATTAAACTTTAAGTGAAAATCATACTGAAGTGCTCCCTCTCTCCAAGCACCACTTAATGCTGTTCCATATCACCAGCTTTCTAACATCATACTCGCTCATATCTTTTTCCTGTAACTTCCAGTCCATCAGTACAGGTGAGTTACCTTCCCTATTCCCTCCTTCCTCCTTCTATTATGATACAGCTCCTAGCTTTCTCCAGTGCTGCCCCTTGTGCTGGAAAGGAATTCTTCATCAATACCAACAAAGTTACATCGGGGATCTTCCTTCAGTTCCCTGCTGCTCCTTAAAATTCAAACTACAAACTGTGATGCACTTGGCAGAGGTTAAGCATCAGTTATATTGGTATGACTCCATATTATGCAAATAAAAATCTGTCTTGTTACTCCCTCTATTCAGTGACTTACATCTGTCAATCAGCATCCACTGCCTTAAGACTTCTGTAAAGATATTAAACTATCTAGGGCACAGATGTTTACAAACCTCTTAACACAATAAAGAGCCGTCCATAAGTGGTTTATATAGACATTGTGGCAATTCAGATAATTAAAAATTAAAGAAAAAAGTGTTTACACAAATACTACATCTACAATTCAGTTTTAGTAGAAGGAATTGACTGTTTCTACCAAATGATATATCAGTCATAGCTACAAAAACTTGGAACCCCAAACCTCAGGGTGGCTACAAATTATAACAAAATTGAAGATCAGGAAAAGACGACTACAGAAGAATATATTCCTATATTGGAATAGTCTCCTTCAAAGTAAAGAGCAACAGCCCATCATAAGGACAGGATGCAGGACAAAATGGACTGTGAATCTGCTTCCTATATAATTACATACATTAAAAAAAAAAAAAAAGCAACATGGACACTATTAAAAAAG
>VXBJ01004047.1:391157-452891 GCA_013400055.1 Nycticryphes semicollaris
CCAAACAAAAAACCCCCCCCACATTGATAGCTCTTCCTTGCTAATGAGAAAAAAAAACAAGTGCTCTGGAAGAACGCCATCCTGCCCTGCTAGCTGACGTCAATAGAGCAATCACATCTAAATATTATAAAAGTCAGGGTAACTTGTAAACCTGTTTTACACCTTTTTCCTCCGCTGACTGGTTCCGTCAGTTGAAGCCAGATCTCTTGCTTTTCTCAGTTAAAGAAGTTTTTGATGTTTTCCTCTCATCTTCTTAGCATATCAGAAAAATTAGTCAGGAAAGAAAGTGCTAGATTTTTACTTTTTCATTTTCACCTCATCCTCTACTTTACAAATTACACTTTACAAATCAACCAGCTACTTCTGAAGTCACTGTTATCCTGACTGATAACATTGCCCCAGTATCAGGGAAGAGATCTCTAAACTTACACCACACAGATAATATTAATTTAGGAGAGGAGACATGTGAGGGAGCTTAAATATCAGTTTCAGTCCTCATTCTGCTTAACATAGTCTGTTGCATGTGCAGATATTTAGGACTACATAAAGCACCTGTGCCCTTACCTCTATGCTTTTCCACTCAAGTCAGTTTATTGTTTGAAGAGCAAAAAGAGATTTGGCTTTAAAAAAAAATATCCCACCACCAAAAAACAGTCCACAAAAACCCCAAAAACAACAACAGAATAGCCACAGAAGTTGAAAGGAAAATTACAGGGTCCTTATTCAATTAGACCAGATTTTGATACCACAGCCAGCCTGCATGAACACCATGAGTAACAGACAGCCTTAAGTCCTAGGTTAATACAATGAATGACATTCATGTTAGCTTGAGTCTCATGATTGGTCAGGCTCCATATCCTTAGTATCATCAACAATAAGGTTGATGGAATGACAGCATACCAAGGCTCCATGTGAAATATCTAAATTTTGTAACCTACAACAAATACCTTGCAAACATCCGTCCATTTACAAAAGTACTCAGAAAAGGGTCAAGAAAGAGAACATATGATTATTTTTTTAAAATGATCATTACTGTAGCTCCAAGTAATAAAATCTAGATCAGCTAAAAAGATAGTACCTTTCCTACATTCAACCAGAGAGTATTAGATTCAGGCATGTTTTCCTTCTATGTATGCAAGAAGTATTTTCCTAGCAGCAAGCATTAGTAGCTGGGAGGAAGTAGCGTATTTGTTTGGAAGTAACTTTGCGTAAATTACTTGGAATTTAAATAACACATCAGTTACTATGACTACTACTATTATTTTAAATATAACGTAAAATACATGGATACAATGATACTTTCAAACTGTTGCTCACAGACAGTGTTGCAGGAATTGTTGTAGGGTGAAGTGCAATTTGATATAAGGTGGGAAACAGCTCAGGTCTCCATCAGCACCTTATGTGTTGCTCAGAGATACACCCTGAAGATGTCAGGACTCTTTTTTTGGAAGCCCATAGCTCCAGCAAGTTCTTGTCCTCACCTTTCCCTGGCACCAGCCACTGCTGCTGTCTGCTCTGGTGAAAAGAGAAGGAAGTTGGGCAGCAAAAACAATTACCTTGAGATCACCCAGTGACATCCCATTGACTTGTCATCTCCTGTACCCAAGCTTAAGTTAAAAAAGAGAGAGAAAAAACCAAACACCCTCTCAAGAGTGTTATCTTTTTTAACTTCTACCAACAACTAGTTTTCAGAGTCTTCAGCCCCTTACAAACTTTTTGCAAGCTTTCTAGGCCAGGTTATTCATGGAATTGCATAGCTCTAGCTTTTATAATGGAAGGTGTCAGACAACTTTCCCAAAACCCTATTTTCAGTTAATTATAACCTTGCAAAACCATAATCACATTACAGATTTTGTGTCAAGGATGCAGGCTGCCTTGACCCTATTAAAGGTACCTTTGAGAATCATTTGTAGGCAGGTAATTAGTAGAGATTTGCTGAACTTTGACAGCTGTCTAAAAATCTTACTGAGTATATGGAGGCTATGAATAGTTCTTCCTGTTGAATAACTTGTACATGCAGTAGACTGAAAACCAAGCTGAACATTCTCTAGCCCTTCACAACCCTTTAATGCAATTTCCCAGAGTAATTAAATTTCTGAATAATTTGTAGACTTCTCTTTTTTCATATACAATAATAAAAAAAGATAGAAAAACTAGTTCTGTGGAAAGCTCTACCCAGTTTGTAGCTTTCCAAGTACATTTGTTCATCTCCATACCCTCCTCTGCTCCACCTTATAAGCTACTGTCAGTATAGTTTAGCCTCAGAAACATCACATTTTATATTTAAAATAGCTGAAAACTCAGCATTTTCAGATGCCGAGACTTTGAAAAAGAGGGTCTGAGTCTTGTGGGCAAAAAACCCCTGGTTTTGTACCAGTAAAACCAATTTAAAAGTTATTGTTAACATTTTCACCAACACAAACATAGCTCACAGGTAGCTACAGTGGACTTCTAGCATTACAGATGTGTGAATCCCCTGAACATTTCGGTAACTAAGCTGTGCAGAGAAAACCAGGGATGCTTCCAAGCTACAGTTCTTATAGCCATTACTTCTGGAACCACTACTTCAGAAGCATTGCTTAATTAAAAATTTTATTTAGATCCACTCCCTCAAACACATATTCCTTGCTTCCTATTCTTCTGCATCAAAACATTGTTTACAATCAACCATTTCAAAGTATACAGCCACTACCACTCTGATTCTGGTCTTTGGAAAGGACTATAGCTACACAGGTGTAGCTGAGGTGACAACACTCTTGATTATAAAAAGAAATGGAAACTGAATGGTAAAAAAATCTTCTCTTACAGATAGCTTCTCTTAGAGGAGGGAATATTTAATTTTAGATTTAATTGCAGACAGAGTAACTGGACGACTTTTGCTGCTGAGACCTTCCTTTCCACCAACTGCCTATGGCACAAAAAGAGAGAATGATTAGAGATTTTTTTTTCCTAGGAAAAATGCTTAAGAAGGTTGCTTGAAATTACACCTTAACATTTTACCCATAAGGTAATATCACCACTATCTGTAAAATCTCTTCAGATATGCAAGTGGAAAATTCTGTACATAAGTTTTACAAATAAATTAGTTTTCTGAAGAAATTAACCATCATTCTTTCCTCTCAGGGTTAAGAGAAAAGTAATAAAATATTTTAGTTACCTTCAAGAAAAAGTCTGGAGTTATGCTAATGGTATTCTCATGTTTTGGTCTTAACCGCATCTCAATAAGCCTCAAAAAAATTTAAAAAGGATTGAAAAAACAGAGAAAACAACAGTGCCCTGGAACTCTGGAGAGCTGCACACTCACAGCTCATATGATATAAAAGGCAAGTTCAGAATGCTTTTGATTAAGTCTGTCCTTAATTATTGAAGAACGAGGTAGTATAAATAAGGGAGAGGGAAGACGCGCTCAGGTCTGCAGCATTATTTATACCTTTCATATCTAAACAGGTCATTGTATGCTTAGATTTTCAGATCACATTAATTAAGTAGCAGAAGTTAGAATTGACTCTTCAAAAGCCTTACTAGCAAAAAAAGCTAGGTATACTAGTTTGCAAATGAGTTGTCAGCAACTAAGCTAGCAAATTGCCTGAGGGGTTTTTTTGCTATTCCGCAGGGAAAATAACTCCCTTGATTAAATGGCCTTCACTGAAAGATCTTAAACACTACTTTAGAAAAAACTATCAGCAACAACCTGGATATCATCATCAGAAATGTTTTAATTAGAAGAAGTCATGTAGGCTTTGAAAATTGTTCTGGATTTCAAAGAAAGATCTAGACCTGGACCTGAAACAAAATTTAATTTTTTTATACTTTCAAAGTTTAGGAGAACCCAAATTTGAGACACAGCCATGTAAGTTACATATTTGAATAAAGCATGACATCTTTTTCTTCACAGAGTGTAGGATAGATGTTCTGAGTGACGGAGAGAGAATTCTTCTCCTCTTGACTGAAGTAGATCAAATTTTACTTTATTTAGATGTACAATACATTAGCATTTCATGCTTTATATAATACATTGTATGTTGTGTATGTATTGCACTGTGAAAAGAAATATCTATTATAACAAAGAAGGGTTTAGCTAAAGCTTGCGCCCAAGTCAATTTGATGGGTAGTTCAAAATAAACTCCTCTCTAATAGATAAAAACAAAACCTAAGTAATTTTTAGGCAAGTACAGCTAAGAAGTGAGCTCTCCCTAGTATAGTGAACACAAGTCAATCAACCAGCAGCGTCACACTTTTTCTCCGCTTTCTCTCAGACTCTCTTCCCTACATGAAGAGAAGCACAAGATATATATTTTTAATTTTATTTTTACTCCTTACACCAAAATACACAATACAGCTTCACTTTTTAGTAGGGCTTCCATTTAAGATTAGTGTTTTAGCCTCTTTTATTGTTAGATAAGCCATGTCCTAATTATAGTTGATTGCTGGAAAACTACTTCCTCCTGACACACACATGTGAAAGGAAAGCCCCATGTTCAGTTCACAGCTCCTTCAATGAGGTCCACAGCACAAAAATGGCCTTTGGTATCTTAACATGTGGAGCTTATTGCTACGAGAAACTTGCTCTCCACACATAGTGCAACCTGTAGAAGTTCCTTAGGGAAACCCGTGAAACAGCAATTAATTTATGGTACCCCCCCTGCACGATTACTGCATCCAACTGGTGAGCACATCTGCAGAAACACAAATCACGGCCTATATTTTTATAATGTACTTTACAACTTTTAGGGCAGGATAAGTGAAACATTGCAATGGTGACAAAGATGTTTGAAGTTTAATTGATGCTCAGATGTCAAAACTACTCTAATTTCTAACATAGCGGGACACTTGCACCTTGGACAATTCTTCTCCTCTCAAATCTCACATAGGCAGATTGTTTGACTTTATGTATCTGTTTCTAGTTTTGTATCACGCACTGTGATCCCGAATGCAAATACAAGACATGGAACTTTCACTAAGTAAAATTAAATTTTCACAGATAAGCCGCTAAAAAAGTATACTTGCTTAAAAATATTTCTAGCAAGAACTAAATCCCATATTTAGGTTCCAGAGCACTGATTTAGAAGGTTTTGACCACCTGTCACTTTGAGAATGACTATAATAATTTGATTTGTTTGCAAGAGGAGTAAAATGTGTCCTTACTTGAAGGGAAAAAAAAAAAAAAAAAAAGAGAAAAGAGAGAGAGAGAGAAGAGGATATTTATGTTGGTTGAAATCTATCTCCAGGTCACACTGCTAGAAATCTCAAAATATTTTTTTAACAAAAAAATATAAATTATTCCACTGGCTACTTACAAATGGCAACAGAAAAAACAAGTCATTCTTACCAAATTGTCAATACTCCCTCAAGAATTATGTGCACAGGATTAAATGTAAACTTCAAAGCTTGAAGAAATCCTCTGCATATCCATGGAGAATTCAGCTCTTAAGGTTACTAGCTAAAAATATAAAAATTAAAAAACGGAAGTTAAATGGTACGGCTTGTCCCTGCAGCTTAATTAAAAGCAGAATCAGCAACTGAATTAGTAAAACCAATGACATCAACATAGAGTCCCTGAATTTAGTCAGAGATGATCATTAGGAAGCAGCAAATTATATGTTTCCTAAATTTTTTTTTAATTGGTTGGAAAAATTCCCCAGGTCAACAAAGAGAAAAAATTCCAGGCATGGAAACTCTGTTAACCTTTCTGAAGAAGCATGTAAAAAGCTTAAATGTCTCTTTAGTCACTTGATTCAGCTGTGGATATCACAGGAGATGTTCTCCTTTCTGTCTTCAACAGTTTCTAGCCCTAACTTGTCAAAGCAGCTGTAAATGAGATCTGGAGGCCAGGCAAATTTATTACAGTCCAGATTTTGCTCCATAAAAAATGACCAGGGTATCTATGTATTTTCACATCATTCAGAAGCAGCAGAATCAAGAATAGGTGAAGAAGAAAGTGACTACTTTTAACCTTAATTTAGGCTTAATTTTATCTGATCTGTAGCAGTAGGATGAAATGGTCGTATACTTCTCCAGTTAGCATGTGAGTCAAGTGTTCACGTGCCTTTTCATTTTGAGGCAAGAGTGTGAATGAAGGTATTCACCGACGGATTGCATCTTTTCAAGAGTCTCCTTCTGGTAAGGATTAACCTAGAGGTAGCTCCTCTAGGTATAGATTTCTCAAAGGCCCTACCAAAAGCCTGATGTAAAGCCCACAGATGTGAAAGATGACTGGAACTTAATGACATTTGATCCACGCAACCCATAACAGGTTTTATCCACTCTTTTGAATGCCAAGAAATGCAGTATGTAACTGATCTCACATTTATTTCCTAACAACCTGCCTGCCTAAGCTAATAAAAAACAAAAATTGGAAACCAGGCTCAGCATGCCAGGACAGCAGCAAGCTGAATAGGTCTGCAGGTTTTATTTTTACTCGTCGTGAGTTTAACAGGATAAGTACTCAAGAGTCACTGCGGTTTAAATGGAATTTTGACAGATTGTAGATTATAAAAATAATTAATAATTTGGTTATAGTTTAGAGAGTGAACAGACCAAAGAAGATCCTGTTTACCGGAAGCTTCAATGATTTCATTCTTTAATACCCTCTTTGCTATTGGTAGAAACAGAACTACATAGAGCTGTATTTACGGAGACTGCTGAAAATCTAACAGTTTCTTCAAAACTTGGCCTCTTATCATATTGTTGCATTTTTCATATTAAACTATAATTACCCTCTTTTCTTGGTTCATTTAAATTAATTTCTAATTAACATCAGTGTTTGTCTACAGCAGATACACTTAAAACAGCTGTAGTTCCTTTTGGAGTTGTACTATTATTGAGACCATATGGCCATTATGCTGGTGTTTTTTCCTCTTTTGTCCTCTCCTCTTGACAAAATAATTTATCTTTAATGTGCTAACACTCTTCAGAGCTGGCCTGAACAATGGTTTATTTTTATCCCTTGACGTGCTAACAGCCTCACAAATAATCAATAGTTGTGGGAAAACAGCATAGGTGTCACAATGGTAAAACCTTAACAAACTCTGCCACCAACCCCCTTTTTTTTTTCTTTTTTAAAAATCAAGCCTACAGCACAGTTTAAAAATAAATAATGCAAACCAATTATATGTCTTACATGTTTGTCTGCTGTTACACATCTACTTTTTAGCACTATAGCATTGCCTGTTGCTTGGAATCGCCAACGAAAGCCATTATCTGTAAGAGCCACCAATTTCTAAAACTCAGTTGTTGTTGTTTAACCCAACCCTGTTGTCAATAAAGGTATGCAAGTCATATGCAGTAATTAAGTTCATGGAACTCCACATCTAAGCTCCTTATGACCACATAGACTAAAAAATTTAACTATCTGATATGGGGTAAGGGGAGCAGTCTTGTGGATATCCAAGAGCTCGAGATTCTCTCAGGTCTTCTCTCCAGGACAGAGTTAACATATGGTTACAGAGTGCAACTCTGTATCTCCTTTTCTAAACAATCTTAATTCAATTCAGAAGTCCCATTTAACAGTAGTTTGACTATTTATCAAGGCTAATATGTGAAAAATCTATACTATATAGGTATAGAAAATTTGTATGAAGGAGAATCATAGCTACCTGAAATTTACAATAGAAAAACAATGCTTCAGATAGTCTAAAAAAGGAAAAAGCATACACACAACTGTTAAATTTCTAATTATTTTTAAGAGAGTCAGATCTTGCTGATGAAAAGTCTAGATTAAAAAGCCTTTGACGACATGCAGAAGAGATTTGCTGTATGACAGTCATTCAGTGGTGCAGCCAAGCGTCAGCCCAGGAATGGTCCTCTCTGGTATGAGAGCACAGCACCATGCCACAAAAACCAGCAAAAGTTGCTGTTTATTGTTTTTCCTGGTAAGAAAGAAGGGGAATTTAAAAAAAAAAAAAATAAAATGAAAAGAAGAGGGGCAGGGCAGAAATAAGGAGAGGGGGGAAGAAAAAAAAAAAAAAAGCTTATTTTATTGTTGGGCTAACATGAAAAAGAATGCCATATGCCTCCTGTTATTAGGATGCAAGGTGTTCCACCACAGAGTCATCTGTGCTGTGGTCTTACCAGCCTTGTCTTGACAGAAAAAACACATTGCTCATTTGTACTTCTGGGAAAAGCAATGTGGCAGCAACATCCTTCATTTTGAGCACAGGCCATTCTTTTAACATTTGGTCCAATGCTTCTTCCAGTGCTTTCATAGATGTATTTCATTCATACCAAATTTAATATTTCTTACAAATCTCTACAGCTAGAGATAAGGAAGTCATCAGGCAATCAGCAAAGTGTGACCCCAGGAATTTTTTGCACATTGACCTTAATTTGAAATGAACCAGTTGATAACACATGCAAGCAATTCAGTCTCTCCACAACTCACAGCTACCTGAGCTCATGCCAGGGATGAAGGCAGAGAAGTTTAGGGACTTAAACACCCAAGCAGACTATGCTGCGTAGAGTAAGACTCTCAGGGAAAGATCTGCCTTGAGCTACAGAGGGGGACCTGCAGCGCTCAAAGCAACAAACTACCATGTAGTTGGTACAAAGAGAGCACCGGAGTGGAAGCAGGCTGAGGCAGGGTAAAATTAAGAGAGGAAGGACCATCTATTCCTCTTGAACACAAGAAAGAATATACTACAATTGAGCACACAAGCATCTGGCAGATGCAAACCAGAACTTAGCAATGTTTTCTTTTTAATCCATTTTTCTGCAGGAAGAGTAAATAAAATGTTCCTAACTGTTTGCCCACAGTATCTCAGCTGACTTCCCTATGTGATGATCCAAAAGCCCTTGATATCGGACACTGTGGTCTCCTGCACATGGCTTTCTGTGGCCTATTACCACAGCTTGCTACCATCACCATTAGGCAGTAGGTTGAAAGCCAAGACAGGAGCCTTCATGCAAGCATGAATGGCGAGAACCTGAATGGTCAGTGTCGAGGAGGGAGAAGAGCCTCTCCCAGAGGGATGCAAGAGACTAAGTCAACACAGAAGAACAAAGGGATAAACCACAGTTCCTATATACCCAAACCTAGTGTCATTATTTTTTTTCCCAAAACCATATTTAGCAATTCCCAATTAGACAAATTCACTTGACCGCCTGAAGTTTTGCTTTATTTAAAAATCAACCAACCAAATACACACAAAAACATTTTAAAAAACCCACCAAACACCAAACAAAGAAAAGCCACAAACCAAAACACTCAAGGAGAAACACATAAATAAAATTTGGAATAATGATTTATTTTTAGGTATCATTCTTCATGCTGCAACAGCAGAAATTAATTTAGATCAAAGACAAAAGAGAATAGAAAAACTAAGCGCCAAAAAGGGAACTCAAAGAAAAGCTAACTCACATGCAACTTGTAACTTCTTTCTTCTATAGTAAAATGTGGACTTGCTCGACTCCTCTTCTAAAAGCCAGTTGCACACACTGATAATTGCTTTATATTTTTAGTTGTATCTGGCAAAACCCTGCATTCATTAAGTAACCTTCAGCAATAAACTTGACAAAGCCTTTTTCCAGTAAGCTACCACCATAAGAACCTGAACCAGTATAACAGGCAACCTATCTGATTTTGCACAGCATGTTTTCTTTCTTCCTATGTACTTGATTAATGTGCTGCTTCTGCTCAGTTTCTCTCTCTGCAGCTTGGTTGCTGTTGGATTCCTTATCATCCTGCTTACTTAACAACATTGGGACACTTACTACAGCTCTTGAGGAATGCTATGATTGTAGAATGAATATTAATTTGCCATCACCAGTCATAATATTTTATACAGCAAGCATCACTATCTTGGCTCAAGTACAAGACAACCTCAGACCTAACTAAATACTCACTTCTAGACTAAGAGAAAAGAAGTAACGTTGAGTATTAGAAAACACTAATTTCTTTAAGTCTGGAAGAATATAACCCTTCCTTCCATTCCCTGTCTGGATTGAGTACAACTCTGGACAAGTGCCCCCCTACTTGGCAGCTATACACATGGACCTACAATCTCCCCAGTCCCAGCTAGTCTTGGTGGGAAGCAGAACAGCAGCAAATCCCAACATTTTCAAAGAAATCAAAACACCAACAGTCAAGACAGCCCTTAACCTCCTTTTCCAACATAGCCTGAACTCAATGCCCCCTTCAAAGTTGAAGCAAGTGACTACACTACCCTCCTCCCTTGTGTTAATCCACTTACCAGGCTTCATCTGGATACACCAGTGCCCTCCAAGGCAGTCACAAGTCCTCAGCCACTGCAGCTGACTACTCTACAGAAGCCTCCCATGCAGCCCATTGATCCAAAAAGCATTACCCCCACAATCACCCCCCAGGACCTGACATCATCTCCACCACCACAGCTGCCAGGGGAAGAGGCTGATGAGGCCTCAGCCACACCCTGCTGTAGGTCACAAAACCACCTTGGTTTACCAGAAGACTTAATTCAATTCTTTCAGTCCCAGAGCACTGGAGTTTTGGAATTAGGCTATTTTTCAGAAGCAGCTGGACTCCTTTAGGCTAGTACCCAGGGATCTCTCCCAGACTGGAGACTCTGGCAGCCTATCTTTGCCCCTGGAGTTTGTTACCTCTCTCTCACCTTGCGTTACATAGGCAGTGGGCCTCAGCTGTGTAAGACTGACTAAGTAGCTTGCACCTGAGCTGCAGAGCTTTCGTATCTTCAGTTCCATGATTTGCCACGCACTGCTTCAGTTTCAAGCAGAAGTAAAAATCATACCTTGGTAGCTCAACCTGTTGTTCCACAGTTCAGCTTCTTTTCAGGGATGCATGAACTCACCCTCTCCAGTTAAAGAAATTCAGTCTCCCAGACAGTTTCTGGTTAAGAGCTATGGTGTAAAAAGGGGCAGTAGCAACACCCACTTCAGCCTTCTCTGGCTGCACATTAAAAGGTCCTGATAAGTGCTTTGGGAGGAAAAAAAACTCAGTAACATTAGACCAAGGATTAGGAAGAAGCATGTCTCAGCATCCTCAGATAAATCTTGAGCATAACAGTTGCCTCTATTTCCAGAATTTCCATTTTTTAAACTGGATCTAGATATGAGGATTCAATAGGGACCTGAAGAAACTGCAACTTATGTGTTAGCAAACCCTAGTGCTTTCTATCTGTTGGCAGAAGAGAACTCAGTTGTTCCTCAGTGCCCCTGACACATCCTCTGCATCATTACTGGAGTCACATCCAGCCTAGCTAATTGTGATCAGGCAGATGGCACTAACTTTAGCCTCTGAGATGATCTGTGAAATTTCCTTGGTTGCTTTGTTGCTCAAGGGCCTCAATAATATGTATAGGGTTCTGGGTCCCTATCTGGGGACCAAATGCTGATAAATTAGGTTCTGTATTGACTATTTTTAGTTACATAAATTCTCTATTGGACCTAAACCTCAGAGCTATACTGAATGCATCAATTATTAAGTATCACCTCAGTAATTAGTCTTTCATGTTAGCTGAAAAGCGTAGCATTCCCTCATTTGATCAGAGGTCTCTGTCTCTTCTTCACATTTTCTGTCATTTCAGATATTTTTATGTCAAGCCTGATCTTTTAAACTTGAGGGCTTATGAATTAGAAAGAAAATGTTCTGTAATATAATAAAAGTGAGGGCTAGAAGTTATTCTAATGCATTCTAATTAACTCTATATTTTATTCTAACAAAACCCAGCAGTTGATAGACACTTTTTTACACATAGTAAGAATTCAGCTGCATGAAGGTCACTCAAAAATGGGGCGAGACAAAATGGATCAGTCCCACCACATGATATTCTAGCCTCATCTCTTGTGCTTGTGTCATGTCCATGTGATTTGCAAAGCAAAATTTAGACATATTGTGCCCTTTCCTTTATGGATCTTAGATGCATAAAGATTGCCGTAGAAAGTGTTCTTTCAGTATGTTTTTCTTACTTTTCCTTTTAGACAAGAAATACCATGACCTTTGTTTTCCTCTAGTGGCTTGAAGGCTGTGAGAAGATCTTCAGACAACCTGAGTAGTGAAATTGCCAAAGGATGAACATGAAGCTGCATTCCTGTTCTTCATCCACTTCTTTTTCCTAGTTTGATTTATTAAAAATAAATAAATAAATTCAGTTGTGACCTCACCTGTCCACCTGTCTGTCCTCCTACATATGGAATAAGCCAAGACTGACTTTTTCCACCCACTCCCTTGGGTGGAAAAAGAATCTTCAGCATCTTTGGTTGCTCTGCAGAATGGGGAACATCAAAGGGGCTGTCAAGGTAGCTTTTCCCTTACCTCCATGCAGCTCAAGACACACACTAGTGCACTTATTCAGAAAGCAAAATAGCTGAGCTGGCAAGCTGCTGAACACTGAGAAAATTTCCCAAAAGCTTAAGTGATTTGAAGTGCCACAATGATGTAACTATTACGCTGCCAGCTTAAGTCAGTGTTTGTCAGTCCAATACATAGGACGCGTATTTCCAGTGAAGAGCCAGCAGATAGGTCTGAAGGAAGCAGAGGTTGCACAGCCTAGGACAGCCATAAACAGCTCTAGTTCAATGCACCTCATCACCCTAGGGTTGGCAGTAAGATGCCTACAGCAACGTTTTCCCCTTCTGACTCTCATCTACACAGACAGTAAGCCAACATGATTGCAGACCCCAACAGACCTGAAAGTGACTTCATTTCGTAGCTTCAAGTGCTAAGATGAATGAACATTCAGGCATATTAGCAACATCATTACAGTTAATTGCACTTGTATTAAGCTCCCACTCACTGCATAAATTGTGCTTTTGCAAATACTAAGACTTCTGGTTGATTTAAAGCAAACCCTTTCCTGCAATGTTTTTGCTCTCCCACTTTTTTCTAAAGACAATGTTACTCTGTGGATTATTGGAGCAGAAGCAGCTGTGATATTTATATGTGAGGTTCAACTATACAAGCAAATTAGAAGAAACTACAACAATATATTCTTCTGTTGTTATTGCTGCCCCTGTTTGGAAACAAGAAAAAAAGCATAATTTCAAGAACAGGGTCCAAAATAATGGTTGGAAAGGTGCTTTAACAGCAATAGAATCCTAGAGAGGCATACAGCATTGAAATTATTTCCACAAACATTGTATTTCTATTTTCTTCCCTGGTCCTTCAGTTCCTTTGAGTAGCAACTACCCTCTTTTATCCTACTCCAGGAGGAGACTGGGGGACAGAGTTAGTCAAAGAGATACAGAGATGAGACTACAAGCTGATATTCTGCCCCAGTGGAGGAACATCCTTTTAACAGCCTTCTCATAGGAAGCAGAGTTATTTGTGTTGCCTCTAGTGACAGTTTATTTGACATAAAAATAATGGGACTCTGCCTCCTGGACTTGATAGCAGTACTCAAAGCAAAGCTCTCCTTTTATGTCTTCTCCTGTGTATTTTTCATGGCATGTACCTGCCACTGGACTCAGAATTCTCATGGGTAGCACCTCTAAAGCCCTCCAACAGTCTGGCTACCTCATTTATCAAAGCAGCCTCATGTCTACTGTTTTACTGTGATTTGGCAGCATAGCTTTTAGTAAATTAATAATTGCTGTCATCTCCCATGAGAGGGAATACGGAGGTAGCTGTTGTTCAAGCTTAAAGCGTAGGTCCATAGTCTATTCCCCTTTATATGCTTTCCAAGAGTCTGTACTCTGAGGGTTGCCTATTTCTCAGAAAAATTTTGACATTTAATGAGTACTGCTTTGCAGCCTAAGACTATGAAGTTTCAGTGAGCCAGCAGTGTCTGTTCTGGGGAGAAGGCCAGACCCCAAGTACTGGCTTTGATTTTACATGTCTGCCGTTATAGTGACTTGACAGATGTCAAGAGAGCTCTCAAATAAACATGACAAACAAAATTAACATATTATCTGTGGTTCCCATACTTTTCACCACGGTTGATACTTTTCATTTATTGCTTAGCCACAAATCATTCCCAGTAAACCGCATGGATTAAAAATTAAAGTATCATCCTAATTCCACAAACACACAGCAACTTTTAAACATCCTAATTCAAAAAGATTTCTACTGTGCACAACATTTTTTCCTTTTGTTAGAATCACCCTGCAGTTTACTAGACATCCAGGGTGATAAACTTACTACTAGTGTCCACGGTAACCAAGGAGTATGAGAAGTTCCCGGTAGTCTACAAGATTGAGGTATTCAAGATGACTCATTTTCCTTGCCACAAGAAATAAATTAGGCATTTTGGTATCCAATGCAATTGTTTAATCACACCGTGAATCTGCATTGCAATAATACCAATAGAGAACCCCACTGCACATGGCAGAGAATACAGCAGAGAGCAAAGAGATGAACCTTGTCTCCAGAGTTCATAATCGTAGGACAAGAAAAAGCTCTAGGGATACAGACAGACATGGAATATTTCAGGAAAATGGAAACAAAATGAACGTCCACAACAAATTGGCTCTCAGCACAACAGGAACAAAAGAGTGCTCTGTCTTATCACAGCAAAAGGGAGTTTCCAAGAGTGATTAAAGAAAAGGTGACAAGCATGAGAGGAAGCATGCACTGGCACTAACCTGCAGCAGTAAAAAGAAAACAAAATGCAATTCCAGAGTTCTTAATATGTTACATCTGCAGATTTTTTTTTTCTTTTTACAGACACATCCTAATGCAATTGTTAACCATAGTAAAGAGGCTGCTCTCTGTATCAGCCACAAACTGGAGTAGAGTTGTCATGGTTTAGGCCAAATTGGCCTATGATGGCGCCAGATGCTCTCCCCTTACTTCTCACTCCCAGAATAGGAGGAAGAGAGATAAAGAGGTTTATGACTTTAGAACGAACTAACCTACTTTAATGAAAAATTACTAATAAAATAAACAGGAAATAATGCAATAGATACAGCATATACAATGCTGTATCAGACTCCCAGGATGATGTAACTGTCAGGCACAGGGAAAGTCCCAGACTGGACTCCATGATGGATAGGAACTGGATTCTGGATCTGGAGTCAGGAACGCATGGATTGGGATCAAAGGCAGATGAACAGACAGGGTCCTCTTCAGATGTTGGCAATTGAAGAAAGAGGCTGACCCTTAGATCCCTCAACTTTTATATTGAACATGGGGCAGATGGGATGGAATACCCCTGTTGGTCAGTTTTGGGTCATCTGTCCCGTCCTGCAAGTGGACGCCTCTACGCTTTTCCATTTCCGACCCTCCAGCAGAGCAAATAACAAAATTGTCTGACCTTGGTTCTTATAGAAATAAATATAAGCAAGAGTCCTTCTGCATACTCTTCCTTGGCATGAAGTACAAACGTTGGTCTTATCACTCTAAAAGTGAGCAGTTTTCTGTCCAATATGCTGTTAATTTCAGAGAGTTAGAAGAGGCCTAGCTAAGAAGTAAAATTACTGAACAGAAAGTTGGTTCTGTTTTACCTCAAAGTGGGACAAGAGTACATAAACCTAACTCTCAAACTCCTCTCTAACTGATGTACAACACAACAAAATTAAAATAAAATTTAAGCAAGAAAAAAGAAAAAAAAATGGAAACATCATAGTGGTGGGATATCACTGGATAATACTGAGGAAATAAGGAATTCTGCTGAATTGTTGCACTGATTTAGTTTGTAATGATTTTTCAGGCTAATGATTTTTAGTTCTGTCTTTTATCATCATCTGTAAAATGTTGGAGGAATACAAAGTCATGTGTAGAGGACCTGACTTTGGGGTACCCTGAATTGCTCTGGGCTTGCATTAAGGATCACTTGTTTCAGATATAGCTATAATACAGACTAACCATTGAAAACTCCTGAGAAAATTACTGTCCCAACAATTCCCATTGTTTCTTTGAATTAATTTTTAGTTTCTCTCAGGATAAGATTCAGCGGAGGCTCATAGGCAGTTTCAAATCCAAGCTATAGTGATGCAGTGATGAGATAGCACTTCAGTTGTCAAGCTGTGTCTCTCACACAGCTTCCAAATGGTACAGGTAGAGGAAAAAAAAGACTTGAAAACTTGATGTAATCACTGCAGCTGCCCCCAGATACTTTCAGGACAGTATCCCATGTCGTTCTGCTCTTCCAACATGCCTCAAAGATCTTTTTTGCTGCAAAATTACCAAACTGACAAGCAAAAAAGCTGGAAGAGATGTAAACATCTTTATTTTGGTTGCATGCTATTCCAGGAACTGTCTTCGGCACTGCAGGAAATGGCAACCCACGGAGGTCTGCACTTAATCATGTTGTCCTCTTCATACATCATGTCATGCCACAATATCCACAGCAACATACTGTTTTCAAAATTTTGGACATATTAATTGGGAAAAGCCTACTCAGATGCTTGGTCTACCTTAACCATTTCTCATGTAAATAACCCTTTATATCTGCACTGGATGTTGTTCTATTAGTTTCTAATAGAACAAGAAATGTGCAAACTGGAGGCATACAGCACAGAAATTTGCTTCAGCGAGTTACATTTTATTATGCAAGATGCCACTAAAAAAACATTTAAATGTATGAAGTCATTTAACTATAGCCTACAGGCATATACAAAAAAAAAAAAAAAAAAAAGAATGAAAGATCCTGATTTATCTTTGTAGCTAGATATGCATTTCTGCATTCTGTTTTTTTGTATGGAATAACTGGCTTTGGATTTGTAATGAAAAGGATGAAGGGTTTATGGTATCCTCTGTAGTTAAGGGCTGTACATATTCTCCGTTATAATCATTTACTGTTGGAGCACCAGGCTCAGTTAAAGGACAGTAAGTATAGAACAAGTTTATTGAGGTCAGCAGAGTTAAACTGATGCGCAAATGCAGCCTTTCTGTCCTGACAATAAAAATTGATTTCAGTTCTAAACCTGGTTTCCATGGTCACCAACCAGCAGCAAGAATTGAGAGGAATTTTCTCTTTACTAATTTTCAAGGAACTGTTTCTTTGCATTTTCAGTCCACACAAGTAGAAACCACCTCTAGTGCTAATTTTATACTAAAGCCTTGCTCATTAAAAGACAGGACAAATTCAAAAGCAGCACACAGCTGCAGTGATAAAAAAAAACAAACCCTGCAGCCTCTGCTTTTGTCTTGGTAGAGAAAATAGGAATCTGTTTTGTCAAAACCCTTTCTTTTTGTAAAAACATGTTTTAAGGGATTCATATTTGAAAAAGTGAACTTCATCTAGCTGACCATCATTCAGCTGTGGAGTGTCTATTCCCAAAGGCTGCTCCCGTTCTACAAATGCCCAACCCATCTCTTCCTACTCCACCTGTGAAGCAGGAACAAGAGAAAAAGTTTCTTCCCTTTCAAGCTGTCCCATCATCGTTAATCAACCAGCACCCAGAAAAGTATAACACATTTATAGCTGGTGCACATTCAGAACTTGCAAAAGCATTGCAGAAGAGCAAGAGCACACTGATATAATGCAGACTACACTCTTACTCTCTTCTGACAGTCTCTAAGGACACTGAGAAATGAAAAGGTCTTTGTGCCTGTACCACCTCCTCTTTATAAAGCACACAATAGTACATGACATGTTACTCCCACTTTCACTTTTCACAGTAGAGCCTAATTTTCTAGCCTTCTTTTTGCTACAAACCACTAAGGTATTCTCTACTGAAAAAAAAAAAAAAAACATTCAGACTTGGTGACTTTTCACTCTGAAGTTCAGAAGAGCCTGGACTGCAACTCTTGGGCTAATTCTCTGGCCAACCATGTAATACCATGCCTTTGAATCTGTAAAATTTCCTCAAGAAAAGGTAACAAGTTATTCTAAATGCCCTATACATTTTACAGAGAAGGATAGGCTAAGTATGGCTATGCCAGTTAAAGCTGAACCTCTCTTGATCGTGTTTACTACCAGATCTAGTGGACCTGAACCAGGGATTGTCCACTGCAGTGATGCACTCTACCTTGTGTGGGCACAGCTTATATTTGCCCCTTTCAGACAAATAACTTCAATACTCAGGTATTTCTGTTGGGTTTGGCACTCAACTGTCAGGAAATTGATAGAAAATATAGGGAAACTTTGGACAAAGCCATGACCTTGGGAAAAAGTTTTAGGAATGACTTTCCATCACTCTAGTTTAGCATGCATGAGTGCATGACTGCTCAGTACTATAACCTTTGGAGAAAATGCAAAATCCATAAAAAAGCAGAAGCAGATTTGCAACTAGTATGAAACTCAGAAGCAATAATATAGAAATGTATTCTCTCATATTCCTGTGAGAGAATTTTACCAAATAGATTCAATATTTCTAGTCATCCACCAAAGCTGGTCTCGATCTCCCTTGAGGCAACCAGAACTAGAATACACTTACTGTGAAAGATGTATCTAGTCAGCAAAATTTCTCATATCTCCCTGTCTAATCTGAAGGATCAAATATATAATGCACAGGGGAAAAAAAAGGAGCTATCATTAAGCTACTATTTAAGAAGTCATTTCAGGCTGTTGTTCATCTTCTGAAGAATATTGTTATTTATTACTAATGACAAATACTTCATTCCCATCAGGATGTCTCTTATATGCACATTATATACCTTTCCCTGGGAGACAAAGATCTATCTGTATATAATAAACCTTGAGAATTAGCTAGAATTAACAACTGAGTTAATAAAGTAAATCCTTCTGAAGAAGCTTCTCAATGACAACATTCATTTGCCAAATGACTAAAAATGTCTATATAAACACTCTTGTGACATTCCCAGAAAAAATAATAGTGCACCCAGGGCGTTTGATGAATACTACTAATAATAATTAGTAACAGTGGAGTCAGAACACAACTTATTATCCCAGTTTTAATCACAAAGGATTCTAATACTAATAGCCTGATCACAGTGTATTACAAATCATAGAGATGAGTTTCTTTCTCCGTAATAATCTGCCAATGATTAATGTCTTTCTCTGTAATGATCTGTCTACAACATCTAGACTAGAGAAAGAGCTAAACATTAAAAAATAACTAAAACAGGCAATAAATAATATATTATTTATTATAACACCAGTGTAGATAGACTGCTATGATTTATAAAAAGCTGAGAAATTAACTGATTTTCTAAGATACTGATTTTAAATTGAGCTATATTGTCAAATCATTACATTAACATGAAAGAATATTCAATGTACGAAAGGGGTTTTTTTAGTCAATTTAAAATAACACAACAATATCAATACATTTTGAATGCACAATTATATCTGGGTCCAGAATAAAAAGCTGTATAAGCTACTGTATCAGCTGTTATGTATAAATATTCAAATAATGTTGTTCTACAATATGTAATGTGTCTGTTTATAAAGTTATTTCCCATATTCCTCTGAAAATTTGAGAAAACATGGAAAGCAATGGCTTAAAATCAAAATATTCACATTTTGTGAATATAATAAAATTATTACAATTGGTTCTCACACAGGCTCTTTACAACTGCAACAATAATTTGCCAAAGCAGAGAACACTTGCTCAAATGAAAGAGCTAGCATTTTTAACATCCCTGTGTAGCTCAACAGTTTTTTATTTCTAATAACATTAACCAGCATCTTCTCTACTTTTCTTAAACAGAACACTTTGTTTGTAATAAGGTTACTTTGTTCATTTAAATCTGTAGAGCAACACAAACAAACAAAAAAACTTACTCATGTTTCTATGACAAAATAATTACCTTAACTCCAGCAAATTCATGTAAAATATTTATTTTTCTTAATATATAAAATTCCTTTCTTTCAAACAGTACTGCAAGGTAGGAAAGAAAAGGTAATTACCACATAACTGTATGACAGCAATTTATTAGAAATATTACTGCTGTATTTCAACACTATATATAGTTTCCCTGACAGGAAAATTTCTTCCCAGGAAATAGAATTATATACATATATAGGCTTGCAATGAGCATATAGGGTTGACTTTATGTAGAGAAACCTTCTATTTCTTCTTCCATGGGGCCTGTTGTATTCCTATTTGGAGATCATTGGTGTAGAAATAATATTGGAGAAGCAATAATTCAAAACAAACATACAGACCAGATTTTCTCCCATCTGCCATCCCAATCTTACAGGTTTGCTTAGTAACCTCAGGAAGGTCCATTTCAGTTCAAGGGTGGTCCCTTTAGAGGTTTAGCACTTCTGTGAGCTCCTATGTTACTCTCCAGCTTTCTTCCTCTTGTATAACAAAAATAATAATTCAGGAAGAGGTGAAGAGAGGAAGGCACAGCTAGGATTGAGTGAGCTTCTGGGTTTGACTCTTCCAGGCTGTTCACAGCTCAGACAGTAGCACCTCAATGCTGCCTAAACAATGGGAAAAGGAGGACAGGCAGCCTGGAACTGCAAAACATGAAGAGGATGCCGAAGTAAGCTCTTCCACTGGTACGTAAGCAAGAATAGGGCACAGACCAAATTAGCTGCTACTCAATCTTCCTGCCTCTTGTGTTATCCAAAAATCAAGGCTTTGACCAACATAAATAGTTCAGACGGTTGACCAGATGTATTACACCAAAGAATGCAAAAAGAGGCAGGATTAACATAGAAAACAGTAAACAATACAAATAATCTCTAACTACTTCTCAAACAGATTTCAGATATTTTTTATTAACATAATGTTTCCTCTAACATTGAGAAATAAATTAGTTAGCAAATGTGCCTTTACAAATTCTTATGTGCTAAAACTTGTCTCTCATCCAAAAAGTTTTGCCAATGTCTTTTTATGATATCTGATTTGCAGTAAAAGAGAAAACAACTCTATCAGACTGAAATGCCATTTTTAAAAACTTGCTTAAGTAGCAAGTATTTTAACAGTGTGGAAATGTCTCTGTGTGAGGACGGGGGTTACAAATGGAATTTCATTAAGTCCTAATTCATGCCTTTGTAGCTCCGTATTTGGAAGGGAAAAGTGAGCTATGCAAAATTTCCAGAGGCAAGACAGACACGGGTTTTTAATACAAAAGTATACTCTTCAGGAATAAAAAGAAAAACCTTTACAGAGTTCATCAAATTTTATAAATTCGCTTTGCCATCCTCAGTATATGTGATCTATCACTGTATGTGGAGAGGGAGAAAAAAAATTTCCAAAAACATTAATGATAGTAGACACATTTGGATCACGATAACTCTACCTGCTTATACCATCTGTATATGCATCTATATGTACTGTTGCATCTTTTCTTCTTCTTCAGTTATTAAACGTACAAATAAAAAATTTTATTTGTAAAGTATTTGTTCCAAAGAGGCAAATATAGACTATTTTATTTTGATAAGGTAGGATAAAATTTAGATCTGCTACAAAAGTGAAAAAAAGAAATAATATCTTTCATATATAAATTAACAGGGGTTCTTTTTGCAGAAATCACATAGAAAATCAAGGTAAATAAATGCTGAATGGATTTAAAAAATACCCACACTAATATCTCAAGCATTGTCACAGGATATAGAAACAACATTCTCTGCAGATCTGAGATGACAAAAACTTTCTTTAAAATGAAAGAAACCATATAGATACTCACTTCCATAACGACCAGCTGGAAATGCACTATTTAGAATGATCCAAGGGTTTAACCTAAGGTATCACATCTTCGAGTGTCAAAGACAATAATCATTAAACATTACCAGTCCCTTCCTAAAAATCAGATTCAAAAGGCACTGAGAAACATCCCACACAAAGCAGATTGGAACGATACTAAGGAGGTGGTTGAGGCCCCTTCCCTGGAAACATTCAAGGTGAGGCTCAACGAGGGCCTGGGCAACCTGGTCTAGTTGGGGGTGTCCCCGTTGACTGAGGGGAGATCAAACTAGATGACCCTTAGAGGTCCCTTCGAGCCTGGACCATTCTATGATTCTGTGGTACAAGAAAACAAACGGTCCTCTTCAGTTACCACCACAGAGTTGCGGTCTATCATTCCCTTGGGCAAGACTTAATTCAGGAGGCCATTGTAAAAATGCTGACTGCAGAAATGACTCCTCAAGTGTGAAAGGCTACTCCCCTGGTCACACATTTCTGCAGGTTACCACAAACACATGAGAGCTGGCAGGGCAGCTGGTCAAAGCTCCTGTCTGACGTCTCCCTCAGTGCAAAGATGGAGCAATTGCCACCAGACAGGAGAAACTGCAGCCGGCCAGGTTTTTGAAACAAAAAAACAAGAAACACAACTTAAGGTACAGCAACCAAAAAGTATTATTTTTAATATCAAAGAAAAAATTAATTTCTGTGCTGGGTGAGTCAAGCCTTTATTGCTAAACCAGCTTAAATTAAAAGCAGGTGGCAAACTGCTATACTCTGAAAGCACAAAAATCAGTTTTACAAATTTCTTAACATTCCAGTTGCAGCAAGCAGGAGATTCAGAAAAGCTTATTTTAATTAAAAACTTTATTTTTCATTACAATTCACAGTTTATACATGGCAAGGCGAACCCCTGCCATGTGGACATTCAGAACACTGTGCTGGGGAGACAAGGGTCTTTGTTATAAGAGCATTGCTCGGTGCTGTGTCATGGAACTTCCTTAGTTTTAAAAGCATACTCTCTGTAAATGTTAATTGACTGATATTTACACTGAATTGATTGAATTTACATATTAACTTATATTTATTAGAAAACAAGCTAAGCATCCAAAAAACATTAACATTCATATCTTGCATGTTATCTAATGGTCAGAGATGCTGTAAGATTTGCCACTTGAATCATGCCCAATCAGCAAAAAGTCCCATTCTTTTTTAATTTACACAGAGCCTAAGTTATTCTTTAAGGCCTGTTCTACTCATTTTATGTACAGCCAGGTTACAATAGACTAACATAAGAAAAAATGTAAAATTATCCATTCCATCCTGCATTTCTTCTGAATCTCATGTACATCTATAAGCAAAACAGAAGATACAAAATTAAAGTTGATGTGTTTTCTTAAAACCAATAAAGAAAACCCATAGTCTGGTTTCGATCCGCTTCTTGTCAGCCTATCCTGTCTGAACAATCATCGGTATTCAGATTGTGCTATTTATCAGCTCTTCTTCATGCCTGCACTTATATTCAGAGCCATCTCTCTTTGAAATGTAGAAAGTCACAGTGATACCAGTTTCAATTGCATTCCCACGTTAGTCACAGCTCCAGGCACAGGCAGCCACTGTACACTGTGACATTCAGGAAAGCTCTCCAGCAGGATTCCTGGGTAAGATATCATATGGCGTCTGGTGTGACTTGACTTAAAGAGGAAGTTAAGAATCCTTTTCACAGAGCAAATATCTGGCAGAAGGTTTATGCTTATTAAAAATCGCTGTATTTTTCTGCATTGTTTTCTGCATGTGGTTATTTGAACACAGCAATTTAAAGCCTCTCCTGCCTCTCCTCAAAATAGTAATTTTTATTTGCTCTTGTCATCTATCAAATAATTTAGTGATAGATAAGCTGCAGATTTTTTTGGTACATCTGACATGGAGGCAAAAAACAACTGCTGAACACTGCTTGAAAAGTAAGACCCAAAGAGGGTCTGCAAATTCTACAAGTCAGTGCGAACAAGTATCAGCTGGACCTGAGTAAAACAAAATGCTTCTGGGGGATGTGTTTGCAACTTTTGAAACTGCAGTGCCTTTAAATTTAGAGTTAAGAACATCATTTGACGATTGTTGAGTTTTGGCATTCATTCATGCTGGTTGGTATCTTCACGACAGATACCTTTAAAACACCATCATTTCAAGAGGAATGAAAGCTCAAATGAAATACACTTCTCATGCAAAAAAAAAAAAAAAAACCCAAACAAACCAACCAAACAAAAAAAACGTACAGGAACTGTAGAGGTTCTGGTTCTTCAAAAGATAAGGCACTGACAAAAATTTCTTAGGTAAAAGGCTGCATAAGAATTTCTTGCCATTTACAAGTGTGTTGTAGTCCAGAAATGGTCCATTCCTAGGCTCAGTAAGGTAGACCCTGAAATTTTAAGGACTGATCCCTCAAAGCTACATTGTTACCATAAACAAGTGTGATTCATTCTTGAGGCCATATGGCACATTAGGAGAAGTGAAAAAACAGTCTGGGCAGATAAAGGCAGAAGACATTGCTTGTTCCAGCATCTTTTGATAACAGAAGTGCCATTCATCTTTGTGTCTCTGAAGAGAGGCGATGGTAATTCTGTACTGTAGTTTCTGTGGAACTCATGCACACATATAAAATGCCATTAGCATTGATCATCGACAAGGTGGAGAAAAAAAGGTAAACGGCTAGTCTAAGCCAAGATCTTCTTAAGGACTGGGATCCAAAGTCCCGTCTACTTAATGTTTTCAATAACAGCTATCTCTTCTGCTGCACAGTGTGGTGTCAAACCATTCATGTAAATGCTGTCCGTCTTTGTTAGAGCTGGCAAGATGTCCTTCTCACTGGTGAGATGGTTGACTGACAGGGTTCTCTTGCAAGGAGTCAGGTCTTGATTGTGGTTGACGGCCAGTTCTGCAGAGAGTTTCCTTTTGATAGAGGTTGCCCGCTGGAACTTGTCATAGATCTCCACACTCAGGCGCCTTCGAGTTTCTTTGAACTCTGCGGTGACGTTGGCTGTCCACTCTGCAGCATGGGCTCTGAATTCCCCTACCTGCAGCAAAAGAGAGACAAAAGAGAAGCATTATGGGGCCAAGGAGTTTGGACACTGTTTAGGCTCAAGAGCCCAGCAAACAATGAGGCTTTGGGCTGGCAAAGAGCTGCCTCTGCTGAGAGCACAGATTTCTCATACTGCAGATTCACTCCTTTATTGGTAGCAACTAAACATGAAATGTTGCACTAGTAAGAGTTACCAATGATTCTAAAAACACGATAAAAGTCTTTTCTTCTAAATTTTCTTTAGTTATAGGCAGTCACTGGTACAGGGAGGCTGCAGAGCCCTGACAGTTGCTCAGCACCCAGCTGGTCAGGGGATGCTGAAATCCCAGCAACCCAGGCTGTGTTATGTATTGTTATTAGGGTGCAGGGTTATTTATGAGCACTTCTACTGTCTCTGTAAAGATCCCTGGGAGACTTGGCAAAGAATTTTCTAAATTTAGACAGAACAGCTTTTTTTAAAGGAAAATGTCAGCTGCTTGTATTCTCTCTTTTTTTGTGCTTGCTCAAACATAGCACTAATAAAGCAGCAGTTTCAGTCATGTCAGCAGCACGTCTGTGTACCACTCCGACTCCACTCAAATGAGATACTAAAAACCAGCATGAAGACAACTGCAGAGTGGGACTCCGGGAGCTGTTACTGATCTCACTCAGAGGTAAGGCAGCCCACCAATGCCCGCACATGGCTGCTGTAACATTACCATACAGCTGGAGGCGGGTATTTCTACCACCAAGCCCAAATTTCCAGTCAGGTTGGCTGCAAGTTTCATACCAACACCATTTCACTAGTGTGTGTGTATCCCCTGCTTCCTGCTCAGTTCCTCTGCTTTATCTCTATACATTCTTATATTGACAGTCTTTATGGCAAAGCTTGCTCCACTTTCACTAAAACTACCATAATTTTTACCCCTTACGATTTCTTCCCGCCATTTCAATGTTTCAGTACTAGGAAAGCTGGAGTATCCCATGAGCCCAAGTTCTAAGGATAGGGCTGAGGAGGAAAGCAGCTACTGGCACAAAATCCCAAATTATCCTTACTTTTCCTCAGATATGGCATGAGGTAGACTGAGCAACTCAGATAATAGTCTGAGGTAACTTTGGCCTTGCAATTTATATGCTATTTATATTTTTGCTGTTGCATTTCAACCATATCACTGTTAAAATATTAAATAAATTATATAGGTAATTAAAGAAGGCACCTTTTGAGGGGATTTATTATAACTGCAAAGGAAATAGATCATTTCTCTTTAAATCTCTGCTTTGTAGGCAGTTTAATAGTTGGAAAGCATAGCATGGGGAAGATAGACTGCTGATAAATATAACTCCAAAGCAAAGCATTTCAGAAGAATTAACCCACTTAAATAAATTAGTCTAATTGGTACTGCTCAGTCCAGAATTTCAATCATTGGCAAGCAAGCTCAGACTTGGTGAGCACAGAAATGAAAAAATAAAAAAGCTAACAGAGAAATATGGGGAGTAAGCCATCAGAGAGAAGTGGCCACAGGCTTATTCATGCTTTGCAGTGCAGTGGAAAAAAGGAATATAACAAAGGTAAAAAAATAAACAGCTCACCCAAGAGTGACAGGGTTTCAGGAAAACTTTCCCCCTCCAGAAACAAACCAAAAAGATCTCCTTACCCAGGGGTCATTTTATTACATTTATCTCAGCTTCAGTGAATTACACAGATGACTAATGTGGACCCATTATGTGTATTTTCTAAAACAAGGATTATTATCAGTAATACACAGAGGACTTGCCCAGCTGAGTGATTATTAGTATTTAAATTGTGCAATTAGAATCAGACATACTGCACTTCAGATCTGAAAATAACGAAATCTGTAATGCTGAAATTTCAGCTGCTACAGTATTTTTATTTGTCGTAAACAAGTAATAAAAATATGATAAGCAGCACCAGTGCACACCCTGGGGCAGCCGCATCCTTCTCTGAAGCTTTACTAAAGGCAGGCTGCTCAGGTTCTGGGGCATGCTTCTGCTTGGGAGAACAAATACGGGTTCCTATTTCATCCTACACATTTGTACCCCTCACCAGCTGTGTAAGCATTAGTCAGATCAGTTATTTTGCTCAGGCACACATCTCTGGCGTTGCACATGGTCACACTCAAGGGTTGTTTTCAGACTGGTAGCTTTAAATTTGTGTCTTGGCAAGCCAATGGAAGCTACAAGCATCTTGAACTGTCCTCCCACGTGCTTTTTAACCTTCCTTTCACAAGGAGTTACAGTTCCCACTTCTCCTGTATTTTCCCAGCAAAGAAAAAACATCTGCCCGCATTTCTGATCAAAGCAAGCCCATGTTACTCCTCGGATAGACTCAGAATCCCCTCGCCAGCCCACCTCACCGCATACTGATGATGGACCTGTCTCAAACAGGGCAAGCTGCTATATGTTAACTCTTGCGCATGTAAGTTATTCAGGACAATTTTAAAACCGTAGTTGTTAGGATATCTGATTACTAAACTCCAATTAGATTTCTTTTGGAAACACTTTTATGCAGCCAGCTGAAAAACATCATTAAATATGTCTTTGGAGACAGGCTCATGTTCCAATTAAGGTGATGTGGAACATGAACATGGTGGACTCAATCCTATTTTCCCATAGACTAGAGTTACGATGTTGCTTGGCACAATTTGAGTTTTATATTAAAATCACAGTAAAAATTGAAAAATTCAGTGCTATTGCTAAGCAGAATTGAAATACATTAGTAGTAAAACAGAGGTAATTGGCACAGCATGAGAAACCAGAAGTTCAGTGCTGTGTGAACTATGTGTGCCCCAAATTACTGCTTTCAGCCCCTAGCTGTTGTGTGAACTGAAATGCACTCATAAATGTTATCTCTTCAGAATAAAACTCCTTATTCCATAGCACTTATGGACTCAAGCACAAAAGGTTATAGGAAAAGAAATGTGCAGTTTTTAACTGCTAGTATACATAAACAACTTGCTCTTATAATTTAATCCCTCTTTTATCCATAGGGACATTTCTGTATACATTCAGGTTCTTTCTGTCCTTAGGGTATGACATTTTATCATACTGTGTTACAGCTCCTCTTCATCTGGGCACTAACAGCCATAAAATGTCTTATACAAAGTGATTAAAATGCCAATTGCCTATGTCGCTCAAAAACAAATACATTGTAATATACCTACCTACTATAACAATTGTTTGCTTTTCTCCAAATCTCTTGCCTCATTACAGCACGCAGCTCTGTAGACTCTGCAGCTGTCATATTTGTGGGCAATGTGACATGAGGACGAGGCTTCTTAGTCACAGAAATTATTGACAACTAAGTACTCTACATAAGGCTAAATGACACAAAATATTTCAAAAGACATAGGAAAAACATGTCACAGTGATAGCACCTGACTCAGCCATACAATAAGCAGTGCTAACCTGATGCTGCTGCTCACTCCCAACCTCTGGGGAACAGAAATGCTACTAGTAATGGGGGTACAGGCCCTAGGCCAGCTCCAGGGTTGATTTCCTCCACATAAAAATCCCAATTACACTGCAAGGTGTCAGATATATTTTGCAAGGAGTATCAACTCTAACATATTAACATTGTACTTCAAATGCAAACAGCTAATATCTTTATTAGGTATTTATGAAGCAATATGCAACTGCATTATGAGTCCAAGGAAGACAGGACTAAATGACAAATTCTCAAGAAACACAGTAACGGTATACACAACTAAATATTCCACACAGCATGCTTCATCATGAGAAACTAGATACTTTTCTGTTAAACAGCCATCTCCTGGCCCAGCACAGGCTGCATGGTCTCCAGATACCACTGCAGATGGGCATGGATATCTACCTGTGGTGGAAATGTCCCATTAGGTTATAATGAGGAATAGGCTCTGAACAATTTTGAAGTGTGTCTACTCATTCTTGATAAAGTCACTTTTGGTTTTTGGGGAGTTGTCTGATTGGTTTTAACTATACATCAAAAAAATACTGCGTGAAATTCCCAAATGGCTAAACAATTCTCAGGTTGTACATATAGATTATCACCAATATAAAGACATATACCAAATTTGACAGAACTAGGGAAAAAACAGGAACATAATTCCTTCACCTACTCCTACCAAAACCCATTTAAGTTAAAAGTGACCCAAAACTGCCTCTAAGTCAATATCACTGGCAAGTTCAAAACTCTCTATTCTTTTTCATCACCACCATGTTTTAGCTTTCTCACTGTCTAGCCGAGCTCCACACTTGGATAGTGGTCAGCAGTATAACACAGCATGTAAGTGTGTCTAAGGGCATCCTGCTCAGAAAGCAAACAAACAAGCAAACATACATTTGAAGATACTGAAGCACCTGCTTAATTCTTCAGTTCATTTACTCTAACTCCTTATACTTGTCAGGAATTTGAGCATCTTTCTGGATACTCTAATCACATCAGATATCCAAATAAATGCGCAAAGAAAACAAATGCCCACCATGCAGGAAGACCACTCACCCTACTAAGAGTGGTCTGGACAGCACAAGACACGTAGCCATAACCTTCACATGAGTAATCTGCACTTTGAATTAAGCCACATCTGTGGTCTCACAGAAAAACCCCACAAGCCTAATTAAAGATGTCTAATTTAAATGGACCAAAAGCAATACAGACTTGTCTAACTTGGCCTTAGTTTTAGTCCACTGTCTCAGGGACTTTCCTGAAAAATCCCAACATTACAGTATAACCAGTTAATCAATTTCTGCTTACAGAGTGGGAAGAAAAATACCCTGCTTGCACGGGGTTCAGATATACGACATGAAAATTACGATATACTTGGGAGAAGCTAAACCACTAAGTACCAAATAAGAAAAAATTATCACATATGCTAAATAAGAAAATGAAAATATATACTTTGAAATAATGTATATAGTTTTCTTTCATAACTGTATTTTTAGGTACAGTATGTATAAAACTGCATTATAGGGAGAAAAAAGAAATAAGTGGTCTTCCTTATAGGCATTCTTAACACGCTAGATGTTCCTTTATACAATTTCTAACATTTATCCCTAATGCATTCTCCAAAGTTATGAAGCTTCATTTTTTCTTCTCCAATGTACTTTTTCTGTTACTTAAAAATAACACATCCAATTAACCTCTCCATGATATGCTACTCAGAGACAAAACTAGCAAGAGCACGTACATGTCACATTATCCAGGCAGCAGAGTAGAGCACATAACATTTTGTCTTAGCTTTCAAGAAACTCATCCAACATTCTCAGAAATTGTTCTCAAAGTCTCAATTAATATAAAATTTTAAAATTTTTGGTATGGAGCTGGTTGACGGGATTAACAATGCAGCTGCTGGGTGGGTGGGTTGATTCTCTGCATGGGTAAGCAGGTTTGTCTATCTGCCATCTCACGTTCCTGCAGTTCTGGGCAAGAACTCTTCCCACCTGAGCCACTGCCAGCCACAAATTTACGTTCACTCCATCAATCAATCACCTATAGACTCGAGAAGACTGGAGTGTAGATAAGAAATGGACAAGTATCACAGACATTTTTATTGAAGCCTGCGCATTTCCTGTACTGTAAGGGAATCTCATTTATAATCCAACTAATGCATTCCAACCCCAATTACCTGGCTTTTAGTACTTCTGTAATTATAACACTCTTATTAAGTACCCAATTCCCATTGTGTTGTAATTTGTGGACAGGTATTTAGAAAAGACTGTGCTCTACTTGTCTTTAAAACTAAAGAAAACAGCAATAAACTGCAACACAGAAATACCATAGGCACTAAGGAGATACCTGAGATACATATGTTGAGCTTTCCCAGGTGTTTAATCACTAGCTTCTATTCTCTCATTCTGTTAGGACCTTAGCTCTGTACCAGATAACTCTTCTACAGCAGGTCTTTAAGCTACCAGACTAATTTCAAAGTGATGAAGCAGTAAATGATCCTTTTTTTTTTTTTTCTTTTTTTTTGTTGTTCCCCTGACTGGTATACAAATCCCTATGTTTTTCAGGCAAATATTAGAGGGGAAAAGATTCTATTTTGTGAAATTGCCATCTTCTAGAGTGACATTTAAATTACATAGACAGTTGTATTTTCATAGCCATGGTGGTCAGAAATGTTTTGCGAACAATGCTGCCCTGCTGGAAATTGGATTATTCAGTCCTGTAATAAGTAATGCTTGTGAGTTCATTCTGGCGAGCAATGATTGTTTGGTTTCACCCACGTAACTTCCATGAGCACATCTGATGCCTTGGATGAAATAAACAACATTCTCCAATGCGAACGCAGAGATTCCATTAATTTTGTGTATTTTTATGCGGAGGAACATCTATGGTGGCAGCTGTGGGAATATGCTTTGTGGAGATGTGATAGATGGCACATGCAGAAATGGCCCTTTTGCTCAACCATGGTCTGAATCAACAAAATAAAAACAGGTAGCCTACAGAATAATATATTTTAAAAAATTATGTCTACGAAGCTAGAACCAGATATACTAACACTCACCACAATTATTTTGTTTTACCTCTTTTTTTTCCAGAAATAGGAATACTCCTATGATAGGTACCTCCTCAGAACTATCACTAAATATTGCCCATCAGACACCTCTTTGCATAGAGGTGTATGTGAGCATCTCTCGGTGCTGTATGGAAGTTATTGGCCTAATTATCTCAGTCACTAATGTTCTTCTTTATTAATAATTTCCAAAGATAAAATAAGATGCTGACATTTTCCTATAAAAATCAGCCATTCTATTTAGCTGTTTCATCTACCTCAGAGAGCCATCCAGCCCGTCTTTCAACCTGATGAGTGTGAATGGCATCCACCTATATTAACCACAAGAAACTACTTAGGATTACATAAAGGTCTACCAGCTGAGCCTAAGGTGATTCAGGAGAACAGCATGTATTCTCTGTCTGCACTATACAGCCAATGACTTTGCTGCAACCAGAAACAGCAAGCATTTTAAGAATTATACTAGAAGTATAATGAAACCCAAGCCACAGGCAGTTGAAAGACTGTCTCAACTTTCTCCCACAGGAAAGAAGCAATGACTGTTTCATAAACTCCTTGGACTTTTTTTAGCTTATAAAGATATGGTGAAGGACACCAAATAATTAAAAAAAATACTTTTAATTTTGACTTGGTACCGAGTAAGCAATGACTATTGTAACTACATGGTCAAGTCCCAGTAAAAACTTATTTCTTAACTTTTTAATGTCAATATCTGGAGTGATATATGTGTGAAATACTAAAGCTCCACTTTGGTTGTTCAACACTAAGTCATCTTACAACTGCACTCATCCCTTGTAAAGGAAAGTATTCTGTAGTTTCTTCAGTCCTTTTTATCCATGACTGCAAAGCAGTTTCCTCACTGTCGACATTTCTTGAAGATGCAAGGGTATTCTGCTAAATGGTCTTTGTCTGGGCATTTGTCCACACGATAGCTATCAAATACATACAAACTTGGTATTACTAATATGTTTTGGTGTCTTCTGCTAACAATATCCAAAAACTGATATTAGCTTTAAAAAGTAAAGTTTTCAGGAATGTTAATCGTGAAGATGTGGGCTGAACAGATTCCAGATTAACTATCACTCTGTCGATAGAGTTAAATCACAGATAGATTTGTCTGAATAAACTAAAGGATTGATTGTCTTGTCTCCAAAAAATCAAATTTTCCTAATGTAAACCATAACAATGTACATTCAGTGAATCTTCATGGGTAATTAAATCCAAGAAATGCCAGTGTTATAACTGAGCTCTCTTTAATTGATTTCTCTTATTATGAAGTGTAAGTCACTTGCTTCAGTTTTACGTTTTGCAAATTCAATAGCTCTCCCCATCACAACCTGGTTGCATACAGCCCACACTGAAGGCATTTCCATCTGCCCTGAACAGTCCAGTTGAAACAGTGCGGCAAGGGGGGACACCATGGGAGCGCAGGGCCAGGCAGGCGAGGTGCCAACAGTTTCCCCCTGCCCTCAGCAGGCATAGCATGCCCCGCTACTCACATCTCTCGTAATCAGCACCACGTCAGCATCACTTTGAGACCTGGTACTCAACATGAAATAACAAAACAGCCATCTCTAAAGGACTTTAATATGTCCAGCTAAGAGGAGTGATATAATTATGAACCACATCAAAATTATAAAAGTGTAGATGTTAACTTTGTGTGTGTGTGTGTGTTGAATCACAAGTTAAGCAGGCATGAGAAAAGACATCTCAGGAACAGTTTAAAAAAAAACATCAGCAGATTAGTTCTCCTTTGACTCTCAGAACAACATGTTCTTTCATATTCATTTCTGCACATAGTACTACAGTGTACTTGTAAAGGAGTGATCAGTACAGAAATTCTGTATTGCACACTGTTGCTAGGGCAGGACTGAGCCCACCGCCAGGATTACTTGCAATCTCTTGGAAAAGGAAGACATCAAATTGCATTCAAAACCGGGTCAGTCATTTCTACTTTCTCCTTACACAAATACAATTCTTCATATACCTCTGAGACCCAAAGATGTTATGGAGGGACTGTACTCCCATCATTCATTTTTGGGGTAGTTATTTTTGTCCCACTGCTAGTCAAATTTGATCAGAGACCTATGGCTATATTTGCTGTAGAAAGATTTTATATTTCTCCCCCCATCTCATTGAAATTATTAGAAACAATCACCCTTTTGAATGTGGCTATTCTTTCTCAAATACCTTTTTTCTGTGTATCTTGGATGGACTGGAAAAAACTCTTAATGCTAGGCAGACTTCTCTTCAGATGGCTCTTTTGCCATTTTTGTAGGCCCTGTATTCTTTCCAAGGTTTAGACCTAAATTGTTTTCTGGTAATATACCTTTTTAATAACATCTGCAGCAGCAACACCACTTTCCTACAGAAATTCAACAACCACCTGCTTCCACATCCCAGAATTGTTTCACCCCTATTAATCATTACCTTGGCAAAATGGCTTCCCATGCAATTGCTCTCACACTGTGGCTGTCTCCCACAAATATTTGTTTCAGTGCTTTGTAGGAACAGAATTCCATCAAGTCAGTCTGATGACCTACTCATTGAACTTGTATATCCACTTAATTCTTATAACTACTGCAACTGTTTTTTTAATTTTTTGTCAGAAAATTAAAAGACCAAACAGTTGTTTTCCTCAACAGAAGACTATCCATCTTGCTTAAAACAATGCAAAAATAGATCAACAATTTGATACATCTTTGTGAAAAGCCTCTGATCACCAGAGTGAAGAGTTATTCTTATCACCTTCATTTCTAAATGAATGGATTTTGTTTCTTAAAACAGCAAGAGCCAGGTTAAGAGCTCATCTCCACTAAAAGAAATTTGTCCTCTGTGGTCAGACACCCCACCAAACAGCCTCTGAGGCCTATCTTTTTGTCATGTATGCCAGTTCAACTCTCTAAAACCTTGCAAAACTGTTTTTTACTTGAGCATACCCATATTTTCATCTTTCTCTGCATACAGCCTACATTTAGGGTCCCTCCTTGGGAGATATGAGAGATAGTTTCAAATTCTCTTTAGCCTGGGACTCTTGTGTCAGGTAAGCACCTTTAGCCTGAACCTAGTAAAATGCAAATACAACAAATATTATAGGGAATGCTATAATCTCCATGGCATCATCATGACAAACCTAATTCTGTTTTGACAGACATATGAGTGACAGCTCTGCCAAGAAGATTAAAATGAATGATGATTCAGATCAGTCAAATTTGTTTAATTTGTTTATAAATATTAAAGATAACAATTGCCTCACAACTTCCACAAGAAGTGAATGTGCTATTTCTCATGAAATTCCAAGCTTGTTTTTTAAATCTAGATGCATATTGTTCAATACAAAACACAGACACTCAGCATGAAAAAAATCACTTGTCCAAACTGAAACAATGTCTAACATGAGTCAGTTACCTGGGCTTTTGATATACAGTGAAGAGAATAGCCTCTTACCGGATGCAATTCATCTCATATGGTAGATGCCTTAAAAAATTAAAATGGATTGCTCTACAAATACTCATTTCCTTCCACTGAATATAAAGATAATGTCGATGACTAGATTCAATGTTGATATCTACACTGGAGATGAATCCCGTCTTCATTGATTTGAATGGATTCTGGACTAGAGTTTAACAAAGAGAATGCCATGAGGCCAAGGAACATAAGAACTTAATTTTAAAAACAGGAATTTTAAAAATTATAGCTCAAATGCCTAAGAATCTTGATTGGGTAGGCATTTTCACTGGAAATGCTGAAATTCAGAAACTGCAGCACACTAAAAGAAAAATAGGACAAGGAAGAAATCTTGTTAAAATTTTACCTTTCAAAGAGACTAAAATCAGAAGACTTTAAAATCACTCCTATTAATCAGAGTGTAGCGAATAATGAAGAGGAGGGAGTTTAAGGCAAGCTAGTGCAGCTGAAGCTGAACTTCAGAGACAGATCGCCTACTTAAAGATTACAGCACACAGCATGTTCCAGTGACTTTCTGACATTTCATCTATCTTATTGTATTAACTGCTTCCAGCAGCAGATCTATCCTGCTAAAACTCCCACTTCTGTCTCTACTTGTCTTTCACTTCCCACCCCATTTGATGCATTCAAAACTCTCAGGAGTATTTCAAGAGACAAAAGCCACCTGAGCAACTGACAGACATTCTGGTTATCTGGATTTAAATATCAAAATACAGCATTATTGTGGATCAGTGCATATCTGATCAGGTTAATTTTTTTGTCTCAGTTCCACTTCCCTATGGAAACTTTCCTGGTGGTATCGTGAAAAAAACCAGATGCTTTGCTGAATCAGTGAAATGCATTATTACCGCAAAGTCTTATGTAAACTGCTTTTTACAGTTGCAACTGTATCAAGAAAAACACGAACAGGACTATAGTTAGTAGTTGATATTCAATATCAGCCTGGCCACTGCCTAGGATATGGAGGTTTCCTTTCACAATATACACCCTAAATATGCTATTATAAACTATTTTATACTTTAGTCAACAGGAAAAAGCAAAAAGGAGATTATTGTGGCTGCCTATCAAAATATATAACAAATGCCTCAGCTGATATATAGTTTTGGTTGTTATGGGGAAGTAAAGAGAAGTGCTTTTCAACACTTGCAACCTGTCTGCATCCTGGACTCTGGTACAATCCCTAGACTTGGCTGCTATCAGCCCTTTGTCTTAAGACAACCAGAACCAACACAACCGATCACTACTGAATGATCTGCTCTTTCCTGGCTCTAAAACATGGTAGGCTACTACTATTTTTTTCATGAAAGGTATGATACAAAACCTACCCAAAATCTTGTTTACTTACAGGTGTTGATACTCATCATGAGGAAGTTTCATGAAGGGATATTTTCAGTCTTATATTTCCTAGGATATATTAAACTGTTTCAGTTTTTAGAGTGCATTAATTACGGTCCTATAGATTTTACCATAGCCTCTGTGTCTCATTAGATTTCAGTATATAGATATCGTTTCTTATTTCAAAGGCTACCTTTAGGTATAATGAGCTACCTCCCTAAGGACTGAGAATGTTTCCTTAAAAGACAGTTAAAAAACATATTTAGAACTAGGATTTTCCATTGCACTAATTTCTACTATTTAAACTCCAGATAGGTTTCTCCACTATAATCTCCACAGAAGCTGGAACACATCATTGTAAATTTAAGTTTAACTGAAAAAACAGACAATTCAAGAAATTCAGAGTCTCCTCTGGCTTCTGCTGGCATAGAGGAGGCTTGATGACTACATTTCCACTAAACTCCCTCAGCTTCTTTGCTCAATTTTTCCTAGGCAGATAGTAAGAATGAGCTAAGAACAGCAGGTTTTGTCATAAAATGTTATCTGTAAAGTGAATATTTGTACGATGCTTCTATTCAAACACAGCAAATCTTATACAAAACACAATATATTTACATACTTTTCTTCTTACAAAGTATCATTAGGGTAGAATACTGAAATAAGTTTTCATATTTTCTAACTAGCACACAACTTGTGCTATGCCATAATTCAGTTCTCAAACTGGTTTCTGTCATTTTTAAAACTATGGCATTTTTAAACTGCTAACATTTTTTTCTTTCTGTTATGAATTCTCAGACATGCCTAAGCAATGGGTTAAAGGACGGGGTGAGGGAGAGAGATTTCTGAACATCAGAGATATGATTAATTGAACAAATGGTACCAATTATGTTATGTCTATCTTTAATCTAACCTAACATGAGACACTTGTATACAGCAAAATCCTGAATACCTGCATCAGCCAAAAGAATTTGGATATATCTGAAGAATGAGGTTTTCCTTTCTGTAGACAAAATGAATACGCTTGTTTAGGCTACAAAGGTGAGAAAGAATGGAAAGATGAAATAGCACATACATTCCTGGTGCCTGAGAAAAGATAGTCTTTCATAGCACTATGATCCATGACTTGGGAAGTTTTACTTGATAAAAATAGGAATGTATTTACTGTGGTAAAGGAATCCATGAGTTTTTTCACTTCAAGTTTCATTAAATTTTTTCAAAGTTAGACTACATTGAAATAGCTTCAGTATAAAATAAACCCAAGATATATTAACAATGTTGGAATTTTATAATATTATCATCATTACAATAATGTGGATAAATTAGACCCTCTGAACAAGATTAACCCCTCACTGTGCTATGTAAAATTCTATAGTCATGATAGCACCTTATGCAGACATCTTACTGTCTGGATAAGAGAGACGAGTATGAGAAAAGTGAGATTAAAGGCCAGATTAATTCTAGGAAGTACTGTGAAGAACTGAAGTGTGTCATCTGTGTCTGAGGAAATGCAGCAAACCAAGCCTGAATAAAGTATTTTTGCATAGTTGCAAGTCATAGCGCCTCAGTCATACCAAGTTTTTTTTTTCAAGAATCCAGAAACAAGTAGCCCCGGGAAACTAAATGCAGCTTAGGAAATGCCCCAAGTTGAGCTAATTACCCAGTTGAGAACAGTTAGACACTAGGAGAGTGCACAGGGGAAACACCACATGTGTTTGCCCAGCTCCTACTTCTTCCTAATGCAGAGGGAAAAAATAGACTAGACTGTCCTAATTCTGAAGTACAAAATATTGGAGAAACAATGGACAGGTTAATGGCATTTGAAGTGATCGATTGGTTTCCCTGGAGCCAGTGTAAATCATGCAGATTTAGTGTGAAAGACACCCTCAGTGCTTTTCCCAAAAACAAAATTGTGATCCTGCAAACTGTTGAACTCGCAGGTGGGAACACTTGTGTGATACCCGCTGCTCCATATCTGTGAAGGACACTAGTACAGCCCATTGTGTAAGGAAAGTTATAAATATCATTTCAAATTAACAGCACAGGGGCAAAAGATGACATTCTCTAAATGAAACTGATCAAATAAATATTGCCCTCTGCTTCAGAGCTAAGTGTTTATGAAATGCCTGGGAAAAGTCTACTGTTAACAGACCTGCCCCAGTGCTGTCTCTGGCTATAAAGAGCTAGGAGCATAGCAAGGGCAATGACCAAGGGCTGCCCACCCTACATGCCTCATAAAGTGGGCTTAATCCTGCCTAAGCACCCAGCTCACATCCTCCTGCCTGCTGTCACCGTCACTGCTGCCCTCTGGTCAGAGAGCAGCAGGAACCCTGAGGGTCTGGAACGTGTGAAGGTATACAGGGGTAAACTACGCTTTTTTAGCAAGGTCTTGGAAGCTCAAAGATTGCCAGGATTAAATCTAGGCATTGATGCTGTGCCCTAGAGCTAGGAAAACAATTTAAAACAATGTAACTAGTAGGCCACTGCACAATAACCAACATATTCATTCCATCGAAAAGAAATCAGAGTTTTTATATTTCAGTCATACAAATGAACTGATGCATGCAGAGGAACTGAAGTTAAATTAGAGGGAAATAATATGTTGTTTTAAACAACATTACATTCATTTCTCAAACTTCTAATAAAGCCTGAACTGTGCTAGCTGCAATCAAAGGAAATTTTATTTATCCTCTAACATTTTCAAAACCAGAACATTTTCTTAAATGACAAAAACTTAATGTAAAATATCAGAGCATCATTGGAATGATAAACATACATTTAAAAGTGAAAATATATTTGAACTGAGAGCAATGCACATGACTACAAGTAACTAGACACTCTGCTGAAAATATTATGCTAAAATACACCCAGGCATATTTAAATAATTCATTCCAATACCTTGCATGATACGAAACATTTATTGTCTTACCACTATCAAGGTTATCTTGAACATAAAATAAGTATTTAGAGATTTGGTTGTGTTGGTTTTCGAGTTGTTTTTTTTTTCAGTTTTCAGTTTGGTTTTGGGGGGGAGGGTTTGGTGGTTGTTGTTGCTTTGGGTTTTTGTTTGGTTGGTATTTTATACATACCTGCATCCCATATATAGAAACAACCAAATCAGAATTATTTTTGCCTCAAAAATTAAGGACCACATTCTACAGTCTAGAATAATCCTCTCAGATATTTTTTTCCTGTAAGTCAGGTGCAGTTGTGCATATACACTTAATTTAATAATACATTTAATCTAATTTTATATGCAGCCATGTAAAAATCACTGTACGTTTGATTAAACTACAAAGTTTGTTGCAGTTTGAGCTGCAGCATATACTTCACACATGCCCTAAGAGCAAAAGCAGCTATAAGCTCATCATTTTCTAATAAAAGTTCTTAAAAAGTAGTATTTCTTCCCTTTTCAAAATGTTCTTACCTCTTCCTTTGTCTTTTTTGATATGACTCTTAGCCAGTCTCCAATCATGCTGAGGACAGCTGCAAAGTAAGCAAGCCCAACAAGGATCCAGAACCACACCACTGGCTTATAAAAATCTAGGTATTCAATATCTGATCCCCCTGAAAAACAACACAGTTAAAATTAAAGCAGACTTAATAGTTATAGGTTCAAATTTTTTTTAAAATTATCTATTTTCCTGAAAAAAAAATTTATATTTCTTACAACTTCTATTTTTTTACCCATGCAAAAGAATTCCTAGCAAAAGATTTTGTTGATTTGAATAAATGGTGATCTAAATTAATCTACTCTTGAAGACACAGTTCGAAATATGCAAATTTTAGATGATGATCGCTAATCGTTCATGATAATTAAAAAATAAACACAAATTGATTCAACTTCTGATATATCGTTAGGACATATAATGATTATATCATTATATATCATTATCTATGAGGCAGAGGTCATTGAGGACAGCTTGAATTAAAGGACTTTCCACCTGCTCCAATTAACAATACTGTGCCAAATTTTAAGTATTGCTCTAGGATACATAATGTCTTCAGAACCTGAGAAATCTGATTTTGCAATAACTATGAAACACATCCTAATACTTACATGAACCCTTTAGCCCTAGTAAAGAGGAACAGCACCTGGATTAATAGCGTCCCTGTTAGGTAAGCAAACACGATCTATCATCTCTATTTTGCAGAGAAGGCAACCAGGGTGCAGGAATTTGAGCTGAACCAATCATACTCAAAAAAAAAGGTGGACAAAATAGATGTCAGATGAAGGCAGCTTTTTTGAATTTCATTGCCACAAGCACCAGTCACTTCCTTCCTTCCAGTTTTAAAGTGAAATAGATAAATTTCAGATGTCTGCAATGGAGCTTTCAGGTACAATACAACTATAAAGAACAGATACCTTATTTCCCCACAGAAAAAGTTATGTTCATCCTGAGCTCTTGACAACACAAGTAACTCACATTTCACATCTTGCAGTACAATAAAACAGAAGCCTTAAACTTGTAATTCAGCTGTTTCATTTGTTACGACAAATAAAATCCATTTAGGTTGCTGCAAGTAGAAGTCTGATATGTGCATCTGCCCACAGTTGAAGAGACTCTATAGTAAAACCTTTTCAAGCACATTAAAGTAGTCTGTAGGGCTACATATTATGTATCTGCATCCTGGACTGAAACAGTCAAAAGAAAATTGCCCCCAAAATATCAAGCATCTTGTTACAGTAACAAGATTAAATCTCACTAAGAGTAATGTTTTTTCCTAGCTGTTATTATCTAACCACAGAGATTACATGCAAATAATACAGAATGTTATTGATAGTTATCTTTGTACAGAAGGCCTCATAGACAGAAATTCTGTTAGTCTTACGTCAATAAGTCTTTTTATCATTAAACTCCATTGAGCTGTAAAGGTTTACTCAGCTACCCAAGAGATGAATCCACACTGAAAAAATGGATATACTTAGACACCTGCACAGTCCCAAGTAAGGTAGAAGACAGAGCTCTAACTGGAACAGAAGACTGCCAACCACCAAAGGGTTGAGTTTGTCACAGACCAAACCAAACAAAATGTCAGAAATTAAGTGATTTATTAACATCATCCAGCTCAGGTTAATTCAGTAAAACAGGTAAAGATGATTCACCCAAAATTTGTCTGTCATTCAGTGAACAGTTGATTGCAACCATGCCTTTGCTCTACCAGAAGCCAAGAAAGAACCACACTTGGTGCTTCACCTTCTTCTCCAGTTGTCCATGCACTACTCAAGACAGCATCCACTAAGCTGGTTTCTAATTTTTGATATGTTCAGTTTATGAACTGAAACTGGAACCTAACTCTGCCAGTCTACAGGGAGCCTTTTCTTCACAGTTCATACCCAATTTGTTCACAGCAAGGTTAATTACCAGGGCAGGAGTTCAGGAGTTAGGACACGTTCATATTCAATCAAGAGCTTGCTTTACCATCTGGCCAGGAGATGGCTCTATCTAGCCATGGCCAAAGGAGCATAAAAGGGACTGACAACAACCCTCTACGAAAAGGCTTAACAGCTAAAATCTGTATTGGCTGTTGAGTCTTTGAATTTCAACAACTCCTCAGGTGTGTTCTTAATTCAATGGACCACCGGGGAGAGAGAGAATGACAGACCTAAGGATGTTTGTCTTGAAGTAACTACTGTCTCCTGTTATACTTGAACATCACGGAATGCTATAATGCGTTTACCTGGGAATGTCATTAAATAGGATTCTACTGGTAGGAAAACATGATCAAAAGTCAACTGTACTGAATTTAAGCTAAATGGAATTCATTAACTACTGATTTACAATTCATATAAATGGATATGAATGTATTTGGATATAAGTACATATAGGTAAATGCAATTGTACTGAAGCATATGAGAAAATTAATGTAATGATTTTACTGGTAACATTGTTAAAAGCATATCAACATGATACATTTTCATGGACTTCTAGTAGCGTAATTTTTAGTTAATAATGCTATCATCTTTCTTTCACAAAGCAGAATATTTTATATAGCCCTTCAGGAAGCAAAATGCTGAGAAGGCAGAAGCTGAATTTTCTTGTTTATTTGGCAAAATCAATTTTGGGAGCCAAGGGACAAAACTGTTTTCCAGCTTTGCCTGACCTCAACCTGAAACAGGTTACAACCATAATAAAGAAGAAATGGATTGGGCTTACAAAAAGTCTCACTGTCATTATCTTTTAGCAAGAGCAGCTGCAGTTTATTGCCAAGATGTTTTGTGGTAAAGATTTGATCCAAAGCCCCTTAAAATCTATGAGAAATCCAAGAGTTTTTCCATCTATCTTCATCATAGGCTGTTGTATTGCTGCTGCCACCATTCTTACATCTGCCAAACAACTTTTGAACTATTTGGGATTTTCAACACTTTGGAAATCATATTTTTTTTCCTGAGATTAAAAGCTCTGTGTTTCAGAGAAGATTGCAGGGGTGCATTAGGACAGACTCTGGTTCTCCAGTTTTCAAAGATAAGTATTTTTTATTTATTTACATAAAAGAAATACATTTTAAGTAAATAATTCTCTCTATTCTTTCTACGGCTGACTCAAAAAAGAAATATGCAATTCTTCCTGTAAAGTTCTCTTGTTTTCTTTGCAATTTTGCTTCAAAAGTAGAAGCAGAGAGTAGAAAGTGCTATTGGCATTGAGTATCTTAATTCCATATTGGCACAATTTCTGGGTTATTCAAAAGTTGGCCCTTCAAACCAGGAAACTTCTTTATTATTTTTTTATCAGCAGTACAAATTATTCTGGGTATAGGAAACGTGATGAAGTACAAACCCAGTTTTAATTGCAGAATGACGAATAGCTGTCCACCATCCCCGTTGTGACAAAGCTAGCCAAGTGGCTTAATGCAGAAACATCGTGTGTCCCACTCCAAAGAAATATGGAAGGTCAGCCTTGAAGTTTGAAAGGAATTACCTCTGAGGACTGCAAAAAGGGATGGAGAAAGGCTAACATATGTGGAAATGTGGAAAAGCAGCATGTTTGGGATGAGATAACCCTGCACTCTCTGCGAGAGAGAACATAAGTAGGCCACACAAGTAACTTGATGCCACTCAGTGGAAAATGGAGAGCTAGTTCAGAATATAAAGCACAGCTATAAAACACTCCTTACACACTGTCCTATACAAAAATTGAGCAAGACACGGCACACTGACTTAAGCTTAAAGCAGGCTGTGGGATTCACACCAGACAGCCCTTATTATGGATGTGAAGTCCGGAGGTGGCAAAGAGCACTTCCAAATGCCAAAAAAAGACACAAAGCCTGTGGGAGAGCACATAGTTCTTATGGGATGCTCGACACATGCCTCTTCCTCAGCATGACAGCGATTTCTTTCTGTAGAGGTCTTTTTGCTAGGTAAGTAATATCACGTAGTGAGAGCAGATCAGCTGAGCTGCTATGACCACCAGGTGAAGCATCCCAGTTTGGTGACATTAAATGAGACTAAAATATCTCAGTACTCTACAAACTGGGTCTCAGGCCAAGCAGTACTATGCACACCCAGATACCTGCATTACAGTGGCAATACAAGAAATTTAATTACAGACCAAAATAAAGAAGCAATAAGCTAAAAATCAGAGCTAAAACAAGGGGAAAACCCAACAAGAACAACAAAAAAAGATAATAAATTTTTAAAAGTGAGACTTGTTAAATTCCGTGATCTATTAAAATGGACTGACTGCAACATAACCTTATATCAGCATTATGCCCCACTGTGTAACAGCCTACTGATGTGCTATTTATATTTGTAACTTCTACTTAATTCAGTTAGGTTTTGGATATTTCATTTCATTTAGATTTGAAACATGTTAGACTAACTCCCTTAGAAATATTTGACTATACCTTCCCATCTGCACTGTATTTAAAGGATTTATCTTCACATGCAAACAATATATTGTCATGTTATTTATATATATATACATATACATGTAACTCAGTGCTAACTTTAGTACCTTATAATATCTTTCATTATACTAAAAAGTTACGTGTTTGATGTGAAAAGATCTTTCTTTTTTCTTTCACAGAATATACATAATATTGGCTGGATTTTATTCTGTCACATTAAAGTTAATGGTTTCTCTTGATAACAAGAAAAGGGATATTTGTTTCCTGATTTTCATAAGATAGTGCAGGCTGTAGTGCAGTTTCTTAATTTCTTTATGAGAAGTTACAATAAACTTTCTTCAACTACAATTACACAATTAACAACTTATATTATTTATTTCCCTGCACACACAAAAAATCACTCCCCCAAAAGTTAGAAAAAAAATCAGAGCATCTCATATGATAGAGAAACTTTAAGTTTGGGTTTTGGAATGCTGTTCAGATATTTTCTTGAACATGCAGTACAAGGGCACTTTTTCCTCCTTGCATGCACCTTGAATGACAAGTCTTAGATTTCTTTTAAGAGTTTTGCTGGTGGAAACTGGAGCTGAAATTTGAATAAGCTCCAAATAGCAACCAAGATTCTCAGTACAAAAGGGGACGTTTTGACATTCTAGTTCCTGGGATCAGAGTACTTGGTCTCCAGTACAACAGAGAAGAAACCTGTAGAAAAATTCTGGGTAACTCTACAAGAATTTCTAATATGACATGCACTACAGCTTTTAACACCATTACGTTCCTGAATTTTACGTTCCTCTTTTGGCTCCCTTTTTGGTACGGCTATTCAGAAACACTCTCTCCTTTACCTCCTAAAAGTTCTTCAGGGCTTCTCCAACTTTTACCTGCAGTGGTGCCGGAAAGCAGTGAGTTCCATGTCAGTGGGAAGTGACAGATATTCTAAGAAATATTTCCTTTAACTCCAGCATGCATATTATCACAACCATATCATTTGTACATAGGACTTGCAAGGTTATCTTGTTCTTCTGGGATGACAATTCCCAGAATAAAAAATACTGGAATATTTGGAATTTTTCAAAACTGTAGACATTTTAGTATTTTGAGGGAACTTTGAGGCGAAATACCTTACCTATTTTTCAGGATTTTTATTTAACTAGACAATTACATATAGGTACAAGAAGAAAATAAATGGACCTATTTGAAAAATTCTTTAGGTCATTTGCCATAAACTGCATATGTTAATCCACAAAAAGATGATAATATTGTCTACTTCATCTCTGACAAAATACAATTCTGTGGCAATGTTAGCTTTTCAAGTACGATGGAGATAGTCATCTAACCCTGTTCTCTTGAGCATCCTCTCTACAAGTACAAACCCAATTCCCACACACTGGAACCTTAAGTTAGTAACATATTACAGTACAAATACAAGTCTTGTTCCTGTTACTCTAAAAGAAAATAGAAAACATTCATGACATTTTGACATCCTGCTTTTACAGCGGAACTTTAAATAAAAACATATATGAAGTGAATGATAAAAAGCCATAAGTTATAGAACAAGGTAATTCAAGGACATTCTGTAGAAAGAGAAAGCATTTCCTGGTAAAATTAAAAAACTAGACATGATTTAGGAACAAATTATGATATCAAGTGGTCTACAAATAGATAAATCCATGGAAATTTATAATGAGAGTAATGATGAATGTACTCAGTGTTCCACTTTAAACCAAGTGGGCCATTTCACGGAATGCTTTACAGTAAATATAACCAGGCCTTTATACACTATTATTTTTATTCCCTGGCATACATGTACCCCTCAGGAACAAAAGTCTAAAATACCCAGACACTTGGCTTGGAAACAGCATAAAATTTTTATTTGGTGCTAGTTAGAATCTGACCAGAATCACAAATTCCTAAAGACAAATGGAAATAAGAAATACAATATATTGTATTGTAAAGAAAAGGGAAAAGGACAAACCAGTGAGACACATTCAAAAGAAATATGGAAAAATCACAAAAACTCTGCAATAGTCCAATTGTTTGCCATTTTACATCCCTGTTCCATAATTTATAAAAGTCTTTAGTCACTTTTCACATGGCCTTAATTTTTTTAAACAGCTTGCGTATCTTCAGCACTAACTAAATATCCCTCCATTTTGCTGAGATACTTTAGGAATATGCCAAACAATTTGGACACTTCAGAGGTCACTATGGGACTTCACCAAAAGCTTTTTTGCCAGTGGCAAAACCAGTCACATCCCTGTCATCAAGGCAAACTTCAGGCAGACCTGCAAGTCACCAAGAGGAGCTACCCAACCTGAGACCCTCATCTTGATGCACTTGGACTCATGCAGCAGCCTTGGCTCCAGATGGGACATGGGAGGAGCCCACACCACATGGATGTCTGCTAGACACACTTCCCTCCAGCAGGGTACATCACTGAGAGCAGTCTAGCACCACTTTCTCAGCTACCTTTCTCAGCTACCTCTGCCTTGCACAGAGTTCAGGGGTAGGAGAGACACATCTCACAAAAGAGAGAGGTGATGGTACTGCATCAGGAGAAGCATGAGATCAGGCTGAAGAAAGCACATCTAGAACTCAGAGCACGAAGCTCTGAATTTCCAGTCCACACTCACCTCAACACATCAATGACTGGGACCAACAGGCTTCCTCACAGACAACATATACTTATTCAGTCCTATTCTGAGGAATGGTCTAACACCTTTTCAAGAAAGATGATGCAGAGAACTGGCACAGGCTTTTTTTAGGGAAGTTTGTCAAAGGTATTTGCAACCAATCCAATCGGAGTTAATAAAATCATGAAAGTAGGACACGTTATCTATGGGTTGTGCTAAACCTTCTCCTAACATTACAAGACACACACAGACAAATGCATACATAGCAAACAAAAGAAAGCAAGCCCAGAAACAGGATCCAATAGCAATAGAGATATCTCAATGGACGAAACAGAGGTCTGGAAGAACACTTTAAAAGTAAGCGATGCACACAAAAGCTATGTCATAAAACTTCACAGGGTGAGACATTTTAAGTGACTCCAGATGAAAAAAATACATTCAGCAGACTAAAACACTGTACTAATTTTTGCACTTCACTCAGTCTGCAAGAACAAAAAAAATCTAACTAAAAATTAAGTAAATAATCTTTTAACAGAACAGGAGAAGGAAAAAAAAAAATGGAGTATGCAGATACAGGTACCATGCATTTCACTGTCCCATCTCCTGTCTCTAGCCTGACACAGGAGCAAAGATGAGTGCAGGTTCCCTCACGTGCTGACAGAAGAATGATAAAGAGTAAAACTAGGGAAGAGGCACTACAACAGAGATGAATCCGTTTCAAAATAATAATTTAAAAAAGCAGAACATATATCACTATGCAAAATACTGTAAGATAAAGGGTTATGAGAAAATCTTACCTGCAACATAGTCACCAAATCCAATGGTAGTTAAAGTGATAACCACAAAGTAAATTGCATCTAGTGTGCTCCAGCCTTCTATGTGCTTGAATATAACTGCAGGAAGAGCAACAAACAGCACGCAGCCAAATAGTATGAATATTATTGTTGAAATTATGCGAATCTTTGTCTGACTCACATTCCATTTCTGGAAAGGGAAGGGGAAAGAGAGGAAACCCATCGTTAATAAAACTGCACCACTGTATATAACCACATATCACCATCCATAGTGACCACTATGTTGCTCAAGAGGACAGTGCATTATAATTCTCAAACAGGAAAAACAAAGCAGGGTGTTATTTTGAAAGGGTTTTCAAAAGCAAATGTGACTACCCTAGGAAACATTTGCTAGCAGGAAATGGAGAGCAGGACTGGACTCTTCATTGTGGCCAGGCTTGAGATCTGGGTGAGTGACACGCGTAGCATTCATTTTAACAGCTGAACATGCTAAAGTGGGAGCTAGATATTTGAGTGAGCCTCAAGTAGTGCTTGCACCACCAACATCTCTACTTCTGAGCATCTAAAAAGTTTTAATTTAACAGGTGAATTTTAACCATACAGTTCTCTCAAATCAAGTAACCTACTAAACAAAACCACAGAAAATAGAGCTGGAAGGGGGAGATGACTTCTTCCAAACCTGCCCCAAGACAAAACGAACCCATGCCACTGCAGATACATTACTGGACAGGTAATAAGTGATCATGCTTAATGGTTCTTGTCATAAAAAAATTTTGCTAATGATTAACTCGTATCTCATCTCCTTCAGTCTGTCTACTATTCATGGTCTTATACAAGAGAAATAAAGAAATTGCTACTTTGTTCTTTCCAGTCAAGTTTTAGAGGTGTTTCCTTTCAGTCCTTTCAGTCATTCTTTAGACCAAATAAAGTAATTATTTCAGTCTTTCTTCACCCATCCATTCTCATTGCCATCCCTTGGCTCTGATGTCTCCAACTAAATAATCTATGTTTCATTACATGTTATGCTCAAAACTAGATATAAAAAAAAATAAACAATAAAAGAGAATGGAAGGATCCTTTTTTATGCTTTATCCATTTATTTACACTCCTATTTATACTTCTAACAGCATTGCATGCTTTTTCACAGCACTATGACTATTAACCCATGTTACCTTATGAGCCCCTGGAGTCCTCAGAATGTTTTTACACAATTGCACCTAGACAGCTGTTTCCCAATATGTAATTGGATATTTTAATATTCCTTCAAAGAGTACTTTAAATTTGTCCCTCTTGCATTAAATCCTACATATTCACACTGCTTCTCAAAATTTTCAAGATCGTTTTGAATTTTAATTGTCTTCCAATTTTTACTTCTCCCCATCTTGAAATAATCTGTAGATTTAATGAACAAATCTATTCCTTTATCTGCTGTGTAAATTATTGATGAAATTTAACAGCACCAAAGCTAGAACAGACCACTGCAAAGTCCCATTTAAAATGTCCTGCCAATTTCATGATTTTTCTTTCAGTACAGTTTTCCATCCACCCAAAGCATGTTGGTTCGACTTAAAGCAAGGGATTGCACAAAACTGAAAACTTCCACAAAAGGATATCATAAATTAAATCAGGCTGTTCACAATACATGGGGGTTCTGTATTTAAATTTAGTGGCAACAGAAACTATGTTTTACAGTCAGCATGACCGAGGTCCAGCTTTTTTAACCCATATCACAGCAGTAGTTTCAGGTACAGCAACGTGAAATTCCCCACTCTGACATATCCATGTCTCCCAGTTCTTCATTGGGAGAACTAGTAAACAGAACAAGGAAGTAAAGTGTCCCAGACTGCAACATGTACATCAGTGTTTTCATTCAGAGATTTACAAAAGGGGGCAAGATGCTTTTTATGTAGGGGCAATCACGTTGTAGGGCTGCATCCATTACCAAAAAAAAAAAAAAAAAAAAAAGGAAAACCATTACCCCTATGAACAACAGGCTATAAGACACACAAATTGGTCTCAAATCTTTTGTACTTTGAAGTAAAAATAAAATCCAGTGATAAAAAATAGAAAGGATATAAATAAAATGTTCTTGTGGAATTTTTTTGCCTTTTTTAGGCAAATCTCAATGTTTTTCAGCAGTAACTTGTCTGGACCTGAATTAACGTTTCAAAGTCGAAAATACCTGCCTTTTCTTAAAAAGCTTTCAAACTTGTATTTATTTATTGCATAAGACTACTCAGTACAGACCCAGTTTGCTTTGCTTCAAAAATAAAGCCATGGCAGACCCTTTCTATATAGAAAAGATTAGGGGTTTTTGCAGAAAAACAATCCTTCTAACACTTGCAGTGCTAATGCAAACAGCTACATAGTAGGGTTGCTTACTAAGTATTTACTGGATATGACATTCTACATATCAAAAGACAAATGGTATTTTATATGTTCTGAATGTTAGATAACAGTTAAAACTACAACATTTTATTAAAGGTTAATAAAAGTTTTAAATAATTAGTTTCATTAAGTTTCTTTATGCCACTTATTCTGTGCCTCAAAAATCTCTGTAAATACATTCTTCATAACTGCATTGTAAAACACAACCTTAATAAACTTTTCTGTGTGGGAAACAGATCAAGGTGAGTAAATTAAGTTCCTCTGTTAGACTTCAAGATATTTCCTTGTTAAGGATTGTCTATAGCTGAGCTTTATCAATATCTGCACAAGCTTCTACTCTGAGAGGCCTCTTCTTCTACTGAAGCTGTGCCACTTTGCATGAATAATTAAAGATTGGTAACCCAAGAAAATGGAGGGCATGAACCTCTAAGCTGTGCTAAGGACTTCAGCAGAAGTGGCTGAAAATACCTTAGTAGAACATCCTACAGCCTAGTGAGGAGGTCACAAAGAGAAGCCCAATGCCAGGAAAGCACCAACAGGTTGTCCTGCTTCTGTGGGTGCCCAAAGTTTTAGTCAACTACAGACAAATCTGGAAACGTAGATGCCTACGGGCTGTAAGCATTTCCTCTGGTATGACAGCATCTGAGTAGACATTTTAGGCTCAGACACCAAAGGTCTTCTGTGAATCAATTCAAAACAGCAGCAATAATTTCCACACATTACCCCTGCAGCTCCACTCTTCCTTCTGTCCGAGTCAGTGATTTCCTGACACAATCTATATGACAACCTTTAAAGGTAAACATCACAGTAAGGCTTAGGAGTATAAGGGTAAAGCAAAAATAAAACATTTGGGATCTTGTTCCTCTTCCCAAACGTAATTATTGTAGAAAATGTTGGGCTTCATCCAATTCTCAATTAACAATATCCATGCTCAGACTTTGCAATGTTCTTTCTACCTTGTGCTAGACGTCTGGGTACAATGAGCTATACCCTGTTTTTCAGACTTCTCATTTACTTTTTAACTTCTATACAACAAGCAGCACAACATAAACACAAAGCAGTCAATATACTCACAACAAAGGTATCTTCTACTTTGGCAATTCCTTTTCCGAAAATTGTCCCCAATTGATCTCCAACACCAGCCAAGAGAAAACCAAACAGAGGAATTCCCAATAAGGCATAGATGATACAGAATATCTTTCCACCTTGTGTGCGTGGGGAGATGTTCCCAAAGCCTAAATTGCAAACAACTTTAGATGTTTAAGAAGTTACATATATTAAATTACACTTTTTAAAAGGACAGTTTGCAAACAGGTCGTACCAGGTTAACCATATCACACAGAAAACATTGTCAAAAATCCAATGGAAGTATAGGTCATATAATCTTCTTTGAGCTAAAATTAATCTGCTGCAGATTCATAATTTTTTTTATATTCTATATGTACTGTGGAGAAGAATATCTCCTCCATTAGTGATTTTATTATTTATTATTATTATTAAAATAAATTACAGCTTTTCTCATCTACTACATGTAGTTAATGCCAATTGGTTAAGATATGCCTTAGCCTCTGCTATCTGCAAAGGTACTATTACTGGATTTGTAATTGGCAAGCAGTACTTTTAACAAAATACAATTATTTTTTTTAAATGTGCTGTGTTTCAAATTGAAGCAGCCTGAATAAAAGCCACTAGGATGAGCAAAACAGAGATTTCTAGAATAAATGGGACTGGTTAGAGTCTTCTTTAATAAAGGCTTTGATTCTTTCAGTGTTGCAAACAAAGCTTAGAGAAAACAGTTTACAGTTCACGGCTCTGTCCATTTAAAAGTGGAAAAATCATTTTGTTCTCACTGGCTTGTGAAAAAGAGCACTCACATACACCTGTGATATGACAACTTGAATGCTGTTGGTCCACTTAAAGAGGAACTGGAACACAAAGCGCACAGGCCCCAGCATCTGTGAAACATCCTCAGGTGCATCTCCCAGAACTGGAATTTTAATGTTTTGCCCAAGGTCACCTAGACAGAACCCTACAGACAAGTTTCTTGGGCCTCAGTCCTCAGTTTTAATTCAAAAGTTTTTCTCCTCCAAAGGATCACCCCATGCTCTAAGGGAGCAGTGGGGCAGTTGTAGCAATACCCCAGCATTCTTGCATTGTTTCATTTTTCAGCACAATGTGCATTTGAAGGAAAAAGATTTATTTTATCTGGGGGAGGGAGGAAGCCTTTTGTCAGAAAAAGACTTATTTTCCATGGAGAAATTAAATTCAAGGCCTTTATAAAAGTTACCTTTCTTGTAGGAAAAAAATAAAATATTTAAGTTTTCATTTAAAGTTAGCAAGTAATTGAAAAACTAGTTTCTCAGTGTCTGAAATATTAAAAGAGATACTTGTCATACACACAAAAATCACTCAATGAAAATCCAATTTTCATGTGAAAGCTGATAGACAAAATTTATCAGCTCTATTGAGAACTTGCAATGCCAGTCTTCTTTTAAACATAGCTTAGTATTCATGCACAATGACTGTAAAATTCCACAATGCAAAGAACATTTAATGAATAACTTACCTATTTATCAGAATATTTATTTAACTATTTTGAGCATCTTATTTTAAGAAAAATCTAGATTTTTCTTTGTGAAATATATCATCTTAATTTTTGGTTTTGCCTTCATGTAGGTAAGTTACATGAAAGCTGTGTCAAAAGTACTTTTTCCTTGCAGTACACAGGAGACAAAGCTGCCCCTCACCCTCATTCAACTTTTAAAAAAAGAAGTAAATGCATTATTTATATAATATATAAATATATCTATTATATATAAATATATTTTACTCCTAAACATTTTGCCCTGATATCTCTTACCAGATAGTTATTGTGCAAACAATAAATGCAGTGTTGATAGAGTTCACTTAGATTAAAAAAAAAAAAAAATGTATGAAGTTAGTATTTTCCCCAAATCATGACTAATAAATTCTGTCAAACCAAATTACAGGAAACATCATCAATTACAGGTCATGGAGCCCTCCAACTTTGTAAGTTTTCACTGCACTGCTATTAGAAAAGAAAAGGCTGTCTCATGCAAGTGGAATAAAGTCACAGTGCCTTTAGTCTAATTTAGCATCCCTTCCTAACCAGGGCTAAAATTACTGATTATAATTCAGGAAGTTTCAGCTCCACTAAGTTCACTCTGTCCCTTCATGCATCAAGCAGAAAAGACTCTTGAGTTTTAAAATAAAATTAGCTCATCACCAGCTAAAAAGGGACAAACAGATCCATGCTACTCTGTTTTCGTAAACGAGTATGTTTATGCATCAACAGGAGCTTGAATAGTTGCCAGGGTGTAATTCCTGAGGGGTCTTAATGCAGTCCAGAATCAGGGGTCTGGATACACCAGATACACAAAACTCGTGCTAAGGGATTTGGAAATCATTCTCCCTTTCTCAGTTTAAGAACTGTATTCACTTGCTGTACAAAAGTGGTGTCTCATAACAGTGACAAAGTACCAGCCCAGTGAAGCACAGGCCAAGCAGGCAGTTTCACTCTGTTAGCTTCATACAGTAAACTGGCATTTTCTGTGCATCCCACAGCTATTGCAGAGACAAATGCTGCTGCAACATACTTCTCATCTGCTGATAATTGGTATGAGGACAAGAAGTCCACATTCAGCTCTTTATATTCTCCTCCCTAAATCAGTCATGTCTTGCTCATGAAAAGGATGGTACCTTACTTCTACATTCACAAATTCTTGCTTTTCATTCTGAAAAAATGAACCATGCTTTTCTTCTGTAAATAACAAAGAGAGTCTTGTATTATTAATTACACTTTAAAAAAAAAATCTCACGCATTACTGGATAAAATAATACTCCAACAGGTAGTAGTTTATCTCTGTCCAGATACTTACTGCACTTAATATGAACCATGACACCCTCATGATAGGACATGTACTTCAGTGGACTGATCTACCAAGGATTGTCCATCACACATTATTCATATTTCCTACAGTCATGTTTCATAACATTATGCTGCTGTACACTGCAGCCTACTTCACAACTTACACAAATTATCTTTACATCCTACTGTCAGTTTCTCCAGTGAAAAGCTAACCCATCATTTATGCAACAGGAGAGAAAATGTATTTATATTTCATATGGCTGATGCAATTCCTGAGGGTTTTGTCTTAGAAAAGTATGATTCCTTTTTTTAAAGTAAAAAAAAAAAAAAAAAATAAAAAAAAATCAGAAGACTAATAATCCTGGTGCTAGATAAAACCAAAGGAAAACTTCATTTTGGGCACCATGGCTGGAGAGGAGCACGTGACCAGAGGAATGCCACCTGCCACCCCACATCTCTGCGTAGCACCCAGTTCTTCACAGGCAGGACAGAAGTGTTCATTACTGTTACAGCAGCTCCCTGGCACAGTGGTGTCACTTCAGATTTCCCACTTCTGCTCCAGAGGCCAGCATAAAGTCTATCTGCAACCATCTTACTGAGAAACCCGGGGGAATCAGCTCTATCCCACTATGCTCTCTTCCCTCCCAGCTGTTTACCTAGTAAGCATGGGTATGGACACACTGCAGGAGCAGCTTCACTACCTCAGTCATTCTTCACACCTTCAGTCCTTAGCAGTTTTTCTCTTCCTCTGGCTCAACTCAGTAGATAGCTCCTAGAAGCAGTTGGCTCCCCATTAAAACCATTACAACTGCTTTTTGAACACGGAAATAAACTAAACACTTGATTTAAGTTTGCTAAATTTATTGGGAAGTATCCCTCAAAGAGCTTTCAACCCACACTGCAACAACTGTTTGGGATCAGTTTCACCTAAGACAATGTCAGTACCATTTTTGGACTGTCCTTCCCAATGCACCCCCCTCACTTCCCTTTCACAACCAGGAGCACGATTTGCCTCCCACTTTCATCAAATCCCTTTCATGTCCTGTTGAATGCTTAGTGTGCCTTTAATGCCCAAAGGACATTGTGCATTTAGAACACATTGTCCGTGACAAGCAACTGTGGACAAGAAATGCATTTTAGAAGGAGCTTCCGGTAACCTCTGAATGAATTAAGAATAAAAGGCCATTGTAAATAGATTGTAACTAAACACTCTGTTCACCAAGATAACTTATTCCATGATTTCAGCCCCAAAACCGTTACAGCTGGTTACAGATTCAAATCAGATTCAAAGGGAACTTCAGTCCCTTTGGTCAGCTAAAGTCAGGCAAGGATATGCTAAATAAAAAGAAAAAAATAAAACGAGACTTTATAGGAATTATTTTTTATTTTCATATTCCCTTTTTGACTTATTTCTTTGAGGATTAAGTGTCTGTAGCTTTTCCATCTGAAACAGATTTGTTATTAAGTAGGAAACAGTAACTTTGGTAACTGTAACTATATAACCATTTCTGAACAAAATGTTTAAAGTTTCAATTTCTAGTTGGTTTCCCCCCCTACATGACAAACAATAGGTTATATTGCAAATATGTACTAGAGATTCTCTTACAATTGCTGAGACACACTACGTTTTCAAACAAGAAACAAAACTATCATTTTATTCAAGCCTTCATAGAAATGAAGACTGGCAACTAATGTTAAGTATAGTATATATAGTTTCTGTTTAAATAAAAAGATCCTTTTGCTTTCTAGTTAACTGATGTCTCAGTCTTTCAGAAAACTCTTTCAGATCCACATTTTCAAAGCCAAGTTGGAAGAATAGAGACTCCAAATGAATATATTTTCACAGAAAATTCCTAGACAAAACAGGGCATCTACTGAAACTAGATGACTGCAATTAAGTATTTCTCATGTGAGGGTTTATAGGTGCTTTTGAGAGTTCTAGGACTAGATTTTACTTGCAAAATTGACTGGAAAAGAGTGTCACCACTTATGAGTCACTTATATCAAATAGCTCAAGTGGGATTGAAAGGTCTGGGGAAAGTTTAAAACATTTTCTTTCCAAACAAGAAAATGTAAATTCAAATACCAGTAAATGTTTTCTCACTGTTTTTGACATACCTCAGATTATACAAGATATCATTCGTCAGGTAGCAAAGTGAAAATTATACCGAAATAATGTCATATTTTGAGATAGGAGAAACTACTTTCAGCTGTAGGTTTGGATATGTGGGCAATTGATGAAACAGTTCAATGCTGAAAGATAAACGACCTGGTGAGCCCACACGCCCTTAATTACACAAAAATGGATTCCAGAAATTGATACTGAGAAGATTGCAGAGACTCAGACGAAAGGCTGAGCTCTTTGCTGCTGAGCCCCATGAGGCCAGAACCAAGTGAACTGGCTGCCCTGCCGTTGGCTTCAGCCACTAGACACCGCATACAAGTGGCGGCGGTGTTGCCATAGGTTCACATCCACCCTGACTACGCAGCTCAATTACAATGATTACCCTTTTCAAAGGGCATACATCTGTTTTGATACTGAACGTCAAATTGATTTTAAGAGATCAGAAAACGATTTTTCTAGGCCCCCAGGAACTCTGACAAAATCTTTCTGAAAGGTACCTCACTGAATTTCTAATAGCTAAGATGCTTTTTCCCTTTGGATCACCACTTGGCTCAGAAGATTAGCATTTAAATACATGCCTGCCCATCAGTGCCAAGGCAAAAATATGCACTTATTCATAGATAAGTAAGAAAGCCCTTTTAGCACAAATAGTCGTCTGGACATAATTATTAAACAAAAAGGCAGTATACATAGCCATGCTGGCTATGCAGAAATCACAGAATCACCAAATGATATAGGGTTGTAACGGACCTCTGGAGACCATCTAGACCAACCTCCCTGCTAGAGCAAACCCACCTAGAGCATACTGCAGAGGAACCTGTCTAGGCAGGTTTTGAATGTCTCCACTCTCCAACTCTCTCTGACACCTTCAAAGTTAAGTTCCTCCTCATGTTTAGATGGAACTTCCTACACTGAAGTTCGTGCCCCTTACCTCTTGCCCTGTCACTGGGCATCATGCAAAAAGATTGGCCCCATCCTCTTGACACCACCCACTTATAAATGAAGTATTTATAGGCATTGATCAGATCCCCCCTAATTCTTCTATTCTCCAGACTAAAAAGACCCAGGTCCCTCAACCTTTCCTCGTAAGTGAGATGTTCTAGGCCCCTAATATCTTTGTAATTCCTCTGCTGTACCCTCTCCAGCAGTTCCCTGTCCTTGAACTGGGGAGCCCAGAAATGGACACAGTACTCCAGATGCAGCTTCACCAGGGCAGAGTAGAGAAGGAGGATAACACCCCTCATCCTGCTGGCCATAATTTTGATGCACCTCATGATGCCATTGGCTTTTTTGGTCATAAGGGCACTTTGTTGTTCACCAGGACTCCCAAGTCTTTTTCCTCAGAGCTGCTCTCTAGCAGGTCAGCCCCCAACCTGTACTGGCGCAGGGGTTTATTCCTCCCCAGGTGCAGAACCCTATACTTAACCTTGCTGAATTTCATCAGGTTCTTCTCTGCCCAGCTCTCCAGCCTGTCCAGGTCTTGCTGTATGGTGGCACAGCCTTCTGGTATGTTAGCCTCCCTTTCCAGTTTTCTGTCATCAGCAAACTTGCTGAGGGCACCATCCACCCCTTCATCCAGATCATTGATGAATATTTTGAGGATTGGACCCAGCACTGACCCNTAACACCCCTCATCCTGCTGGCCATAATTTTGATGCACCTCATGATGCCATTGGCTTTTTTGGTCATAAGGGCACTTTGTTGTTCACCAGGACTCCCAAGTCTTTTTCCTCAGAGCTGCTCTCTAGCAGGTCAGCCCCCAACCTGTACTGGCGCAGGGGTTTATTCCTCCCCAGGTGCAGAACCCTATACTTAACCTTGCTGAATTTCATCAGGTTCTTCTCTGCCCAGCTCTCCAGCCTGTCCAGGTCTTGCTGTATGGTGGCACAGCCTTCTGGTATGTTAGCCTCCCTTTCCAGTTTTCTGTCATCAGCAAACTTGCTGAGGGCACCATCCACCCCTTCATCCAGATCATTGATGAATATTTTGAGGATTGGACCCAGCACTGACCCCTAGGGAACACCACTTTTTACAGACCTCCAACTAGATTCTGTGCCACTAATCATGACCCTCTGAGCTCTGTCTCTCAGCCAGTTTTCAATCCGCCTCACTGTCCATTCATCTACCCCATACTTCCTAAGCTTACCTATGAGGATGCTGTGGGAGACTGTGTCAAAAGCCTTGCTGAAGTCAAGGTAAACAACATCCACTGCCCTCACCTCCTCTATCCATCCAGGCCATCATAGAAGGCTATCAGGTTATTCAGACATGATTTCCTTTGGTGAATCTATGTTGACTACTTCTGATAACTTTCTTTTCCTCCATATGCTTTGAGATGATGCACAGAATGAGTTGTTTCATCACCTCTCCAGGGAGGGAGGTGAGGCTGACCGGCCTATAGTTTCCTGGGTCATCCTTGCCCTTTTTGAAGACTTGAGTGACATTGGCTTTATTCCTTTCTTTGGGCACCTCACCTGTTCTTCAGGACCTTTCAAAGATAATGGAGAGTGGCCCAGCAATGACTTCTGCCAGCTCCCACAGCACTTGAGGGTGCATCCCACCAGGACCCATGGGCAATCTCTGCTTACACTGTAGAAATACTTAACTTGCATATTTATGTCCACTGTGTAAAAAATACCTGCATTTCTACACTGATGTTTTTTCCTTTCCTCTTCTTAACTTTGTCCTACACTCCAAAGTTTGACATGCTTGTATATGTCCATGTCATATAAATATATATTTATAAATAAATACTTCATGGGGTTTTATGTTTTAGTAATAGTAAAAGGGCATTTTCAGTCTTCCATGCGACTCCCCTCCCAACACTGTGAAGTAGCTAGGAAATTCCTATTCCCTTTTTTACAAATAGATAATTTAAGCACAGAGCAAACGAAAGTCCATAACATTTAGCTTAATACCTCAAACTAAATATGTGGCTGAGGACTATGCATTCACATTACACTGACTTAACTAGAGAAAGTTTGGCATCCAGAGTCCTTAAAGAACCTCAGTAAAGATCTTTCAAGGCCACACATAAATTTGTTGTGAGTACTTACGAAATCTATGGGCTCCCTTTCTGCAAGGCCAACTCACAGGCACATGTGCACACATGTATACTCCTGAACACAGTGTAAAAAAATTTGAAGGCTGGATAAGGACAAAGACTATTTGCAAATCTGAATACTCGGATTAATTGAATACCCTTGCAGTGAAAGCACAGTATTTCCGTGCTACATATATACATGAATTCTTTCACACCTGTATATGCTATATCTTACAGCCACTGCTCACAAGCTGTTGCCATTATGGGTATGCAGCTAGTGTTCCTCCTCCAACTTAATTTTTCAATTTAAAAGTTAAATACTTTTCTGTACATGCAATTTATGGAATTGCTGCATGAATCTGGCTGAAGGAAGTGCCCTGTGCAATAACGAGAAGGTGAAGATACCTCTGTTTCAAAACTGCAGTCTGCAATGATACTGAAAGTCTCTGCTTTACATGCTAGGCGTAATTTCTTTATCATTCACTATAGTTTATAGAAGCCAATTGTCTTAGATTTTAATCAGTGATTTGGGAACTATGTTGTCACAAAGTACTGCTGTTTCCTGTATATCATTGCTCATCACAGCACTCCCCTTGGTATTATCTGGATTCCAACCTACAAAATTCTGATTTTTAGCACTAATCCATTCTGTGTCACAGAAATGTCAATATATTATTTTGAAAGTTATAATATTCTGGCTCTAGCATGGAAAAAGATTTTATTAAAAAAAAAAACTTGCAATACCAATACCTCTCTTTTTCTACTATGAATAGTAACAGGAAAACCTAGAATGACGTTAGTAAAATGCGTAATATTCAAGAATTGACAAGACAGAGGCTGATTTCCTTTGAGTGGTTTCATTTCATCTGTGTTCTGTGGGAGCAGTAATCAAATCAATAGTTTCCTTTAAAAGACCAAGCTACAAATATTCATAGAAAATAAGTTTCCTTCAAGTCAAAATACTGTGCTGGTGAGTTGAAGGAGCATTGTAAGGAGAGTCTCTGCAGTATTCAATAACCCACATTCAGTTGCTAACGAAATTTCTCTAGGAACTAGGTAATAATTGTTAAAAGACTTTTAAAAGCTTCAACATCAGTTCAGATAGGTCTGCCTCCCTGTACAGTTTCTTTGTTTCATTCAGCTGTTGCTTTGCCCAATGAAGAGTATCTAATTCTCAGCAGCATCAGGACTTCTGCCCCTTTTTCAATTATTTCTTTTATGTTGTTGTTATTGATTGCATTTAACGCTTATTCTAGCAAAATAGAATCAACTCCAAAGCCCAAAAACTCGAACTTGCTTTTTTCCTTTAAGTGAGATCACTTCATTGGATCAAGATGCCTGGCTCACACAGCTGGCAAAAACCTAATGTCCTCTTAAAGTAACAAGTTAATAGTTCCTAATATCATGAAACTTTACTCCCCACATAACCTTATCAAGTGTAAACACATATCAAATGTGACAAAGTGACACTCTTTCTGCACCAATGTCATGAATAATATCAACATGCATAGAAAATACATTGATAGAGGTGATCTACAGAAAATTAGGAGTGGCCAGTTTTAGAAATACTGACAAAACCAATCTGTGAACAATTTTTCTGGCACTGTGACATGAATGGAGATCTGATACAATTGTTTTCTAGAGTTCGGGTGCTTTCTTTTGGTACCTTTCATTTTTGCTCCCTATAAGTAATTGCAGAGACAGGCTTGCCTTTTTATTTACAAATAAAATAATTCTCAGTGCTGTGTAAAACAAGCTCTCTCTGGCCTCTCCGTCTCCAGTACAAAGCAATCCACATGCTTTTCAGCAGAGCTAAACCATACCCTGTGTGTACATGTTTCTGTCTTCCCTACAAAAAATAAAACACAGCAAAAGTGTTAGCAAATTAAGGACTATGGCGGACTTACAGCAATAAATGAGATGTGAACAGCTAAAATATGTCAAGTCTCCAGCACTTGCCCTTTCTTTCTAGGAGCACTGCTATTCCTGGAGGTGAAGATACCCAGTTACTCTTCTGAAACACATTCTCTGCCAGCACAGGTATGCTCTAAATGCACCCTGATTTCAGTGAAGTCACAGATTTAAAGCAAGAACTAAAAATTCCACAAACCTACAATCAGCAGACTTGGACCACAGATCCTGTTAAGCTGGCCAAAATAAATGTGGGTACCTGACCTATTAAGAAAGTTAAAATTTTCTTTGCATCTATAAACTTTTCTTCAGGCACCTATTTCACCTTAAGAGACTTTTCACCAGGTCAGTGTTCAAGAATGCAAATATTTTGCCTCATCAGTTTTTTTTCCTGTATGTCCTGTATCTATTCTTACTTACAAGCTACACATATACAGCCCATTTATCCAGATCATTTATATGAATCAGCGATAAACTGAGAAATTCTGGGGAAAAGAGAACAGTCCTTTGTACATACTTACCTAACTGCACAATTGCTTAATCTTAGTAAGGCAAGTAGGAAGGAGAGCTCTTCAAGAGAATAAATATATATATACACACACAAAGTCATATACACGTACACACACAGGTTATTTTTGCACATTATATCAAATAGCTCAATATTTTATTACTAAAAAAATGTCTTGATGCAGTTAGCCCTAACATATATTAAGGAACAATTTCCTCAAAAGAGTTAGGGTTAAGAGAAAAAACACTACCAAGCTTCTAAATGAAAAAGCTCTAAAGATTTTCACTCATAGTATTACCGTTTTTCAAAAAGGAAATTAGACTATTTTTTTTGCCAGTGAGGCTTACCAAGTATTTGAAAGTGTGAGATCATTTCAGTTCTGGGGCCGGTCTTCAGTTCTGGGGCCGGTCTTGTTCAATATCTTTATCGATGATCTGGACAGGGGGATTGAATGCACCCTCAGTAAGTTTGCAGATGACACCAAACTAGGTGGGAGCGTTGATCTGCTTGACGGTCGGAAGGCTTTACAGAGGGATCTGGACAGGTTGGATCAATGGGCCAAGGCCAATGGGATGAGGTTTAATAAGGCCAAGTGCCGGGTCCTGCATTTTGGTCACAACAACCCCGGGCAGCGCTACAGGCTTGGGGCAGAGTGGCTGGAAAGCTGCCTGGCAGAAAAGGACCTGGGAGTGTTAGTGGACAGCCGGCTAAACATGAGCCAGCAGTGTGCCCAGGTGGCCAAGAAGGCCAACAGCATCCTGGCTTGTATCAGGAACAGTGTGGCCAGCAGGAGTAGGGAAGTCATCGTGCCTCTGTA
>VXBJ01004047.1:453069-489253 GCA_013400055.1 Nycticryphes semicollaris
TTGTTGTTGTGTTTTTGGTTTTTTTTTGTTTTTTGTTTTTTTTTTGTTTTTTTTCATGTGGTTGGACTCGATGATCTCAAAGGTCCCTTCCAACCACTAAGATTCTGTGATTCTGTGATTCTCCTATATCTCATTTTTCTTTTTTTTCCTGAATAAATTTTTACATGTAGGACTAACACAGAAACTTAAAAATAGAAAAAAAATAACCACCATGTATAAGTAACTTCTAGTGATTTCACATTTTGGCTTCTAGATACTTAAGTGTTTTATTCCTGATTCAGCAAAGCAAGTAACATGCTTAACTTTAAAAATGTTTAAATTTATCTCTATTCAGGTAACTTTTAAATATCTGAAAGCATACTCCTTCTGTCAGCATATATACCTGCAAACATATATACTTTTTCAAATGAAATTCTTTACAGATTTTTTATTGATTTTCAACACTGTCATGATGTGGCAGAAATCAATCCTGGAAATCGTGCTGTCACCAACTCTTTAATTTCCCAGAATTTCATGCTATGTATCAAAAATCTTTTGTTACAATGTCATTATCCAAGCAATTGAAGAAAGCGCAATTATAAGACTACAAAAATATTTAAATTTGAAGGCAAAGGAGCAAGAATTAACTTCTGCTTCCACAGTTTTCAATATTTAGTGACTTAAAATGCAGGTGTGTGGGTTTTTTCACTGCAGTGAGACCTCTTCAGCAGAAGGCAGCAAAAGATGAGCACTCAGTGGCTCACCAGCATCCTACCAACCCTCAGTACAAGTCCGTGTCTTCACCCAAGCCACTTGCTGAACTATCACACTGGAGATTCTCACTTGATTCTTTGGCAAAGCGAGCAGTCTAAAGATAGGGATCTACAGAAAAGAGTAAAGAAGTTTTTCATAAGAGTTTGTGATTCTAACCAGAAGTTCCTAACAGAGGAACAATTGAACATAAAAAGATTATTGTCAGGAAGTGCAAAATAAATTCCAAAGTTTGTACTCTAAGAACACTGAAATATTTTGGGTTTACATGCCCAGCACTCTTTTGAAATAAGCCAATGTGATTCACAGCTGAGAGAAATTTCAATCACAAGGAATCATTTCCTTCACACCTTATTTTTAAATACATAAACTATGATTTTTGTCTTTACAAAGTAAGAGGAAACTTTCAGAAATTTCTAATCACCTCACCTGCACATAGGAAAATAATTCAAAATGGAGCGTAATACTAAGAGGCAGAGAATAAAGCTTTCAGCTATAAGTCTTACATTTATATCATCTTGCATTTCAGTTCACAGAGGGGAAAGAAACAGGAAAATTAATATGTATAAAAATTAATGACATGTCATGATATTTCTTAATCATTATTTCACCACTTCTTCTGCCCTCCAAAGCCCTGAGCTGGAATATGAAGAGCTAAATTAGTATAGAGTAAGCCATCTGATTCTATAAACACAGCTCTGAGTCTTGCCTGGTCTGTGGGATATAGTCTCCTGCAATCAGGTATGAAATACAGTCTCAGTTAGACCAAGCTCACCAACTAAGAGTAAAGAGAAATATTTATTTACTAAACAAAGGGAAAATCAAAAAGTAAATAACTTGAGAATTTGACATTCAAAAGCTTAGATCATTGGTTCAAACATTCAGTGCTCCTCTCCATCACAGCTGTGATGTGTAAGGCACGACCTGTCTCTTCCCTGGCCTTCCCAAAAGGTCTCCAGGTATTCTCCAGGCTTAGGTCCTCCTGGCCTGCTGTCCTATTTAAGTCTAAACTACTTGAGGACATTTCACATCTTGCAGGGTCAAGCCCTCTGGTTGCTCCATCCTTTGGTGTCTGAGCAGCCACATAAAAGGAAAAGGTGACTCAGGAAAGATACCAGAGGCAAATAAAGTCCTGGGTTGTGATACCACAGACTGCCAAAGAGTAACGTGAAGTCAGAAAAGAAAATAGTGTCGCCTTTGGCAAGTGCATATTGGCGTTTTTCAATAAAAATAGAAGTTCTAGGTTTAATGTATTCAGGTTTGATCTAGTTCCTACTTTGAACAAACATCACCTACATGCCAGTTCTAAAACACAGAAGCATCAGTTTTATTTTTTAATCCATCTCTCCTTTAAGTGTCAGTACATCTTGTAAAAGCAACAGTTCCTTTTTCATCAAAAGCATGATATCTCTTTGAACTGAAAGAGAAAGAAAACCTTTTCCTGAATAAAAAAGTATTGTTTCTTGTCCCGTAAAACATGAAAGCATATAGAGGTATGGACAGCACCACAGTTATGCACGCTAAGGACAGTAAATCTTAACAACTTTTAAATAGGACTTTTCCTGGTATAAGAAGAGAACAGTTACGTTAATTAAAAGCATAACCCATGGTCCCATTCATCCTTAAAACCTAAGAGTAAGATGGATGTAAGAAAAGTAATTTTTTTTAATAGCATTTCAGCAGATACCATATATTGATTTTTTTTTTTTCTATTTTTACTATTGGATTCTGAAATGCATTGCAGAAGTAAATATGTGTTAATTAGCCTCATGAAAGGTCAGTACTACTCCTTTACCACCAGAAATAAGCAAATAGTAGCTCAGACTCATCCCTATTTATAAGGAAATTTTCAACAATGTTTTAACTGCTGTGCATTCCTATTAATTGCTCCAGTTTGACACAGCAAATATGCATGGAATTTAACATTCCCTAGGCTACGTCTCAGAAAAAAATCTTGTATGAAGAAATAAAGCTGCATTAATTTTCCTAAAATGCATTTTGCCCTTTCACATGGAAAATAGTATTTGCCAGAAAATATTAGGAGCAGTATTTTTACAAATGTTCTGCAGCAGTGTTCATAAACTATCTTTGAAGATCTGAACAGGTGTTTAGTTTAAGCATGTTTCTATTCCTTTGGGTTTTTTAAGACACTTACAACATATACATCCGTAGCACTAATATTTATTGAATTGTTGTTTGTAAGCATTTTCATCCTGAACAGGTATTTGTGCTTATTTCACATATCCTGATGGGACAGTGTGAAAACCCAGACACATAAAAAGTCTAGGTTAATACAAGAGTATTACTCATCATCTTTTTGTCTACCTCCTTCAAAGGTTTCTGTTTTTCTTTAGGATTAGATGATTCTGAAAAATCACATGAACATAGCCTAGACTGTCTATGCTGAAAGGTTTATAAGAAGCCAAATGCTGCAAATCATTGTCAATAACTTTTTGGCAAATAATAATAGCTAACTTTGCAGAAGCCTGCATATCACAAAGAGTGCAAAAAACAAATTTAAAAAAAAAAAAAAAGAATGCAAAGAAAGTAGAGTAGCTAGCTTGTGTCCAAATATGCAAAAAAAATCCCCAACATTATTTCCTATTTAATTTATATGGAGTTATCACAGAAAGATTACTACTCAAAATATCTTGTAACTCCTCCTGCTTTTTCTTACAGGATCTCATTTTCCTCAAGCAACCAGAATGAAATCTAACTGGGAAGATAACTGGGTACTAACTAGGAATATAACTGGGAAAACAGTGAATGTTTTTTAAAATCCCACTTGTAAAGCCTAAATTAATTTGCTTACTCTACAATTGTCTGATTCTACTGGACACTATTAATTCAAGAGAGCACTATAATCCTCTGATTATAACAGTTTTGCAGCAAGTAATTGAGCTATTGTAAACTGAAGTCTAATTATTTTTATCTTGCTTTAACCAGGAATTCTTTACTGGGACCAGAAATATTTGTAAGGGCAATCTGTTTCAATACAGTATCTCTCAGCTTCATCTGTCAGCCCAAAAATGGGAAACAAATTGTTGGCATTTTGTTTTTTCAGTGTAGCTCTGATTCTTAAGTCAAAAAAAGAGCCATTGTCCCAAAGACTCAGTGGGATTCATTACTGTAAGTCTTTTGATTCCCTTTCTAAGTGATTAGGTATTTATCATTTGGCATTTAAAATTTTTCCATGCAAAAAAAAAAATAAATCTTTAGGCTCTCAACTGGTGGTGAAGACATTAATGAAATCCTTACTGCATCCCAGGTGTTAAAGTTGAAGTCAAAACAACTTCTGCACCACATAATTCCACCCCACAAAAAAGGCCACAAAATTTACTATATGTGTTTCTGTAACCCAAGGTAGATCATTAGCCCAAATTAAAAGGATGAAACTCTGGGATCTAAGGTTTTTTCTATACTGTAGTTCCTGAAATGCCTCTCTCAAGTCTTCTACAGGCAAAAACGTACCACGAACTGGAAATAAGTGTGTTCAATACTACATAGAGAGTAACTGGCTCTACATACCACAATTCTTTTCCTGGACTTCTTAAAAAAATATCTACTGCATATGACTAAGCCACTTGATGCTACCTCTTCTGTCATGAACAATAGCTCCCAGATGCTCATTTTCATATATCAGTAAAACTGGTTAAAAAAAAAGACATAAATCTGATGTCTGCAGTGGAGAAATACAATCTGCATTTAATAGAAGCTGGCACAGAGCTTTTCAGAGCGGCCGGCTCTTCAGCTGAAAACTACATTATGTGCCTCAGCTGTGTCATATAACCCTGTACTCAAACTCTCAGTAAACACTATGGAGTCCTAATAGACATGTAGACCACGAGTCTTTCCTACAGTAGTGTTATAATTTTGATGAGCTGAGCTTCTAGAAACTACCACACAAACTGAGCACTCAATTGAACAGCTTAGGCTAGGAAATACAAGGATTCCACTTAAAAACATCCCCAAAACCAGAAGTTTTCTCTAGCGAGTATATCATCTTTGACATGACAGCATTTAGCCAACAAAAAAATTCATTTCTTTTATTATTTGGTTTCTGTATTTTAGGACACGGGTCTGCCTGGTAGAAGACTAGAAGAAACTGAGTAAGTGACAAGAGTGAAGAAAGTTCTAATCCAAGTTTTAGGATTGCACATTTCTCAAAGTGGCTGAAGCTCCCCTCTTACTGTATCACTCATTTTTACTCCTACCACTCAAATCAATTTGAGAACACAGATCTCTTTGCAAAATTATTTATATACATACAAAAAATTCAGAGCTCAAAACTGGATATATACTCTGGTTTTTGGACAGTCACATAATGAAGTTAGGAATACATATGATACAGCGACTTCGTCCTGTATGACCTCTCTGATGAAAAAAAAAAAATCAGCTGTTTATATAATTCCTCCATGTTGTTCATGCACAAAATGAAAAAAAAAAAAAACCACACTGCTAACTTGAGATTCCCCTTCTTCAGTGAAGTCACATGAGTGTATACTTTTCCCTGCACTGTATTTCTAAGCAACCAAAGGATAGGCCTGGTCATTTGCAATCCCTTGATTTTATTATCCACTAACTGTTTCTGGCTTCAGCTACTACTACCCCACTGTTGCTTCTTGTCTTCTAATATGAAGGAGGAAACTGCATCTTCTAGCCAAGTGACATGAGATGTCCCAGCTGAGGAGGCTCCTAACAAAGGAGAACAGGAACAGCAGAAAAAAAAGGCAGAATTCATTTTTCACCCATGGTGACTGAATTAGCTACCTTTTATAGGCTCCCATATTCCTTTTCCAACTCTCTTTTCAGAGAAGATTGACAAACGCTTGTGCTCCACAGAATTTAGCTCCATTAAAACCTCTCTGACCAGAAATGAGCTCAGGATCCAGAGCTCAGCCAGAGGCTCTGACTGCAGTACCAATCCTCTGCAAAGTTCCTAAGACAGTATCTTATAAAAGCTGGATATATTTAGTTTCTCTCCCAGAGATTAGACCTGCATAAGCTAGAGCTCTGCTCAGGGCTCCAAAAATTCTTGAGAAATCCCTTAGAGATGTTACATAAAACTGCACTATTCTCAAAGGGACTGATAATATGCATCCAAGATCACTCCTGCTGTCGCTCAAACCAAAAGTCTACCCAGACAGTCAAGCTTACCTGTCAGTCAAGAGCTTCACAAAGAACAAAACCACAGAGCACAAAGTGCTACAGACCCCCTGCCACCGGGCAGGGAAACATCAGGGCAAAAGCAGAAGACCAAAGGTGTCACCACATCAACACCACAAGCTACTGGGTCACACAGCCTTGGTGCAGCTATTTGGCTGGGAAACTGTAACCCCAGTTCAGATTGGAACTGCAGACACCAGAGGTTTTAAATCAGTGTCCACTTACATACTGGTCGAGGGGATCATTTGTACCTTTGCATCCCGGAGATAAATACATTCAATGGACATTATACAGCAATCACAAAGGTATATCAAATACATGAGAAGTAACAGTCAAAACAGCACCCAGAGGGAGACTTTAGGTACACAATTTCTAGATAAGACATCTGATTTCTCACAGCTGGTTAGCCTCTCTCCTCTAGGTGGTGGGAACAATAAGTGTTTATTAAAATGTAAAGCCATACACTGCTTGTAGAAATGCCAACATATATATAGATATTTAAAAGACCTTGATGAAAATTTTTGTCTAAACATATGTTCATACCTTTAAACTTAAATTATTTGCACAGTTAGAGAATAAAGAAGGTTATTGTACGCAGATTGTGTTGTACCATTCTTCCTGAGCCATGGTATCATATCCAAGTACTAGAAAACCTTCATATTCTTATATACAACAAGACATATCCTTCTGGAGGTCTCTCACCATTCCAGTTAAGTTATTTTAAGCTGAGGTCAGTTATGGAAAGACCTGTGGCTGCCCTACAACACAGCCAGCAGCATCTAAATTGCTCCACTGTTAGAACAGGTAAGAGAAAAAAACTCTGAAACCTCCTAGTGCAAAATTACCTTACTAGGTTGTATTTCTGCATTGTCAGCTTGGACAATATATGCAACACAAAGCAGTACCAAAGTCTGAATTCAGCATCTGCACACCAAGTCACCAGTTTTGAGTGGGACTTCAGTGGAAAGTGTCAAAATACAGTAAGCGTGGGTGGCAACTGAGCCATCGGTGAGGTATACAATAGCTGACTGCAAAATTTACACGCCTTCAGGAAACTGAAAGCCAGCAAGTCAACAGAAACATACAGCTTCTATGAAAAACAGAATTTTGATGCATATATGGAAAAGGACAAGGATTGGCAGAGAGGACTTGAGCAATAACAAAATAAACTCATCAGAATCTAACGAGTAAGGGAGAGAAAACAACAAAGATTTTAAATAGCATTAATTTTAAGAAATATTAAAGAATATATAGCTGAGTAACATAGAGGTAGTTTCAGTAAAACCACCTTTACAGTGGACCCTGGTGGTATCCCCCAGTCTGGAGGACAACTTTTTCTAATACTATTTTTTGCAGTGTATTTAAATTAATTTGTATTAATATTACCAAAGAGTGACTCACAGGAAACACAAAATGTCATGACTACAGAAGGGCTTCAGAAGCATATGCCTCTACCACAGATGGAAAACAGAAGAGTGGAAAATTCTGGGGTTAGACATCACTGAACTCACAAATACTAAGCCCAGCTGTAACACCAGCCACGTCTGGTCTTCCAGCCTCAAAATCATCCCTTTTCCACAAGAGTTCTCCAAGGTCCTGACCCACAGAAAACCTCCTCATGCTCCTCAAGTCAGGTACATGCACAGATGCTTGAAGGCTCCAGACCTACCATTTTAACTACACCACATCACACATGCATTAGTTTAAAGTTTTCATGGTTAGATATGATTCCCACTTGACTTGTGCTGATTTAGTAGCTGTATGCATCAATACTGTGAAACTCTCTCAAACCTGTTTTTCTCTCTGGAATCTTCAGATTTTAATTTCTCTAGAAATGTCTTTGTGATTTAGTATTTAGCTGTAGCATTAATGATACTACCATACACAATATATTATGTGACAGATTTCTTACTAGGGACTCACAACTGGATTAGCCCAAAACCTAAGTTTTTAAAATGCCTTGTGATAAAAAGAAGCAGCTGCGCTTGGTGCCTTGGCTGTCTCAAAGCCCCTTCCTCATTCAGATGCAGGCGCAGTCTTCTCTGGTGAGGTGTTCTGTTGGTTCTGGGGTTATTTTTCCAGGTGAGTTCAGAGGGAGGACAGGTGGGAAAGAGGACAAGAAAGGTGGATATAAATGAACCTGAGATGTAAAGGATGTTAGAAAAAGACAGGGAGAGAAGGAGAGAGTGCTGGAGAAAGCAGCCAGGACAGGATGAAGGATGCCTACTTGGGCTTCCAGGCAACTTACAGGAACATCACAGCTTTGATGCTTATGGTAGGCATCTCCTTTTTAGTTTCTCTAAAGGCCATATACCAGGAAGAGGTATAATATCCCTAGAGCCAGAAAACACTCTGCACTATTCTGTGTCCAACCATTCTGCTTTCTTGTCCTCATCAAGAAAGCATTCACCAACCCAGCTGCTTTTTCAGCTTCTCCTACTACGATTTTTTTGGTGTTAGTTAATAAACAGATCTCTGTGGGACCATTTTCACAGAGGGCTGCAGTTGAAGTTTCCATCCTGCCTCTGCATGACTGCTTAAGCAGCATGCTGTTTTAACAAATGTCTGGTAATCTTTCACATCTTCCAACAGCTTTCATACCTCTGTCCTATCATTAGAGATAGGTGCTTGAAGTAGATCACAAAAATTTATCTTTTTAAAAGTCCTGAACTTTCTGGATGAGGATGAGAAAGAAATAGTTCTATCTTTACATCCAGCACAAAAACAATCTTACAAGTGCAGGAGTGCATGGCTAGCCAGTGGCAAGCTGCCATGATACATTTATTGGCCTTTCTGAAACACATCACAGCATGTATCCTCGGCAAAGGCATACTGCTCAATGTTGCATGCATCCTGGCTTGCAGAGAACTCACACGTCCTCAGGACTGGTAGGCTACTTTCAGTATGGATACAATTATATATTCATGCATTCACGTGTCTGTCAAACATAGGATTCACGTTGTAAAACTACCTACTCAAACATGATTGGTTAGTTTCTCTCAAAGTCAGAGGCAAAACTTCTTGATACTAATGGGAGATGACTAAAGGTCCCATCCTACCACCAATCTCTTTTTTATTGCTAGTTCTAGGGGAAAGTCTTCAGCATTTCTGTGATTCCCACCCCTATTGCACTATTGTGGCTGCAGAGCACAGGCCAGGACTTGTTCAGGTAGCCAGAACCTGTGAAGGTATGGCTTTAACATGGAAGCCAACATAATACACATTTTGACTGACAAATAATTTTGACTGCTTTGTTACCTTTATGAACCATATCTCTAATTTCCTTTTTTCTAGACCTGATCTCTTATTTTCACCATATTATGGAAAGAATAATTATTTCTAATTAGTCCCAATAAGTTACCACCCCGAGAAATATTAGACAACAAGTAAGGTTGAAGTGCTTTAAATATCAAACACAAAACATAGGGGTGGGGGGAGAGAAGGCAGGGGGAAGATTAGTATGGATGGATCTTCACACTTCCACCGTAATTGATATTTGTGCGATGATCCAGCAACATATCATTATGGAAATCTCATTTTGAAAATTGATAGTAATAAACATTTCAAATGCTTTACTATGAGACTGGAGACATGAGTCTCAATGTCTGCAAGATGGTTCAAGCATTTCATAGAGAGGCCTCATAATAGTTCTTTTATAATCAGGATGGTAGAAAAACATGTGGGATAAAATGACAGAAAACCAAAATATCCTTGAGTATCTGATACGATTAGAAAAACAACAGTATTTTGAGTAAATGGGGCTTTCCTCAGCTATGCTCCAAAAGCTTATCTGTTTTTCCAGATGTTTTGAGAGGCTCTAGTAAAAGATAGTGCCTTTTCCTACAAATCATACCTATTCTTACACAGAAGTAACCACCCATTATTGAATTCTAGTCATTTTATAGTCATTTTTCTCCATCATAAAATGCTGTGGGTTTATCAACAAGTAATAAGACTTGTTCGTAAAAGAATTCCCTACAAAACACATTCTTCCAAACTCTTAATAGACCACCAAGAAATAGTGATCATATGCTACTACAAGCTACTCCTTTGTACACCCATTCCCAGGTTTATGAGTTGCTTTCACTAGATTTATTTGAAAATTATTTTAAAGATAATTTAAATTTTAATCGGGAATTTTAAAAATAAATTTAAATTTCTTTCCTGTCTATCTCTCCTTCTCTGTTGTTATTGTTCACCAAAGGTGTTTAACCCTGTAAATCTCTCCAGTGTACAGGATCAAATATTCCCCATACTACATTATGTAAGTTCATCAAGCTCACCACCACTGTGGGCAATTGCCAGGGCTGGTTACTTCAAAGGGTGACAGAACATGGCATAATACAACATACCTCTCCTGTTGTGCTTGAAGGAGCTCCTGCCTTCTCTATGCATCATTATTTCAATGAAGCAAACTGAACCTAATATATCAAATTTCTGTTCTAAGCTAATACATCAAGCCCAAGACTAGGTATCCACCATCTGCAGTTCCTGCAACTCAACCCTTTAAAATGGAGCATGATCCTTGGTCTTTGCAACACACTCATGTTCCTTCACACCAAAAAAAATCTAATGCACAAAGTCCCTAACAAACTGATACTGTACACTTTGAGATGCAATTCAGGTTTCTCACACCACTAGTGAAGCACTCCATGCAAACATTTGTCTCTCCTGCATATAAGTCAGGGAAAAGAAAAAGAAGGAAGGAAAATTTGGCATCACCCTGTACAGTAACCCAAATTCAACTAGTTTAGTTAGTAGAAAGATACAAATTTTATCCTTTTTATGCAAGACCTACTAAAACCATTGGTAATAGTGCAACTTCAGAGCCACATATAAATCTATGTATTTACAAGGCATCTAGCAATGAAATCTTTAGTTCTTGCATTTCAGTATCTTCACTCTTATCAGACCCTATTTTCAGATTAGTATGCTACTGGTGGGAATTGCTCATTTATAATGTGTGTACATCTTTGATGACACTCACTCATTTCTTCTCTAATTATTGCTGCAGAACTACACTGGTTACTGCTCCTTTTACCGAATCACAAGAAAAGCATAGCTTAAAGATTGCAAGATAAAAGCATAGAGTGAAGAGTACAGAATAATGACTTCTGCAAGTCTTTACTGACCTACTGTGGACAAAAGGGACTGTCACTTTAGTTGAACAATCAAAACTATATTTCATACTTGTCTGTAGACATGAAATTTCTGAACAATTCAATAGCAATTACTAATTAGCTGTCAACAGTTCATACAAGAGCATACAATGCTTGAAAGTACAGATTTAAAAGCTATTTACTAGAATGAAAAAATACATGAATAGGAATACACTGTAAGTCATTACAAATTTATAGAAGTCTCTCCACACAGATGATGTACAAATGTTCTCACAACAAAATAAGGCATTTCAGGCAAATGCAAACCTAAATTACATTTTTACATAGCCTAAGAAAAAAAAAAAACATTTTAGGACTTTGTCGAAACTCAATAAATCCCACTATGAGACACAGAAAAATTCAAAATTTCTAAATCTTGATGATCTGTAATGGAGCAGTGACTCAGATAATGGATTCTTGTTCTGGCAAGTACATTTTCTCTGGCTAGTTCTTAACCAGACAGCAGACCGACACATGGTCAGAGAAGTTCTCCTTTCTGAAGCTACTGAATTACACTTCCTAATTACACTGTCAGGTTGGAAAAACAAGGTTGACAGCCCTTAATATATCTGCTTTCACTTCCACTATCCTTACTTATATCAGGGAAAGAATAGGGCAAGCCAAAGCACAAAGGTTTCTTTGCCTTTACCAGGAGCACCGCTACAGTTGTCAGTGCCGTAACACTTCCCGAATTCTAGAAAATGTATTGTCCCACACCCATTTCTTCAAGCAACAAACAGTTGTTTATTAAGCCTGAATGGCGGGTTTTTGCTTTTCTGAATAGAGTGAAGTTTATCAACCTATTGTGCATCCAAAACATGAATTGGTATCTCCAAGTCAGTTTGAAGACAAAAAAAAAGTTTAACACAAGCCAGAAACATTGCTGACAGATTTCTAAAAGCATTTGGTGACATCAAATGTGTTTCAGCACATTTATGTCCAAATCTAAGACTACATTCACACTGCCAATATGACTTTAGAATGGGTGCTAACAATACATAATCAAAGACCTTTTTAAGAAATCAAAATTACCAGCTATTACCAACTTTCCCTACTTAAAAGTCAAAGTTAAAGGCTCTAACAACCTCTGACATTATCTTATTGAATGAAAAGATTATAGAGTAAAAGATCCACCACAATATTTAAGCCTTTTTAAGTTATTCTGTTGTGTGTTTTGGTTTGATTTGAGGTGGTTTTTTTAACAGTATCCAAATATCACATAAAATTAGATTATGTAAACTGGAAGTAGTACAGATTCTTAATCTGAGAGACCTTTGATGCAGGATTTTTTTTTTGATTGCAGAACCAGCAAATAAAAACATTTTAAAATCATTTTTAACTGTAAGTGTATGATATCTCCCTAATGTTCTCAGTTAAACTGAGTAATACAGACACTTGGAATACTTACAGAATCATAGAATCATTCAGGTTGGAAAAAACCCATTAAGATCATCAAATCTAACCATTAACGTAACACTGCCAAGTCTACCACTATACCACGTCTCTCAGCACTATATCTACACATCTTTTAAACTCCTCCAGGGATGGTGACTCAACAACTTCCCTGGGCAGCCTGTTCCAATGCTTTACAACTCTTTCTGTGAAGAAATTTTTCCTAACATCCTAAACCTGCCATGGTGCAAGTTGAGGCCACTTTCTCTTGTCCTATTGCGTACTACTTGAGAGAAGAGACAAACCCCAACTTCCTACAACCTCCTTTCAAGTAGTTGTAGAGATCCTGAACTCCATCATGTTGTTGCCACTGTGACCCAAAATACGTGCTTCAAAAGGTTTGTGATCTAAACAAACAAGATAGACAAAACAGAACAGCAAAAAGGTAACAGCAGACGGCAAGCACCATGCTGGTCCCATAATCATTTGTTTGCTGCGATGCATCACACAACAAAAAGTCTTGAAGATCTGTGAACCAAGGTCATCCATGTGTCCATGTTTTGCCTGGTAACTGTTTTGTGCCACACTACCCAAAGAATGCAGGTAAACTGAGCAAGTCATTACTAACGTATTATCCAATAATATAATTTCAAAAATCAAAGTCTGCAAAAATTACAGGTAAACAAATAATCCTTAGGGCTGAAGAGTTACAAAAGACATATTCTGAATTTAGACAAGAAGAAACAGCAATTGTAGACAAGAGGAGGGAATTTCCTTCCCATGCAATCTCTCGAATTTACAGTTGTCTTTGCTATGAAACATCCATAGTAAAGATGCCAGTATGAAGTAAAGTTTTTTTTCTTTAATTATACTTGTCCCTCTCTAGGTCTTGGTTACTGGTCCAGCAAAACACATCAGTGTGATAAGGAAAAGGTTGATAATGCATACCTAGCGATTTTCTTAACTGCTACCTAAAATTTGCATCTTGTGAGTCCCTTTTACCACCTATCTCATTATTGACTTGCAACAAACAGGTGTCCTTTGTAAGTGCTTGCTCCTCCCAAGTAAAAAACTGAAGTAATCAGAATATAACTTTTATACCCACCAATCACTTTTCACCTTCTTTACCTTAAGCTCTGCATATGCAGACTGCATGCATGTTACTGTAGAAATGAATTTGTACTCCTGAAAAATATGGTTTTCTAACCCACACTGAGATATGAGCACGAATTTTACTTGTAGTCATACCAACTAATACAGCTCTTCCAATATGAATGACAGCGGAGGGTGAGATTTTCCAAAGCACCAGAGGATTCAATACAGAAAAAAGTTTGCTGAAAGAAGTTAATGGATTTTGTTAATTTTCCATTTGCCTGTATTTCTACCCAGCTTCCCTTCTGGTTTTTCAGTTTTTTTAATGGAACTAAGCTGCTGGCAATAATAATGAGAAATCTATAAAATATAGAGAGCTCTCAAGTGTATAAAAAAGAGACAATTTTATAAATGCTAATGGATATTCTCGTGTACTATAGCGATACTTTAGTGCTGTTTTACTCTATAATGCTGGTGGCACAACAAATCAGACTGTATACTATTGGCAGTTCACGCCAAGAAATTTTTAAGCCCTTCTAGGCTATCAGTATAGCTTCCTTTCTATATTCTTTGAGAGGGGAAAAAAAAAATAGTACTTATCTGTCAAATATCATTGAACTAGAACCCATGAGGTTTTTAATTCCAGCTGTCACAGATTGTACAACCTAGCAGATCTTCAAGTCTTCAGAAGACAGAACTTGCAATAAAGGCACCTAAAAAGTGTCTTGCTTTCTAAAGCAATCAGTAGACATAAACTCTAGCTGAAATAGTCAGCGTCACTTTCAAAGGTGATTACAACCCAAGAAGCTACTCTTATAGTAGAAGAAAAAAAAAAAAAAATCTGGCATTGATTATGGCAATTATGGCTGCCATTCCACTTTTAAAAGCTGGTCCTGTTTAGCAGCTCGACTAAACAGTAAGTGCAAACAGCTGTGAATAAAGCACCACATAATGGTAAACAGCTTAAAATGGTCAAAGGGGATCTTACCAGCAGATTGTCCTGATGGGATATACACAATACATACAGGTGCTTTTATTTTTGCCTCTAAGCCCTACGCTCCAAGTGATTCCAATTTTGTTACTTGTTGTTTAGTAGAAACAAAGCACAAAACATTAATTTTTTTGTGTAATTTCCAAAATCCTGTGCCTCTGTTTGCTTATAGGATTTGAGGTTCTTATGGTTGGTTGCACCACTCCTGATGCAATTATGAAAACAAACAAAAAGGGAAGCAGGAAATAATTTCATTCATCCTATCATTCTGCAAACAGTGTAACCATATTCAGCAATTCTTTCTGCCTTTCCTTTATTGATAACAACAAACTTTTCTAATCTGGAAATTAAAATGAACATGATTGGGAGGCTGAGAAACCCTACACTGATCAGCCAGTGATAAGAAATCTGAATAAAGAAAACAAAATCCAGTTCCATTAGCACACTAGCATTAACAGAGTAAGCTGTGAAAACTTCAGTGCTCATTTGCAGTGTAAATTGGGGACTTTGTTACAGCTGACAAATTGACATTTTCACTTCACAGCAATACCTCTGCAGCAATGCATGAAGTGTAGTCTGTTGTGTAGGAAATTATAAAAGGTACAAAAGAGTGATGTAAACCTGCATGCCTGGCTATTTGTTTTAATACAACTTTATATTGGTTTTGAGGAAAAGGATCAGAATGTGTAAGTATATCAAACTGCAAAAATGGTATGTCTTCCTCCTTGCTTTGCAAGGTCCAACAAATGGACATCATACCAAAATAAAACCATCAGTGTTGCTTAGAATGTAGCTTATCAATTAAATTAAAAAGGCTATTTTAACAAATCAAATTTGTGATGAAATCGTGTCAATGTTGAAATACATTCCAGGTGATCAGAAAAACTATCCCAGAATATAAACATCGTTGGAAACTCAGTATTACAAGAAAAGTAAGTGGCAGACAGTGCTCTGAATCAAGATTAAAAGATCAAAAATGTGTAAAAAATATTAGTGCAAAAAAAAATATGAAAAGTGATGTGAAATGTCATTGATGCCTTCTTCCCTAAAGAAACAGCATCCCTTTATACTACCTATTGACAAAGTTCTTGTCCAGAGTTCAGAACTTACCTGGTCACCAAAAATTCCCTTGTCCATTCAAGCTACTAAGAGGCTACATCACCCTAAGCTTTTCTAATATAGCTAATAATTTAAAGTAACATTACCAGAACTATCAGATCCATTCTGTTATGAGTGTGCCTCACAGAACATGCAAGTGCTTGCACATCAGATACCTGTGGATCAAAAAAGGGCTGGTAGAAAAAGCAGTCCCCTTCTGTGTAATTAAAGCTACATATCATGCCATAAACTTGCACTTCTTCCATTTCAGAGCCACCCTTAGCATTGCTGAGTATTCTAGCATGTGCAGGAAAAAAAAAGCAGTCCCCTCCTCCTCTTAATTTCAGTTGGTCAATGAGAAACAATTTCTTTTCTCTGATTTGCTAATTCAATTTCATTCATTTTTTCTGATATACAAGCCCTCAGTGTCCCTAGCTGAGCTCTTCATCTAATATAATTCCCTTTCACCTCTTCACCATGGTTCTTCCTCCACCACTGTTCCAGGTTCCCTAGCTCCTGGCAGTCTCATCCTAATTATTACTTCTGAACCTTGTACAGTCCAAGTGTTATTTCCTCAGCATTCAGATAAACCCTCTTTCTCGCTGCCTAAATAAATACAGGAGAAAATTGAGGGCACAGTGGTAATACGCTCTCTATTCGCTGTTCCTGGGAGGAACAGTTACAGAGGAAATCTTGTTTAGTCGCTACTGTCCTGGGAGAGACTATGCTCAATTCAGATGAAATATTTGGAGAATTTTGTTGCCAATTCCTAACAGGTCTCCCCAGAGCACGAGTGAACCACTATTTGTCAACAGCCAATAACTGGGTCAAATTCAGACACTTTTTCACAGGAGCAACAAAAGAACCAAAGGATTAAAATTAGAAAGGAACACATAGAGACTAAAAAGCTATTTCAGCTCTTACGTCTCCTATTAAGAACAGCAGCACAGGGAAGGGAAGAAAGCACAACGCTAACCTAGAGGAAAGGTTGAATTCTGAAGAGATTTCTGTGGGATTATTTGAAACAAAATAGTTCTTTCTGTTGACATTTTATCAGATGAGATATATGTATTTAACACACTTTTAGTCAATATAAAATCACGGTAAGATAGCAGGAGTTTTTGGTGGAATTCTCTACAGAGTAAGAGATGGAAGGAGCATTTCTATCTTGCTCCCCAGTGACCTCTTTATCATGTCTCTCGCTAGCACATTTTCACAGACCATAAATCTTAATGACTTTTTCTGCATTGCTCTGCAGCTGGTCTTACCAACTGGTTATACTCATCTTTGCCACACACATACCCTGGATATAGCAATATGAAGCTGGACACATGCATCTAGGCTACTAGTGCAGGATAAGATTCATGGCCCTGCTTTTGTGAAACTTTACTTGTTGCTTTGGAAAGGGAATCAAAGATTATTATTTTGAATTTAGGAACCTTGAGAGAAACAGATCCTCAGAAGCCAAATACTGCAATGTCTACTACATAGCCAAGTTCATTTAAGTCATAGTCCCAAATACAGATTTGATTACTGATATGATGGAGAAAAATCATGTAACATAGTATCTTTCAGGAAAATGCATGTTATGTGTTTTACTTTATGGAAGTTTTCACCAACCCCCTCCTCAATAACATCAACACTTGCACTTCGCACTCTTTTGCTTGCTTCTTCTCTCTTCCCTTTCAAATATAGAAAAGAAACCCCAGCATTTATATTGTGATAAGCAAATTGGAGTAGTCTTTAAATTAAATTTTTATGCTCATCTTGATAGCTCTGTTTCTTCTTTGGTGGTACAAACAAAAAACAAAGAAAACAAAGAAAACAGCTCTAATATAAGTACATTATACTTCTCACCTTTCTGAACAAACTTTTCAACATCATTTGCAAATTTTTATTTTTTATTATCTGTGATTATCCAACATAATAGGTAACACATTTGATTACCAACAATATTTGTCTTTTTATATAATCAAATATATTTTGTTTTTTTCAGTTTCCAACACATTATTCTGTTACTTTATGTTTCAAAAAAGCTGTACAAAGGTGCCAGAAGGGACAGACTTAGCAGAAGGATTTTATCATTCTTTCAAAGCAATGTAATAAGACTTTTTTAAAATACCCTGACTTCACAAGAAAATATTGTGTCCGGGCATTGGAAAAACAGCAGCAAGAAATATTCCTTGTAGTGAAATTTCATTTGAAGCTACATAACTAATTGCAACTCCAAAAGTGACAAATCAAGTTCAGAATTCTAGTCAAAAATATTTATCTTTTTTTCAGAATCTGAGCTCCTTGCTATTCACAACTGTTCCCTAAAACATAAATATTTACAATTAGTTTCCTTTTCTTTTTTAAAAAGGATTCACATTCCTTTGCACCCTTTCATAATGATTGCTAGGCTTTTGCACCCAAAAACCATAACTGTATAACTATAGCTAGCTGGATGAAGACAAGTTAAAGACTTTAGTCACGAGTGAACTTCTCAAGAAGCTCAGTTACTAGTGCATTTGAGAAGTTTGGGCTGGAGAAAAAAACATGGAAAAGGACAAAAAGAAATTATGTGGTTTTTCTTTTTTTATTTTTAGACACAGTAATTAGCAACTATTGGATCTGGACATCAATATGTCTGCAAGTATCCTCAAGTGGTAAGGTATTAATGGAGCTCAGTGAGCTCACCCCTGTACAGACATGGGTCCATCTCAAGTGATGTTCTCTGGCAAACCACAGCTACCAGCGAGGTTGTTGGAACTCCTGACATGATCACAGCTGCTATTCAAGACACTCCATATTCCAGGAATCTGAATAAGTGCCCTTTTACACTATATGTTTACTTGCAGTACTTGAAAAAGTCATTATGGACTGGCTGGAATAAGAGCAGAAATAATAAAAGCTATTTTAGATTAACATTCATAGGAGTCTAGTAGAGGTTTTCATGATACAGTTTCTGATATTATGGTTGATACTACATTTTACATTGTGCTAAGACAGCAGTTATTTGGGAAAACAACTGCTAAGCTCAAGGCCTTGGCATGTCTACCTTGTTTTTTTTATTTTTCTGGATACAAGTCTCAAGTTTGCAGTAAGAGAGGTCTCCTATCCTGCCCTGCTGACAATGTAAAATTTTCTCAGGCCCTAAAATATAAGTTGTTTGGGGGCAATCAGTGTGTGCACAGGTTGTGTCTGTATACTTATTTCTGAGTTAAGCTACTTATTGAAAGAAATGATCTAGGGGATAAAAAAACACATGCAGCACCAACATTGAGCTCTTAGAATGAAAAGAGATGACATAAAGATGGTTTTCCCCTCTTCCTCAGCAGTATCCCCAGCTTTATGATTGAGCTGCATTCTTTTTCTTGCTTCTCTTCTCAACTGTCTTTTTCCTTTACTCTGGACATATGGTCTTAGAAAAGGATTGTCTGGATAATTACATTTTCAGGTAGAAAAATAGAGTATCTTTTGTGCTTCGCAGCATGCATAGTATCCCAGGAAACAATGTGTCTATACTTTCCATATACAATTTTTGCATACCTATTTCCCCCTGTTACCCTGTTCCTTCTTACAAAATCTCTGAAACTGCTCCAAAGGTACAGAGCAATTATGTCGTTTCAGATTTCTTTGTGGCGATTAGGTGTATTTCTTCTAGAAACATATCCAAAAGTGAGAACCCCTAACTAAGCAAGCCAAACCTGTAAGCAGTGAAGTCCACTCCTGAAATTTTATGCTGTTGCACAGTAGTATATGCAAAGCCAAACCTATCCCACTCAGACACTGAAAAAAAAAGTTACAAAGGATCTTTTGTAAATAAAGCCTTGTGAACCTGTTTGACCCTGACCTCTCAACTAAATCCATTTCTTAGGAAAGACAGAATACATTCTGTTAAAACTGAGTTTATTAATTTTATAATATGCCCTGTAACATTTATTAGTAACATGAAGGATTATACGAGCATAAAAAAAACCTGTTGAATAAACACCAAGCCATGCTTTCTCTAGTGTTACCTCTGGTTTTGTTAGCTGGATTTGAAGCTTAATGGATTTACATGTCCCTATCACAGAGCCTTTCAGCAGCCTACAGGAGACCCAGAAGAGTAAGAAACTACAGATTGTTCTGGACTGCTGCCAATAGCCACCAAAATACATGGTCAATATTTTTCACTTAAATGTTCATCATTACTGTGATACAATAACAACAGTAACTGTAAAACAATAACTTAGTTCTTGGGGAAATGCTAAAGGCTTTATTTATTATCCTCTCTCCCTGGGAACCAAATACTTACGGGATGCAAATGGTACTGTCATTAAAAAAAGGTTCAGGAAATAGTATCCATAAATAAAGTCTCAGTTTCGCTTAGATTTCTTCGATTCTGAGATATCACCAGGAAAAGTATGGGATTAATGATAAGGTAAAATTATAGTAATAAGAGGTTTGAAAAGCTAGAGAATCTGCTGCAACACTGGAAAGCTATGATTTTCTCTAAATGGTAGTAATCTTCTTTTCTTCTATTTAAGTAATTCTTAAGGTACACAGTCTAAAGGACAGAATATTTGTAAATTTTATTCATAGTTATAAAATCACTTTGACAAATTATTTCTGTAAAGTTGTTTTATGACATAAGGTCCAGTCTGTGTCCATAGACAGTATCTGTAGTGTTTGGCTGAAACCTATGGAGACTCTCTGGAGATGTTAATAAATCACATTTTTAGTCTCTTGAGAAACTAAAATATCAAGTTACATGATAACCATATGCCCCCTAATTGGAAGGAATGCCTTCATTTTCAAAAGGTTACTCTTATATGAAGAGATACTGCTCTGAATACAAAATCACTTAATGGCATGCAATAATATAAAAAATAAGGGAAAGCACAACCAACGTTTACACTTGTCAACATTTTCCCAAGAAAGTCACAATTCCAAGGGCTCTTCATGACAGCTCTGCCTGTTCTCACATGGCAAGCCCTCTGAATCATAAGGAAGATGGTTCATAGCAGTAAGACAACACCAACCACACTACAGCTTTTGTGTAAGCACTCTCTCCTCTAGACCTAAGAAACAAAGTTCAAAATAGCAACTGACTGGGAGCTTCCCATCAGAAAGGGTCTCTGATGAAAAACACAGTTAGTCTAAAGCCAAAGCATTTTACTGAAGAATTTTTTGCCCTAGATTTTCTCCACATTCTATCATAAAACCTGAAATAAATATTTACAGTTGCCTAGTCTGACCTGATTTTAACGATTCTGGTTTGCAGAAATGACCTGAAATACTAATTTTCAAATGTATTTCCTATTGGGTTATCTTGCCTCTTGGGGACAGAGGATCTGTGGCCTGGATGCCTTTGCAGATCCCTCTCTGTCCTCTACACAGGACAATTGCGTGTTTCAGTTGAATCAGGTCAATAAATTAAATCAGGAAACATTTTTATTTTAAAAAGTCTTAGTTTTACTTAGAAACAAAATAGCAAAACAAAATGTTCCACTACTTTAAAATAATTTTTGAATCATTTAATTCCATGAACACTTTTCAGATGTTAATTTTTATCCTTATTTGGAACTGAAACAAATAATAAGCACTTTCTACAGGATCATGGATACTTACCTACAACATAAAGTTTTGAGCTGTCAGAAGAGGATAACATAAGACTGATCATAAAGCTATCCTTTCATGGTTCTTGCTTTTCTTGGTTATAATCTGTTAAAATTACACTTTTCAATACTTGGGGTTTTATTGCCTCGTGGATCTACTACTATAAAATCATTAGGTGTGTTACCAGCCCCGGGGAGGTAAAAGTTTCACTCTGTTTTCACTAAACCTGTGTTTCAGTTATTCTAGATGTGAAAAAATATTACACATAGACATAATATTTATACATAAATATAGATGTATATATTCAAACACACAAAAAACATAGTACTTATGCAATTCTACATAAAGAAAGAACAAAGGTACATACAAGACTTGAGAACATCCCCTTCCATCACAATATGCATATGATATTACATAGAGATTATTATTGTAACAATGCTAAAATTCCTTCCACATTACTCTCATAATGTAACTCTTAAATTTTTCTCATTTGATTTCCTCTTCAAATTTACAGCCACCTTTGTGGATGCCTCTTCTATGATCCTTGAACTGTACACCATGTGCACTATATTGTAGTCAAAGAGAAGAAACTGCAAAATGAATCATTGCTCCTGTTCACACCTGCTCAGAGGGACACTGGCTCTCAAATGCAGAAAGGATCCAGAAAACTCCCTGGGCTTGTGAACGCGGATAAATCACCCTACAACTCTGAACTTTTCTGAATGCAAAAGAAGTCTCAAAAAAAGCCTTCGAATGTAAATCTGCCTATCAATACAATGCTCACAACTGGTTAAATTAAGATGAACTCTATTGTATTATCATATTTTTCAGAATTTAGAGAAAACAACAATATAGTATGGGATTACACAGACTTGAAATTCCATACATCTCAGTCAAGGTTTAATGCACACATGCTTTAAATCATGCCCTATTTAACACTTGTGATTACACAGTTGACCAAATTCCTCCCAGAAAATGTTTCCACAACCTCTTCTAGTCACCTTGCAGAAATACACATCAACATTTTTCTTCTACAGGAGAATAATTTATTCAGGTAGGGATCCTCACAGGCAACTATAATTTTTGCCCCTGCAGCTAAAAAGCAATTCTCTACTTTAAACCAGAAGATTTGGAAGATTTGCCATTAACAAATACATGTACATACTGGAAATCAAGAGAGTTTCAGCCCATTTACTATGAATAGACAATAAACTGTGTCCTACCTATGGTGGTAATAACAGTGCCGGCAAAGAAGAAGGAACTTCCCAAGTCCCAGTGACTGATCTGAGTAGATGTGTTTCCTAAAGGTATGATTCCTGCATTTATTGCTGCCACTACTTGCTGCAAATTTAAAAAGATTCGTGTCAATATTCATGAAACAAGGATATTAATATACATTACACAGTAAATTGATTAAATCACTTATTTAATCCAAGCAATAAAGCAGAAAAGGATCACTGTTGCTCTGCTCGAGCTTTATCATTCAGTCAGGCTACAATTTAATCTTCAGCAGACACTTCAGCATGCAGCAGAGCCGTAAACTCTAGACCATTAAGGAGAATGCAAAATTGCCAACATCAGTAACAACATCATCTTACTTAGATGGCAAACACAATTATTTTTACTGTTGCAACTATTTGGTGAAGAAAAATATGCATTAGATGAAGATTTACAATGAAAATTTCCCAAAAAATTCCTTTATACAGTTAGGCAAGGAGTTGCATTTCTTAAACCATAGTCATTTTAAGGCTCCAGGAAAAAATGTCCATGCATTGTTTTGGATCACAAGAATGCCAACAATTAAATCAATTCTGTAGAACAGATAATTCAACAATTAAAGATTAACAATTACACTGACAGTTATAAAACTTCAACTATATTAAAAATTCAGAGTCAAATATCAAACATATATCTCTAAGTTTATACACACATATACTTCACAAATATAGATCTTGAAAAATTCAATTCTAGCAGCTAAAATGAACAAGCTTGTCACTGGTGACATTTTTGTAGTCTCCAGAAATACGAAACATTTCCTATTTCAGCAGTGTCACCTACTGTAAATCCTTATCACAAACAGTATTCCTGTTTAGTTCTATTTCCATTGCAGACACATACCAGTATTTGAGTTGAATACTACATATCAAGAAAAAGTACTTTGAAAGTTCCAACAAATATTTTTAAGGATTGGAAGTTATAATTTCAATTCTGAAACTTTAAAACAGGATGTATTTCACAATCGTGATCCTTATAATAACAATAACTGGTGTTTAACAAAGGAACAACAGAGGAAGCAATACTGCAAAGCTAAAATGAACATTTTAAGTAATGAATAGTTTCTGTTTGGCAAGTTATCCAACAATGATTATGCACATAAAGATATTCAGCAGAATGGGTTTCTGTGGGGGCAGTCTGTTGCAGAGGAACGACATTGGTGCATTAACAATAATTTTTTCAAACTCAAAACACATTTGTAAGTTGCAAATGAAAACATTTTTCTTTCTACACAGTGGCCATGGAAGTTAGTTATCTGGACAGAAATGACAGAATACCAACACTGGATTAACCAGGCCATTGATTTTTCATAATGGGATCTCAGCTTAAATCCACCATTTCCAGTTTGCCATTTTCAAAGCTCAGATGCACAAAGTAACCGTTTTAAAGTCCACAGCTGCATCTCCACAGCCACAGAGATCCTGCTGCTGTACCTAAGCCATTTTCAACACACAGGGTTGTCAACAGAAAGCCAGAAGGGGTGGGGTGTATCTTTACATAGTTTTTACATGCTTTTATATTCTATAACTTCCATGTTTTCATTTTAACTTTTCTTTTTTTAAAACACCAGTAAGGCACACATCAACAATGTGGAATTTTCAGTCATACTGAAGAAGGAGAAAGGATGGGGAAAGGGAGGGGGAAGAGAGACTGTCCTTTGGATTGGAAGAACAAAGCCTCTTCTATATTTGTACATCACATACAACATGGCAACAGTAAGTACAGAAGCACTGACACTGGCAGGTGTTTACATTACTGCAGGAAGGGACACATCAGACTAAGCAGCACGTGAAAACTATCCCTTGTATTGATTTTATAATTTACACAATACAGATACTCCTTTCACTTACAAACCGCAGTGTGCTTCTTTATAAAGCCTACTCAATACGCATTCAGTACCATTTCATTGCAGTAGGCTAAGAACTTTAATCACAAGTCCTTATACCTGCAAATGAGAACATGCTCTCCAGTGAGGACATCATACGGTAAAGTACTGGATCAATATAATTTTATGGGACCGTTCATGTTTTATTACAGTGTAATAATTACAGTGTATTGTACAGGATGAATGCACTACCCAGAGACTCACCTACTTAGGCAGCCTAGCAGGAGCAAGGTTTATATCGCTCCAGATGCAAAACGTTTTCAGAGCTTTATCTGCATGTTTTTGAAGCCATACATACATTTCATCTTTTATATGAAAGGTGTGCCAATCTAAACTGTTGGAAGATCCATTACAGCTTTGCATTTCCTAACTGCACTATACTGCACCTACAGACTTCCGCGATAAAAGATACAATTTATCCCAAAACTACTCTGTTGGGTCAGACCTAATGAAACGCGATAGATAGACAAAAGACAATTAGCTACTATTATTACATCTCTTATTTTAGCCAACAGCTAACTAGGAAAAGAATCATGGCAAGTAGGCAAGTGATGCTTTCTCTTCATACATCCTCCTAGCTTCTGACTAAGCACAGTTTTAGGGACTTTCTGAGTGGGAGGTTGCATCTGCATCATGGTGTTCAGATTGGATGGGGTGGATCATTTTACCATGAATTTATCTAATTACTTTTGGAGCCCGTTCATATTTTGGGAGCCAAGTCATTCAGTGGCAGTTCTGCCATTTACTTGTGGATCATTTAAAAAGCCTTTCCCTTTTGAGACTTTTATGTGCCTCAAAGTAATTTTATAATTTCTTACGTTTTGAGAAATACTTTAAAAATAATTTCTTATTTGTCTCCTTCATAGGGCTAATGATTTTATTGACCCCTCAGTTGTCTCTTTTTTTCTGAAATAAAGGTTCTTTCTTATTAAAGAATATATTTACCTATTCAAAGAAATCTGTTGAATGTTGTATATTAGCATTTTTTTATTGCCAGTATTTTTCCTTAACTTTCTCTGTAACTTTACTGCTTTACCCTATTGATTGTTTTAAACATAGTTGAAGTCATAAATGGCCAGATGATGCTTTTTTCATCATCGGGTTATTAAGTTTCCAAACACACACTATTACGCGTTCTCCTGCTCAGTTCCCATGTTTGGAAGGAGCCAGCTTCAAATACTAACAAAGCAGCTGTATTACTTTCCTTCAGAGTCTTCTGAAAGAGTGTTCTTTACTAACAAGGATGATAGTCAGCTAAGGTTGCTGGTTTACTGAGATCAATACTACAAATTCTTAAAGTCTTTGACTATTGCCTGCAAATTTTTTGGGAGAAGTAACTGCATTTTCAGTTCTTTGGATCACAGGACACCTTTTATTCTTAGTTTGGTCAGTGCCTGTGAGCAGATCCTCATCTAAGACTATTCCCAAGAACATTTTCAAAAGAAAATAATATATAACATTCATTCCTAACATATGTACATTTCAGGGTAGACCAGGCATGATCTGCCTTACTTTCAAAAACAGGACCTGAGTTCCATAGATACATAAGTATTGCATTCAGGCTGTTCTTTTTTGCTTGAAATCAGAACAGTGGGAAAATTAGAGTGACAATATAAATCTCATTGTAATTGAAAGTGAGCTTTTAATTTCTTATATAATTTAGAAGCCCTTTCTGGTAAATATATTGTGCAGTTTTGTATTATCAAATCCCTGTGTTCACACAGATATGTGTCCGTAGAGGCCACGCTGAGCTACCCTTACAGACTAAGACACAGTATTTCGTGACTTTTCCTTGTCAAATTGAAAGTTAAAACAGTTTTTCAAGCAGCACACTCACTTTGTGAGAAAAGAAGACAATTCTCCCAGGTCAGGGATTTCATCCCCTGGTCCTCTGACCCTGCAAGGAGTCAATAAAGATGGCTGACAAAAGTCAGCCTGTTGGCAGTAGAGCTACAATCAGCAATGCAAAGGTTATAAAATGAGATGGCTGGCCTCTGCTAGTCTCATACAAGGAATACATTGTCTCATACAATCAAGTCAGTTGCTCTAATAGTCATCTACTTGTTCCACACCAGGCTCTTGATATGCGCTTTTGTGCCATCTTCCAGTCACTTCACTCTGTGAAATGCTGTAACACAACACTTCATTACTCTCAGCTTTTCTATCCAAAGACTAAAATAGAGGCACCTTAAATTATGCTTCTGATAAAATACAGAGCATGCAGTCTTTTGTTACCCAGCTCGTCAGGAATTGGCTTGTGTTTCCCAGCAATCATTTAACAAGCGATGTCAAAAAGTCAGATATGCCTCAAAGTTTCTGGAAACTCATTTCTCAGCCTGGATATCCTTTGCTGTCCTGCTGCCATTTGACATGAGCACTTTCTCACTCTCTAGCATAACAATAAATCTCATATGGCCCAGCTACTGCATGAGTCCTGTGGTTTTATTTCAGATTTGGTTTAGAAAGAATGGAAATCCTAGTTCTTTTTTCAGAGGCACATTAGGATGCTTTTAACACTTAGCAAACAACTCTGTAGCCTCCAAAAGCATGTGCTTTTGAGCCTTGCTGTTGAAACAGACCGCAATGATGTTTGTAATTATAACTCTCTGACTCCATATTTTTCTTTTTACTTTGTATAACAGGACTGTAATCTGCACTGGACCCTAGTATCCAATGCACTGAAGAACTGAAGAACTCTTTCACCCATGTTCACAATCTACTTGAACTAAAACCATGTAGAAACATATTGAAATACGCTTCTATGTCTAAGTATGCATTACAAACAGACTATGTATATAAATCTTATGTGCATACATATATATATGTATGTATACATACACGTGCAGGAAAGAAGGCTTTGCTTTGCTTCTTGTGATGAAAGGCTGGAAGGATTATGCAGACAGATGCTCAGCAAAACTGACTTACTAATGAGTCATATCTGCCACCCTTTCTAAGACAAAAGCTGTCATTCAGAGTCATTCAAGCTAGCTAGGTTCTAGCTCCTATACAACTGTTCATCTGAAGTAAATGTTTCCTTTAAAAGCCCCAACACCAGAAGTGGCAAAAATAGTTAGAAGCCAACCTGCTTGAACAAAACAGTGACAAGTTAGAATTTATTTATTCTTCTTCCCAAAATCTTTATTGCTCTTATGTTCATGAATGATAAAGACTCCGTGCTTAAAAAAAATTCCTTTGAGTTTAACTGCCACATGGACAATAACTGCAGAAAAGGGAGTTGCCCTGTCACTGAAGGGAACGCTCCCAGGTAACACAAAGTTTGGCAAAAATTTCCATCCCTTCAGGAGCTAAGCACAGAGCCAGAAGAGGGACTTCGGCTGTAAGGGGACAGCAGGAACCAGAGCAACCCTAAGCAAGGAGTGCACGCAGCCCTGGAGTTTCTGCAGCCTGCCTGGACTTGACAACAGCCAGTGGGTATCTGGGTGGAGGAGCAAGTCGCCTTGGTAAGGTTATGATCAGAAATCTTTCACAGAAATCTTTTATTCAGTAAATATTCCTCTGATCTAGGAATACAGGTAGGATTTGGAGGGCTTTACTGTGGAAGGAGACAATAGCATCTGATAAGACTGAAGCAGAAAGGAAATACTGCAGTGAAAACTAGACTTGCAGACTCAGTGAGGTGAAAAGAGAAACAGCATCTTACTGTACCAGTGAGGACCACCAGTATACTTAAAAGTTAAGTGCTATGATGGGCAGTCACCTTACTAAGGACAGACATGTGGAGAAGATAAAAACACAAACTACACTTCCTGTGCTTCATGTGTTAACAACTTTAAGTCATTCATTTCATGTTGCTTTGAGAACACCAACAAGCAGCTCTGCTTCTAGTTTTTGCAATTTGTCACAAGCTTCATGCCTGACATACAGACAGTGCATTAAAAAGCTAATTCAATGTTTTTTTGGATCCCCAGATAAATAAATAAATTATGCTACAGCATCAATTTCTTTTATGCTGGGCTATCAATCTTTTCAAGGCTTTAAGGTTTAGGAAGCATAAACACCTGCTGCTTCTAGGTTAGGATCCAAACATGGGATGGCTCCTGCTTGCTTTTGGAGAGGCTGAAAGGAATTACAAAAGGGAAAGAATAAGGAAATTTAAGGTTTAAACTGATACATTCAAATTCCATCAAAAAGTTCCTGCTTAGAGGACTCATAAGCTACAGCTCACAGGACTGAGAATGTCTTTAAATATTGTGATTCAAGGAATGAATAAAATTTGACTCAAGCTTAATAGGCTTAGCTAATAAATATCAAATTTGTCTAGATAAATTTCAGATTTGTCTGAAAACAAGACTTTTGCATGTCTGTGATTTATTATCTCCCAAAATGACACAGCAAGCTCAAATGCCTTCTAATATCCAGGAGAGAAAGAGGGATTTACATTTCTTTATTTTAACAGTTTGCTATGTAATCAGAGAGGTTGCGGCTAAAGGAACTTATCAGTTGAAATAAACAATATATTCCTAAGGATACAGCAAAATCAGTTTTTTGGGGCTGCAATGCAAGTTGTAAAAAAGCCTATGAAAAAGACACAATACCAGCCACTGATGGAGGTGCAACTGAAGTAACTAGTTACCCTGAAATTTAAAAATTAAGCCACAGAAAACATATATTTTAAAGTAAAATATTTTTACAAGAAATTAGTCACATAACAAGCCATGATGACACTACAATGTGTCATTCATAACTGTGTCAGGCTTTTCTCAAGAGAGGTAAAGGAAAAAAACCACATTTTTCCTCAAGGGAGATAAAAACGAAAACACATTTTGGTCTCATTCACAGTCTATGAGATTAATGGAAAGAAAAGGGTGAATGCAGTTGATACAAATATAAGATGAAAACAGGCATGAGACGTGACTGTGGACCCCAACACAGAGAGCTGTTCTCCTTGTGTTAACCACAAGCCTATGCAGAACCCAAGGAGATCAACATGTGGGATCAAGGTCAATTCAGCTAATTCTGGTGGTCCATTAACTCTTTTTGTTTGCTTGTTTTAAATGCAAGCACATTTTTGTGGGCATTCAGTTTTCAGAAGAATCCACGTACCCTGAAAGAGGCTAGACTTAAAACTACAAGAGTCCTTTATTGCTGAGACAGCTTGGTGCAGAACCCTGAAAACTTGTGCAGATTTCAAAATGAAGACTTTATAAAACAAAAATTACCACTTAGAACACATGAAAAGATTGTGCTGTTCAGCAGTATATTATTTTTTCCACTTGTTAGGGTTTTCAGAATAAAAATATTTCAAGGATGTTTCTGCAAAAAGAACCAGAAATGAGGTAAGTTCTGTTACTAACTTTAGTTCCAGTGTATGTTTACTTGAAAACTCCTTATTAAGTTTCAGAATTAACTCACTAAGATAATTAAAATAATTCACACCAGCTTGCTGGGCAACTTAGGTATTTAAAATAATATAACTGAGATTTTTCTCATTTCCAATTTTTATATGCAAAAAATACAATATTTTGTATGAGAAAATAAAACATTAAACTTGATGCTTGGGGATTTAAAGGACATTTTTTTCCATTTTGGTTTATAAAGGTCAACACTAAAACAAATAACTGCTGCACAATACATAATTAGGTGATATTTACATAAAAAGCTCTTTTTTTTTTTAATCAGCTTTCTCTTTGGCAGGGGGACAAATATTTGTCTGACGTTGCCAAGACATCCCACAATACGCAATACAGATCACATCCTTGCCTCCTAGGAACAGCATGAGTTTGGGGCGGGGGGAAACAAGATCATTTCCCCTTTATAGAGGACTGAGATGTACGAAACCACAATGACAACAATTTTGCAAAGTTGTTGGGTATCATACCCAGTCAAGTCCATCTGTCTCCAGAGGCAAACTCTTAACCCCCAAGAGATGTCATGAAGGTATATGCACGCATTTGATGGCGGCACAGCACTGCAGGAGGACATGTGTGCAACGTGAAAATCAGCAATGTAACCTCAGGTCTCTCTACATTTTCTACTATGCACAGGTGCACGAATACAGAAGGAGCTTTTTCTAGATACTTGGCAATATACTTTGTGCATCTGAGTTTGGAAACTGTCTCTAACATTTTCAAATGTTTAGCAGCAAGCTTACTATAGGGAACAGTCAACACACTAAAAGAGAACCAGAACTAGATTGAAATAATTAGAGATACAAGATCTCTAATTAAAGATTTTTTTTCATTCTTTGATATTAATTGTTATTTGTATGTGCATGACTGGATTACTCCCAGGTTTCTATCAGCATCTGCCACAAAAATCTCTGTGGTGGGGAAAAAACCTGTTCCATACGAGATGTAAAAAATCCTTAGTGCAAATGAATATCAGGTTTATATATCTTGTCACATATACAAAAATCCACACAGTCTGGACTACATTTACTCTTTTATTCTGTCACCTGGCAGTTACTTTGTGTTGTATGACAGGGCCAAGTGGAGAGCAGGCACGGACAGAGAAACCAAAACACCATCCATGATGAATTGTCAAAAATTCTTCTTCCAAAAGAAGGAATGGTAGCAAAGTGCCTGGCCACATCCCTTCCTACAGCTTTATAATGCATTAGATATTCTATAAAACCTTCACCAAACTAATGCTTTCTCATCTGTTGATAACTGAGATCTTTTCAAGACCTTCCAGCTGAGACTGAAGTTTAACGCCAGACCCTGCGCAGCTTGCTGGACTGCTGTACCCTTATTAGACTCACCAAGGTAGTGCCTGTATGTTCACAAGCTTCCCTCCTGGAATATTTCTTTAGTTGTAGGTTTAGATACACTACCACCGATTGCTGTGCACTGCTCACCTCAGAACTGTTGTGTACAGCTGCAGTGATCCATGGATAATACTGGCTTCAGGCTACAACAGAAGGCATTGAAACTGCCTGGCGTACAGATATGCTCTGTGTGACTTTTGCACTTTTTAAGTATGGTGCTAAATAGAAGTGCTCATGAAATATCAAAAAAAAAAAATATTTATCTGACTGAAAGCCAGTCTCAGGGTCATACAGTGCTGTTTTTCCTTGCAGGTATATTTTATTATAGCGAAGCAACAAGTAACTGAAGTGGTTTAGACTGAAAAAGATTTGTGACACTGGCCCATGGAAGTCGGAGACAGAAGGTCACGAAGACCACCTATTTGTCAATGCACAGACAATGTGCTGGAGTAGGATGAAAAGTTATGAGGAAAACCCAGGTCATTTTTCTGAGGCAGCTGAGACTACCTGGCTGTCAACATCAGAGCACTCTATTTCATCAACTTTGCACATTAGCTGTGCTGCACAGCAGCTCTCCATTGCCCCATGTTTCACATGTATATAAACACATAAAGTCTATAAAAGTGTAACTCTCACTGAGTACACCTAGAGGAGCCACACAATTAATGTGAAAATACATTGTTTCATGAATTAAAAACCCAGGGAATAAAGCTCTGTGTGCTCAAAAGGTGACAACAGTATATACTGTTGTGCCAGGAAGGTTTTTGGTGATTGGTGAGATAAAATAAAGATGGAGAAGACAGGAAGGGAAAATTCCCTACCCTATGTGCATTTATAGAAGCACACAACTCTGTGTTGTAATCAGCTCTGTGGAAAAGAGAAGATTTTAGCAAAGGTACTGGAAACTAGATGGCCCCTGAGTACTAGTGAACTGGACTTTCATTCCACTTGTACAATGTTTTTTTAGCTGAATTTGTGCTCTCAAACTAGTCTCTCTAATTTGCTCACCCAACTAAGCCACTGCACATTGTACTGTTGGTTAGCAGTCTTGGGGCAGTCAATCCTGCTGCAGAGTAAGGATTAAACAGCCCATCAGAAATTGTGAAGACTGAAAAAGTCTGGCATGAGAAGCGCCATGAGCAATGACTAGCACGAACCAGAGCCAAACCAATTTCTGGAATCCCAGAACGCTAAGTTCAAAAGGAAAAGTTTATAACAAATTTCATTGTAGTTTGACTCAAAGTAAATACTTGATTAAAGAAGGCACTGCAGTTTGTAAGCTCTGTAATTTTCTTCACACACACTAATCATTCCAGGTTCCTACTGCACTAGTACGTATTAATTTTCAGTTTTATAGCTTTCAGTGAGTTCTAAAATATCGTTTACTTTTTCCTCACATGCATTTTTTTTTCGTTCATACAGACATCCAACAAAAACTGAAGATAAACTGCATTATATTGAAACAACAGTCAGACTTAAACCCAGAGAGACACATGCATTCCAGTAATTTAACTTCTGTGACAAAGTGGTAAGTAGGCAAAAAATATGACCCCATGGTTAGGGTAGCAGCCTAGACTTGGAAAAAATGGATTTGAGACTCTTATTTTCTTTACCACTTATTTTCTTTACCACTGATTTCCTATTTCACTTTGGACAAGTCACTTAATTCTTGACCATTAAAAAACTTGATGTAATTTGTTATCATTTATTCTGTGTAAAGAAAGGCACCCAAATGCACTTGTAGGACCAGGCTTCCTATGCCTCAGCCGTCCTCCTGTGAAAGGAGAGTTACAGCACATTCCTACCTCCAAGCTGTGGTGTTCTTCGCAAAGGAGCAGAAGAGAACAAGGAGAAATGAAGTTTTCCATTTACCCCAACAACAAGCAAAGGAAAGTCTTCCCACAGCTGTATCTCACGGTAGGCAGCGTCACACCCCAATGCTTCACAAGCCTGTGTCTTTCTGGTCATGCCAAGGTCGCTAGCAAAGATGGAAGCTAAGGCTGATATGGGTATCTGTGCTCTGGTAATTGTATTGAAACTGTCATTTATTTTACACAGAACGTCAAATGAGCATTGAATTCTGATGAAGTGGTGTTTTATTACTTCTGTACTTCTGGGTAGGGAATCATAAATGCTAAAATATCTAAGTACTCAAGAGCAAACTTCAACAGTTTTTGCATTAATGACCGTCTCATAGATGATGTAAGGTAACGTTGCCTCAAAATTTCTATTTTTATCTTCACAAGTACAGGATGTGACCTAAAAATTTCATATGGGGATATTTATACTAGCTACAAGAGACTGTTTTAATCAGACTGTGCTTGCATATTTCTCTGAAAGATTATCTCACATTCTGCTGATAAAACCATTGAAACATAGTTATTACACAGTATTAAAATTATTATTGACAGCACTTTCTCAGGCATGCCTAGTCAGGACACATGGAGATAGGAACTGCCTGACAGTCCTTTAAAGGGTGCCAGTTTTGGAACACATTTTAACACTGAGGCAGGGGAGAAATCACAAAATACAAGACATTTTCCCTATTTGCCTTTAAAATTCAGTAGTGTGCCATAAAAATAACTAAGGTCTGCATTTAAAACTGAAAAAAAAAAACCCTAGGTGTCCGTGCTAATGCTCAAGGCAGATTGGTCTAGATACATAAAACCAACTTCTAAACACCCAGCCAGATCTGCTGTCCAAAACCACCTCCAGAAAGCTTTGCTGCCTATACAACTGGCATACTTCAGAGCTCACACTAGCCAGGGTTTGGATGCCCACCACCTTCCCCTTCTTTCCAGAGTCTCATCTCAGGCTCTGCAGACCCATGGCTACTGCTAATGAAGGGGTCGATCCTTGCCAACTCTTAGATGTTCACTCCAGCCTCTCATTTCATGGTCTTATCCCCAGAACTGACATTGTTTGGCAGCCCCTTGGTGTTCCCCAGAGTGCCACTGGATATTCATAAGAAGACAAGAATGTGGGATTTAAGTTGGAGAGGGTCTCATAAGGCTCTGGATCTAGTTCTGTGCTACTGCAAATATACACTTCCTATGGTTCTGAGGCAGGTGGCCTGCAAGGGTAAAGTCATGTTAGTAGGAACACACCAACGTACACCAGTTGTGGATGTGCCTTTAAGAAGCAGAGAAAATTGAGATTTAAGATCAAAGCTACAAGTCTGCGGTGCTTTCCTGTACTTAAAACAAAATCAATATAAAGAAACATACAGCTGGAAGGAAAGCTAGTTTGGTACAATCACGGTAAATTAGAAGTCCTTTAAGGCAATGGATGGTGTATTTTCTTCCTCAGAATTAGGCATTTCACATTGACAGACCTAGTAAGGCACAATCAATATATCAATTCCTTTGTGAACTATTAATTATATATATTGATGATGAATAATCACTTAATTAGTATAAAGGGTGGCTTCAATGAAAAGGCTGTCTACCAAGCGTACTGGACCTAAAAATAGCAGTAGGTTTTGAACCATGAGGCTTTGTTTGAAGATACTATTGCTCAACTTCTGGTCTTAACACTTGTTACATCACTCGGCCAATATAGAGCTTTGCTAATAAAGTTTTTCTCCTTCATCACAGCAGTGCTGTCATATACCATTTGTTCCTCTAAGCCATGGTGACAAGGGTTTGGTATGGATTACCTGAATCAGTTCATCAAGCTCTGTTGCATTCACACAGGAATGCTGAGATACAAACGTCTGCTTCTGAATCACAATGGTGGCTCTCTGGGAGGTCTCATGAGGCTGCTCCAGGGCTTTAAATACTGTTGCTCCGATTATTAAATACACGACTACCACCAGAAAAATTGTTGAGACTGTCTTCCATTTCATAACATTAATAGCCGAATCACTTTCCTCCCGTGAAGAGAGCACGGTAGGCTTGGTGGAAAATGATAATCTTGGTTTGGAGTTCTGGGTGGCCGATTTGGGATCCAGCAAGTCAGGTGCCGCCACTGGCAAAACAGAAAAAGAAAGTTCATTTTTACAGTGCCACTCGGATTTTGTTAACTGAACTGCTTGCCAAGAGATCACAGAAATTCTGTTGCTTCCAACTGGAATTCTTAAATTGCTGAATCTTTCACATAAACCCCTATGGAACATTACGACGAAGCTGCTGCCCTGAGTAGTATTATCCACCTTACACCCAGTGCAACATTTTCTATATGCGTCTGTCCCCTTCTCATAACCATTCATTTCATAAACGCAAATTTCCCCTACGCTCTTGCATTTAAATTAGTACAAGGTGGTATTTTGCTACAAGGATCCTTTACATCTGCTGCTCTCTTAAGCACCGCTAAGTAGCTTTCCAGCTGTTTTACCTCAGCATTACAGGGATAGCAGAAAAATACAAATCCTTCTTTCTCTCACCTATTTTGTCCTGCACTCCAACAAATGCTCTCTGAGAACAGTTGCATGATCACTTCCAAAATCCCCAGGCACAACCATAAAAACAATACATTGCTCATCATAGCAGTCTTAAAGCGTTAATTGTGTAGTGATTACACCTTTCAGAAAATACCAGTAAAACATATGTGTACTTACTAGAAAAGTCACCCATTTGTTAAGGCATGTATTTTTATTTACAGGTACGAAAACCCACGGGGTTAGCAAAAGAGCAGCTGAGTGTGTTATCAAGTACCTCGATAACTCATGTGACTACCAGCAACTACACGGGCACTAAAAAAATCTGCCACATCAAGTGCAGGTAAAGGTCTCCTGTGGGAAGATGGCCACAGCAGTTGACCACACAAGCTATATTTAAATTGTTTTGAATTACAAGTACATTTTCAACAGCCACGACACCTCTCCCAGCTGCCGGTGGGAAAAGCCCAGATCTCAATCTAGAGGAAAGTCTCCCTCCGGACGGCGGAGGTGAGACACATCCCCAGCAGGGGTAGCGGTGGCACGGTCGCCTCCTGGGCACCCGCCGGGCTCAGGCACAAACCTCGGCGCCAGGAGAAGGGGCCGTAGCCCGGGCTGAGCGGGGACTCGAGTACCCCGTACTCCGTCGTCACGCCTCCCGCTCCCGCCACCCTGGCACCCGCCCCAC
>VXBJ01004048.1:15918-28235 GCA_013400055.1 Nycticryphes semicollaris
CCCCTCCCCGTTTTGTATCATCAGCAAACTTGCTGAGGGTACACTCTATCCCTTCATCCAAGTCACTGATGAATATATATGAAAGAGGACTGGACCCAGTACTGACCTTGGGCATCACTTGTTACAGAACTCCAGCTAGATTGCCGCTAATTGTGACCGTCTAAGCTCTCTTTTAGACAATTTTCAATCCACCCCACTGTCAATTCATCTAACCCACACTTCCTAAACCTACCTATGAGGATGCTGTGGGAGACCGTGGAAAGCCTTGCTGAAGTCAAGGTAGACAACATCCACCTTCCTCCCTCATCTATCCATCCAGTCATGCCATTGTAGGAAGCTACCAGATTAGTCAGACATGATTATCCTTTGGTCAATCCAAGCTATTTCTGGTACTACTTTCTTTTCTTCCACATCTAGGAGATGATTCCCAGAACAAGCTATTCCATCTCTTTTCAGGGATAGAGGTGAGGCTGACCGGCCTGCAGTTTCCTGGGTTTTCCATCTTGCCCTTTTTGAAGACTTGAGCGACACTGGCTTCTCTCCAGTCCCCAGGCACCTTACCTGTTCTCCAGGACCTTTCAAAGATGATGGAGAATGGCCCAGCAATGACTCCTGCCAGCTCCCTCAGGACTTGTGGGTCCATCCCATCATGACTCAAAAACTAGTGGATATCCAGTTTTCTTAATTAAGTCCACCCAATAGTAACAGGAGTCTAAAATGTATGCAGACTACATCATGCTGCCTATGTGCTAAGATTAAATGCCTTGAGCATCTCACAAGACCCAAACACAGTTCAATATTTTGAAGTCCTCAATTCCATCAAAATCATGATGTAGAAGTAAATATCAGTGTGCTATGGAACTCTCACAGATGCCATTAAGACTATTGCTTAGCCCTTCGCATCAGAAAGATGGAGTCTTATAAAGCAGCCATTGACGTGACGGTTCCAACAGGAGCTGTAGGTTTTCAACAAACTGCAGTGTACTGACACAGCATGCGTACTACCCTTGCATGGCCTGTCTGAAATTTCACATACAACGCCTTTTAAAAGAGTTTTAGCAGCAGCCTACACTGTCTTTATGAATACTTGCATACCACATTCAAAACGCTTAGAAGTTTTCTTTCCAAAAGACATGAAAGAAACAGTCGCACCTTCAGGTTTCAAACATCTCAGCAAATCAATAAAGGTTGTCAACAGCAGACTGAAACATGATCTGTATTTAACACTTTGGAGAACACCATTTTAACTGGCAGAATTGTTTCCATCAGTAAGGCACACCAAACAGTGTCAATTCCCACATGCTAAATCTTTATTGTGCGAATGTTATTCAGAGCGTTTATTACCCTTTATACAGACACATTCAAAAAGAACCCCAACATTAACAGTGGCTACATTGATAAGGAGCATGTTAAATCTACTTGAGGGTAATTTGTATGCATGCAGTTAACTCTTGGGATGGAAAAATCTTAGCCAGGAGGCCAGCCCAACTGACGACCACCCAGAACATGGAGGTGTACATGATAGACAGACTGCCCGCCCTCAGGCCCTTCATTCACAACCATCCGGAATCCATTGGTCAGGCCCAAGGTAGCAGCACACTTCTTTCCAACAATCATTAAATGTCCAAGAAGCTGGAGGAGAAAAAAAAAAGAAAAACAAAACCAAAAACAAACAAACAGAAAGCACACAGAAAGGAAAGAGGGCAGGAAGGGAAGGAATGAGAGCAGAGAACCATTGAGATAAGCCAGTAAACTAATTCTTAAGAATTCAGCCACTGCTTTTTAAATTGTTGTCTGCTTGCAACTGACACTTTCCAAAAAAAGCTATAAAGACTGACTGTGCATAATATAGGGAGGGGAAAAAGGAGCTATAGATTTTTTTCAAGATAGACAGTAACAGATTATGAAACTCTGAGAAGACTAAGAAGCTAAGTTTATCTCATGGTTAAAGACCCCATTACTTCTTCAGGCAATACTCTGGTGGAAAAGAAAGTTTATTTTATGGTTTACAGAATCTTTGAACTTGATCTTTTTAGTTACAAACGAAATATTTAGCACCCCTCAGTTAACTTTGACCTGCAAAAAACCTCAAGCCCGTACTAGAATAAGTATTATTGCCTTTAAACCATGAAAACAGATGTTAAGACTGCACTCCAAAATAACAATGCATTTTGCATTACAAATACATACCCAGAGATCTATTTTGCTTTATATTACTACTTTTACTGGAAAATCTCAACTCCATTCCAATTCTAAGCTAGAGGAAAAGGATTATAGTATTGGAAAACTACTCTGTCACTTTGCAATGTCAAGAGAAAAAGGGGGAGAGTCTAGTAAATTATGTAGTAATTAGAGGTACAGTTCGGCATACAGAAAGCTTTTAGAGTACTTACAGATTCATCAGAATCTTCTGCTTCAGATAACCTGACAATTGGCTTCTTAGGAATCACTAGGAAATGTGTCGGAGCTTGGGGTGAAATATCATGGAACGCAAGGCACTGGAGGAAGAGCAAACAAAACAATTTGCTTCAGAGAAAGGCAACTGTTTAAGTAAATCAATATGCCCCATCGATTTGAGCAGATTATCAGATACCGCAAACATAAGCAGAGATGTTGATTTTTCTGGAGTGACATATTATTCAAAGTCCTCTAATTTCTATGCACAAAACACTTACTTACCAAGGCCTGCTGGTATATGAAAAATCAAAATCATTATTCCATGTTAAGCATTATTTGAAAGCTATAGTCTTCTTCGCAAGTAATATGCAATTAGGTTCATGATTTATTATTTCAACATACGTGTAACAATTAACAGAGCTGATGGCATGAATATCTATAAAAAGTACACTCATCCTTATTTTGCTTTTTAACACCCTTTTTAATACAACAAATGTCAAATAGCTGCTAATCATCTTCCAGTTATGTCTGAATATTGCCTTCATCAAAGATAACAAGGCCAATTTCAAAGAACCTGAAATTATGTGACTGAGCTTATATTTCTGTTCTCAGTAATACCAGTATTTCAGAAAAAAAAACATTATTCCAAAATAATGTATTAAGGCTGCCCCTACTTCAGATGTTCTCAAATTGAGGGAAATATATCACTTTTGAAACGTGAACAACTATCTGCAGTAAGTAGATGACTCCCACATAATTTTACAGAAGTACCAAAATTACTATCAATCAGAAACTGCATAGAGCACCTAACTACATAAAACAAATCTCAAATTAGGAACTTCCAACAGGTAATTTGTGCAAAAGGCCAGCCACAGAACCAGGACTTGCTACTGCAACCACCACAATCCACAGGTGCCCACTCTGGGCACGGACTCTGCCATTGCTAACCAAAGGGCATCTCTAACTTATCCATCACATTTAATGGCAAACATATTGTAGTTATTGGCTGAGTTATGCCACAGAGTGCATACTTAAAAGTACACACCTTACAATACCAAGATGAACAGTGGCCTTTGCCAAGAGTAAAGGTGGTGAAAAGTTCAAACTTTACTTAACAATGCCTTACCTAGTACACCTCCAATGTGACCTATTTTAAGCTATTTTTAAGAAGATAATGTCCAGTTTTAAATCGCTGATGAACTGCTTGTTTCTCCCAGAGAAGGGTGGTAAGCAAAAAATAGATGAATAAAACTAATTAACATCTTAATTAAATAAATCTTACTTGAGTTAATAATTTTGAAAGTAATTTGTCTATCCTATGTGGTCCACGTAGAGGCAGAATGCAAATGACCGAACCAAGTCAAAGAATTTAATGAACTGAAGACCAGTAGTAAATAATTTTTCAAGGGACAGAGAGATGAAATAGCGTTAAACAAAAACACAATCACAAATCCATGAGTGCATGGTAAACGAACCTTCAATTCAACAAGTTTAGATTAAACCAGAACAACAGTAATAAGGCTTAATTCCACAGAGATTTTGTGCTTTTTAATAGCTCCTTTTCTCTGCATGTCAATTCATGATTAAAATCTTTCCTTACATTTAGGTTTGTAACATTTCCAGGCACCTCTAGAAAGACCTTCATAGAGTCAACGCAATTAACTAAGTATCATCCCCTACAATGAACTAGACTCTAAAAGCAGTTCTACATTTTTGCTTACTTTAGGGTAAAAAACAACTGAGACACTGCAGGTTAATTGCTCTTCCAAAATATATTTTGCACTAATGGCAATCAGAGCAGGCTATATTCTCAAGTCCTCATGAAAGTCAATGTCCTGGTTCTCAATCAAGCATAGCGCCCACTTTATGCTGATGTAGCCATTACAGCTGAGCAAAATCCTCACACAACTTTTACCTGGGGAAAGAAAGGATGCGCACCATCACATGAACACAGAACACTAACATAAGAAAGATTTTTCAGAACGTAGTGGAAATTTCCAGTATTCTTGAGAGTACATGGCAGCTGCAACATTTCTATATCAAGGAAACATTGTTCTAAATTATACATAATTTTTAAGCACACAAATCATGCAAAAAGCACCTTTAGTGAGCCCGTATTCTACACTGCTGATAATTCCTCATGTCAGAAGCAGAAACCTCTGTTAATGTTCAGTGTTTAAATTACAAAAAAAAAAAATAAAAAAAAAGGCTTTTACTGGATACTAGTCTAGTTGACATCTTGGAAGTAGCAGCTGCATTTTTTCATAAGCTAACTATTTCACTTAGCTCCCAGCACACCGTTGTGCACCAGCACCACTGAAATGCTACCAGTCCCAACTTACCCCTGAAATGGATTTTTGCAGCCCACAAGATAACTAGTTACGATTTTTGTCAAGAGCAGAAAAAGCCCTAATTCTCTGTAATTCCCTACTTTAATAATCCCTCTCAGAGGTCATAACCAAAGCCTGGCAGGCACAGCTTCATTGAGAGGCACATCAAGCCGTACATTTCTGATACACAAAAAGCAGTTAGTTCCACTGCCCTGTTTAGATACATACATACATCCAGAAACCACAAGGTTGGTTAATCTAATGTTTCACGACGACCCTCCTACCCCAGCAAGGAAAATCCCCGCTCACCTGCAGTAAAGCCTGCACGGCCTGCGATGCTGTAAACCTGCGATACGGCATATGCCAGCGGCCGCCACCGACCCCGTGGGGCCAGAGGCCTACCTCATACAAGGCCTAGTGACACAGCGGAGCTGGGGCCAAGCAGCACCTACAGTCCTGCACCCGCCGGGCCGGGCCGAGCCGGCCGCGCACCGACGGAGCCCGACGTATTAGGGACGTTGCACGAGGGCGCGAAAAGGCTACGCCGGACCCGGTCGCCTTACCGCGCTCCCGAGCACCTCAGCGGCTCCCCCCACCCGGGCGGCTACGAGGGGGGGGGGAAGGAGGGAGGAGCACACACCGCCCGCACCTGATCATCCTCATAAATAATATTGGCAGGGATGTCCTTGCGGATGATCTTCCCGAAGATGGTGTCGCCGCCGGGACGGGCGGCCTGCGCTTTGCTGATCTCGTCAGCCATGGCAGCCGTCCGCGCTCCGCGCCTGCCACCCCGTCCGGAGGCCGCGCCCGCCGCGGCGCTGATTTGGTGGACAGATGACGGCCGCCAGTGCGCACCTCAGGATTGGTAGTTTCGCCTGTCTTTTTCGCTAGTCCCCGCCTACGGGAGCCGGAGGGCTCCCGCCCTCTCAGGAGGGCGCGGAGGGATCCTAGTTGGGGAGGCGAAGGCATATGGTGCTGAACCTGCGGTGCTGAGGTTCCGCGGAGGCATCAGGGCTGTTCAGTGATATCAATCTATAATAGTTCCACAAATCTATAAGAGTTCCACATTCAGTTACCCAAACTTGTTGCCAAAATGAGCAGAATTTGTCATACACATCTGGTAGTAACTCTAAAATTATATATTTTGAGATACTCTAAACAAAGCTGCCATTGAACACTCTGATGATATTCTGTGCCTCACTTGATGGTGCTATCTTAAAGTATTTTGACATGTATATGTTCTACAGATAATACTAAAGTATGACGGCTAAAACAAGACTGGAATTGGTGCTTTGGGGCAAATTTATTTGCTTTCTATTGTTGTTTAATTCCCCTATTTTCTCAGGATTCAAACATATTTTGTGAAAGAAGAGTAGATATTGCTAGCTAAACAGACTATGGAAGAGTTACATACACTTACTGAGTATCGATTTGTACATATTTGTGTATTTAAGCAGTTCCATGGGCTGCTGTGGAGTCAGTCTAGAAAGCATATTTCTGTGTGAAGAGAAGACACAAAGAGACAATTTAAAAAGTTTTTCTGAAAATGAAAGAGCATTTTTTTTCATGTAATTGGCTTCAACGTATATTTTTGTCTCACCATGTAAAAGGCATATTTTATATTATTTTGAATATAACAAAGCCTTTTCAAAGTATTTAAGGTATTCATTTTGCAGCTGCAATAATTATTGCTGCAAACTGATCTGTGAACATGGACTATTTCTCTAGCTTAACAGATGAAGTTTCTTTGTAAAGTACACAGTCCAAAATAAGTACATTTAGGAAATTTGAAATATTAAAAATATTTAGTAATAGTTTCGTATTCCCATACTTCAATTAGTTTTGACTATAATTGCAATTACACAATGAAATATACTATATATTGAAGCTAACAGTCTAGTGAAGCAGTAAAGCTGATTACAATTAAAATCCTTATGCTATGTATAGCTAATGCTAGATGATGTGCTGTTGAAGTATAAGCTTGGGGGTTTTATGTTTTCTAGGGAATGGCAATTGAGCTTTAAAAGTACCAGGCACAGCCCTGGAGTCGCCGTGCTGAGGCTGGACTAGTCAGTCAGGCTGTGAGCAGGAGAAGGTAGGGCAGTGAGGAGCCTGATGTGAACAGCCAAAAAGGTGACATGGCTATGAAGGGAAAATGATGGATCAGAAGAAAATGTCTTTTGAAAAACACCAGCAGAGAAAATTCCTGTCAGCCTGGAGCTGTGAGCCTAGGAACCAGAAGCATCCTTCAAAACTGCAGCTGGTCTTTTTTACGTACCTAGAAACAGGAGCCATCCTGACATACCATCAGTAAGCACAGAAAGAAGGAAATCTAACAGCAACTTTTTTTGCCTGAAAAAGTGAAAAATAGCCTGGGAAAGAAGAAAACACCCTAAAAAAGTAAGAATTCTTAACTACTGTTGTGTGTTCTAACTGCAAGAACAGTTGGCAAAACAGCTTGGCAAAACACAAATTGATCATAAGAAGAGCAAGCACTGTCATTGTTACCTGAAGCAAAAGCTCTCAAAACCAGAGGCAGTTTAGAGAGGAGAGATTCTTTTATCTGATGTTGGGTGCTAGGTGAGAATTCACAAATCTAGCACACCTTACCAGGGACATTCATGCATTATTTATACAAAAAAGATTCTCATAACTCTGCCTACCTAATACATAACTCCACCTAGGTTTACATATTCATTAGAATGACTGAATAGCCCTTTTGCACATGCGTATTAAATTTTGCAGTGTTGGCAAAAGAATTCTACACACGTGTGAGTTATTTGGGTAGGGATACCGTTCCTCACATTATCCTCTTAAGGCATTGAGTCATCTCAGGACAGTAAAAGTTCACTGTAAGTTTGCCAGCTTCTTGAGGATGATAAGGATGTTCCTTGAAAATAGCCACAGCTCTGTCCTAATTGGTATAGGGACACATAGTTTGATGCATGAGAGAACCTTGAAGAAATTAACTACTTCTTGTTATCCCATCCTTATCACTATCAGCTCAGTGACTAACCATTTTCTCACGNCACACACCGCCCGCACCTGATCATCCTCATAAATAATATTGGCAGGGATCTCCTTGCGGATGATCTTCCCGAAGATGGTGTCGCCGCCGGGACGGGCGGCCTGCGCTTTGCTGATCTCGTCAGCCATGGCAGCCGTCCGCGCTCCGCGCCTGCCACCCCGTCCGGAGGCCGCGCCCGCCGCGGCGCTCATTTGGTCGACAGATGACGGCCGCCAGTGCGCACCTCAGGATTGGTAGTTTCGCCTGTCTTTTTCGCTAGTCCCCGCCTACGGGAGCCGGAGGGCTCCCGCCCTCTCAGGAGGGCGCGGAGGGATCCTAGTTGGGGAGGCGAAGGCATATGGTGCTGAACCTGCGGTGCTGAGGTTCCGCGGAGGCATCAGGGCTGTTCAGTGATATCAATCTATAATAGTTCCACAAATCTATAAGAGTTCCACATTCAGTTACCCAAACTTGTTGCCAAAATGAGCAGAATTTGTCATACACATCTGGTAGTAACTCTAAAATTATATATTTTGAGATACTCTAAACAAAGCTGCCATTGAACACTCTGATGATATTCTGTGCCTCACTTGATGGTGCTATCTTAAAGTATTTTGACATGTATATGTTCTACAGATAATACTAAAGTATGACGGCTAAAACAAGACTGGAATTGGTGCTTTGGGGCAAATTTATTTGCTTTCTATTGTTGTTTAATTCCCCTATTTTCTCAGGATTCAAACATATTTTGTGAAAGAAGAGTAGATATTGCTAGCTAAACAGACTATGGAAGAGTTACATACACTTACTGAGTATCGATTTGTACATATTTGTGTATTTAAGCAGTTCCATGGGCTGCTGTGGAGTCAGTCTAGAAAGCATATTTCTGTGTGAAGAGAAGACACAAAGAGACAATTTAAAAAGTTTTTCTGAAAATGAAAGAGCATTTTTTTTCATGTAATTGGCTTCAACGTATATTTTTGTCTCACCATGTAAAAGGCATATTTTATATTATTTTGAATATAACAAAGCCTTTTCAAAGTATTTAAGGTATTCATTTTGCAGCTGCAATAATTATTGCTGCAAACTGATCTGTGAACATGGACTATTTCTCTAGCTTAACAGATGAAGTTTCTTTGTAAAGTACACAGTCCAAAATAAGTACATTTAGGAAATTTGAAATATTAAAAATATTTAGTAATAGTTTCGTATTCCCATACTTCAATTAGTTTTGACTATAATTGCAATTACACAATGAAATATACTATATATTGAAGCTAACAGTCTAGTGAAGCAGTAAAGCTGATTACAATTAAAATCCTTATGCTATGTATAGCTAATGCTAGATGATGTGCTGTTGAAGTATAAGCTTGGGGGTTTTATGTTTTCTAGGGAATGGCAATTGAGCTTTAAAAGTACCAGGCACAGCCCTGGAGTCGCCGTGCTGAGGCTGGACTAGTCAGTCAGGCTGTGAGCAGGAGAAGGTAGGGCAGTGAGGAGCCTGATGTGAACAGCCAAAAAGGTGACATGGCTATGAAGGGAAAATGATGGATCAGAAGAAAATGTCTTTTGAAAAACACCAGCAGAGAAAATTCCTGTCAGCCTGGAGCTGTGAGCCTAGGAACCAGAAGCATCCTTCAAAACTGCAGCTGGTCTTTTTTACGTACCTAGAAACAGGAGCCATCCTGACATACCATCAGTAAGCACAGAAAGAAGGAAATCTAACAGCAACTTTTTTTGCCTGAAAAAGTGAAAAATAGCCTGGGAAAGAAGAAAACACCCTAAAAAAGTAAGAATTCTTAACTACTGTTGTGTGTTCTAACTGCAAGAACAGTTGGCAAAACAGCTTGGCAAAACACAAATTGATCATAAGAAGAGCAAGCACTGTCATTGTTACCTGAAGCAAAAGCTCTCAAAACCAGAGGCAGTTTAGAGAGGAGAGATTCTTTTATCTGATGTTGGGTGCTAGGTGAGAATTCACAAATCTAGCACACCTTACCAGGGACATTCATGCATTATTTATACAAAAAAGATTCTCATAACTCTGCCTACCTAATACATAACTCCACCTAGGTTTACATATTCATTAGAATGACTGAATAGCCCTTTTGCACATGCNCCATTTTCTCACGCAGTAAGAAGCTCAAAAATTAACTGTTTTCTCACACAGTAAGAAGGTTAGTAGGAAGCAAACAACATTTTAGCTAACATGTGGTGATAAACAAAGCAGAGGCCTGTCTTTAGTAACAATCTATTGGCTCTTCCAGGTGGAAGACAGAAATAAACAGCACCCATTAATTACTGACAGTGGTGGTGTCCTTTGCCCTCATATGTCTCTATGATATACAAATTACTGCATTTTTTTCCAAAATGGAGCCTCTGTCTCTAAAAGCATCCCATGCTGCATCTAATTCTCCCCTCCTAAATGGGCTCAATTCTCTGCAGAATTTTTGTGAGACCTTGGATTCCCACTGGGGTTGCACAGCTGGCTTGAAACTCCATGCTGTGAAGATGCTTAAAGATCATCTAGTTCCAACCCCATTGCCATGGGCAGGGATACCAACGACGCCAGAAGGTTGCTCAAAAGCCCCATCCAGCCTGGCCTTAAACACTTCCAAGGATGAGGTAACCACAACTTCCCTGGGCAACCTGTTCCAGTGCCTCATCACTCTCACAGTAAAGAATTTCTTTCTTGTATCTAATATAAAATCTCTCCTCTTCTAATTCCAGTGATGGGGCATCCACAACTTCCCTTCAAGATCATTGAGTCCAAAAATAATGGTGCCCAAAAACACCACTAAAGCTTGTCCCTAAGCACCGCGTCTATCTGTCTTTTAAATACTTGTAGGAGAGGTGATGCCACCAATTCTGAGAGCAGCCTGTTCCAGTACTTGACAACCCTTTTGGTGAAGTGTCCTCCATTCTGGGATGGTTTGGCCCCTTCTGAAATCTAACTCACTTAATAGTGGTATTATATATCCATACAGAAGTAATCCTGTCATAATATATCTGCTGTCTGTTGATAAGTCACCATTGTAAGTTTGCAGTAGACTGCAGTAGTAAATACCAGCTTGGCTGTTGCTGTTACTGGCTGTTGCTATAGCATTGATTGTTGTTACGCAACTGATTGCTGACAGTATTGATTGCTGCTAGTAACTTGTAATAGCTTGGGAGAAATATGTATTTCCTTTATTAATCATAGGTACACGTGCTACTGGTGATTTTTGTGGTAGTACACTTGCTAGTGGTGATTATTTTGCGGCAATCTGCAATAAAGTAAAGCAATTTTGAGGACGAAGCCTCCGTGCCCACGTGTATTAAAAAACCCCGCGGACCCAAGGTCACGATACCCATACACCCACCGGCCGGGTCGCTCTTTCCGGCTGTGGCAGGGCTGGAAACCGGAAGCAGGCGGGAAGAGCCCGACAGGAGCCTGCGAACTGCCCCGGGCTGTCGGAGGAGTAAAGGCTGCCCGGAACACCGGCGGCGGGGAGCGGTGTTCGGCCGGACTGCATCGGCGTGGGGAGGGCGCGGAACGTCATAGCATAACTTCCGCTTCCGTCACTTCCCCGCTCCCCCTCCTCCCCCCTTCCCCGGAGCAGAAGAGGAAAGGTGGTTGCCATGGCCAGCCGAGGGCAGGTGAGGGTGTACCGCTTGCGCGGCCGGGAGGTGGCGGGGAGAGGGCGCCAGCGGCCGCCGCCCGAGGAAAGTTTTCGGCCTTTCTCGGCGAGGCACCATCCTGGCAGCATCTCCTGAGGCTGGCGGCGGGATGGGAATCGGAGTTCGCTTGCAGATGAGGCCGGTGGAGAAGGGGCGGGGAAGAACCGCCCCCGCGAGGCGGTGGCGGTGGATGTGCTCGCCCTCCCTTTGTCGCAGTCTTAGAGCGGCTGCAGGGCTGATCCTGCCCTTCCCCGTTTGGCCCGCGACCTGCCTTGGCCTGGCAGTCCCCTTGCTCTGTAGAGTGGCCCAGGCGTCGGGAGTGAGGCTGCCGCCAGCGGCCCGTTGCCACCCTGCCGCATCTAGAGCTTCTGTCCTTCGTACACAGTGCTACCTGTCAAATTTGTGACCTTAGGCTTTAAATAGCAATTAGACACACATTATGTTTTAGGAGAGCTTTTCCTTGCATGTCATTAGGCAGTAGGAACTTTTATTCCAATGGTTACTGGGATTTATAGCATCATCAGGCTTTCGGGGCAAGAAGTACACAGAACTAGGTAATAGACAGTAGGGTTTTGTATGCAAAGGCAGTTGCAGAAAAAGGAAACAATAAAAATGATGACCAAGGACAGGTTAAAAGACAAGAACTATTTAAACCTTTCATCTTTTCAGTATAGAGTACTTTCTGGGGAGTTGAGCCCCTGTTCCAGAAGTGTTCTAAAGTCTAGTATTAGGGGTACTAATATAGTGATGTATTAGGGGAGTTCTGTGTATCATTAGGTGACGGTAGAGCTCAAAGGAGTGTCCGTTAATGTGCCAAAGTTATCTAATACAACTGCTCTGTGGTTGGTGTGGTTATTTGACTCAAAACTATTTATAATATTAAATGTACTATTTGCAGTGATGATGAAATTCAACAAGGGCAA
>VXBJ01004049.1:0-46485 GCA_013400055.1 Nycticryphes semicollaris
CCATCTTCAACTCGTCCCCGCTGCCGGGGGGCTCCCTGAGCGCCGCGCTGCTGGGCGTGCTGCTGCGGCTGTTGGGTGAGACACCTTCCCCCGCCGCCCTCCCCTTCCCGGCTCCCGGCACTCCTACCCCTCCTCGGGCCTTGTTTACAGCCGCAGGCGGGGCTGGGCCGGCGCTTCGCTGCTCCGTCCCCTCAGCCCGCCGGCTACTGTCGCGGCCCGGCTGTCTTTCCCCCCCCACCTTCCCTCGTCTCGGTCCCTTCCTGCCGTCTTCCGTCTGCCGCCCCAGGGTGGGTCACCTCCCTCCCCTCCTCTTGCCCAGCCGCGGCATTCGGTGTCCCCGTCCCCGCACCCCGTCTCCATCCCCGGGACGGAGCGGCCTTGTCGGGCCGGCTGCCTGCGGCTCCTGGCCATGGCCGTGACGGTGTGACCCGGGGGTGCCGGCGGAGCACGGCCGGGTATGGCGGTGGCGGGGCGAGCGCCGATCGCCATGTGCGCCGGGACTCGGGGCTGAGCCCCCTTCTCGGCGGAAAGCATGTGACTTAGCGGCTGTAAATCATTTTATGTTGCGGTTGTGGGTTGTTTGGTATTGTTTCTTTTTTTTTTTTTCTTCAAATGCACTCTGGATAATGCGTTGACTTCCTGTTAAAGCCTCACTTTAGGATACAGCAGTTTAGAAATGCCGGGAATTGAGTTAAAAAATGAAAGAGAAGTCTCTTGAAACTTGCCGTTGGTTATTTTTAAGCTTTCTTTTTTTTCCTTCACTGGGATGGAGGTTGAAAATTACTGGTGTAACTAGGTGATACTATTTTCAGCATTGCTTGTAATCTTGGGTTCTTACATAGCCCACTTCTGTGCACTGCTGTACAGGAGACGTTCCCATCTTGGAGCTGGGAATGCTCAGGCAGGAGGAAAAGGAGAATCCAAAAACACAGTAAGAGTTTTCTGCAGGCCTGTGACATGTTCATTTTGTGTTTTCTTTGATGTTTATAGTAGGAAAAAATAGGAAGGAAATAGGTGGAATGGCTGTTGGAGTAGGAAGCTGAGAAGAGCAGTTAAAATGAAAGGTACGGGGTGAGGAGTGGTGGTGATGGCACTGCAGAAGTTGAGTAACAGAGGACAGAAAAGGAAAGGTGAAGCTGTAGCAAGACAACAGCTGAGAGGGGAGCAAAGAGAGAAGGCAGGTACTTTGAGCTGCTTCTCCTTTGGGGAAGTCATTGCTCCTGGGAGAAGGGAGGCTGAGGAGGTCCTGGTCTTGCAGCTGGTACCAACAGCTCTGGGATTGTAACAGGGGTTATCCTCTGTATTTCCAGTTTTCTTGACCTGATACTCCACACTTCTGGAGTTGCTAAGAGTGCTTTCTGCTAACTCCTTAAAAAAAAAAAAAAAGTGATACTGTAGCACCTCACCAACTTAATTTTAGAAGTCCTTCATTGTATGATCCAGACACAGCAGGGAGTGCCTTGATTAATCCCACCTAAATGAGAATGGTCCATGTGTTTGTTATTTGATGATTTTTCTTAGGCATTGAATTAATAGATTAAGGCACTTGTAGGAATTGCATTTATATGATCACTTTTGGAGTTTAAGGGCTTGGGGGAAGAAATGGGTAATCCCTCCCCTGCCTCCTGCAAAAGAGCTTTGGGAACAGTTTATGCCAAGAGACTTATCTTGTGCTTTGAGACAAGTGGTCGGTGTTTCCTGGCTTTCCAAAATCAATTAAAAATGTGATGTTAAAGACCTTCCATCTGTTTCAGACATCAGAGTGCTTTTGCATCTATTTTTTCCTCATCTGAATTTAAGGATTACAGGGTTGGGTGCTTGCTGTTGTTCGGATAAACCAAAATATTTCATTTGGATCATTCTCTATTTAAATAGTGGGGAAATTGCCCTTATAGTTACTATTTGTGGGCTTTGAAAAACTGATCCTAATTTTTCCTGTAGTGCGATACTATTTAGTATAGGATAAACGCACAATTTATCCTCTAGATAGACTGTAGCTCTGGAGAGATTTGATAGTTTTCAGGGTCATGTTGAACAGTTTGAAATATTCTGCAAGTACAGTTCCTCCAGAATACTAATAGCTGTATGATTTTTAAGAAGTTTTAAGTGTCAGGGTTCAGGCAGAACCACTGCCCCCAGGAGTGTGAAACTGGTGCTTCAGACACCAGTCACACCTCAGTAGGGACCCTGATTTTTGAGAGGGTTATTTTAAATCCTGTAGTCTGTGGAAAGGTGTGGAACCAAGTAGAAAGGCTGGTGCTAGGGGGGGAAAAAAAGCAGTTTGGCAGTTCCATGTGATTAAAATACTTAAGTATAAAGGTAATTGAACCCTGCAACTGACTGAAAGTCAAATCCTAGGTAGCCTGCTATTATAGATACTGACAAATTGCAGGAGTTGAAGGAAAAACTGAGAGGGAGGGATTCATTGTACCACAAGAAATTATTTCACAAGTAAATGGGTGTGGTTTGATTAAATGCTGTGTTTGGAGACTGTTGGTGATGGGGTGGCATAGGCAGGAACAGTAAAGGTGAGCAGCAGTATGCACAGGCACATGAGACATACCTTCTCGAAGGAGGAACTGCAGCATTTTCTATCAGAGGGAAAACGGGAAGAGATTTACTGTTCAGTTACAGCTTTGCAGGGCAACGGGAAAGTCTCCTTGTGGGAAGATGGACTGAAATGATGTAAGTGGAGAGGAGGGGAAAGGAGTGCTCTCCTCCCCTTCTGAGATTGGAGTTACCTCCTGTAGTCTTTGGAGGTTCCTGTTGGGGGGGGGGGGGCTGTGTCTTGACTTTTCCACACTCGTGCTGACAGAGAAGTGTTTTACCTGTTGTTAGTCCCTCTTTGGAGGAACCAGTAGGTCTGGCGTTTCTGTTGACTCATTGCAGGGCTGTTTCTAGGGATATGTCTTGATGTGAAACGTCAGTGGTTTAGGATGACCTAGAGTATCTAAATACAGGGCTGTAACTGCAACTGCAAGGAAGGAAAATAGGTTTTGCTAACAGGCGCGTTTCAGAGCAGCCTGCTTACTGCAAAGTGCATCTCATTTGGCTCAAATCATCAGGATTATGTAAATCATGAGCTTATTACAGGCATTTGAGCCTTTTCTGTGACCTGTGAGAAAAGACATATGAACTTGCCCACAGTGTTGGCTTTCTCCTACGTGTTCATGAGGCGGCTAGTAAATCGTCACACTTATGTGCTGTATGTAACAAATACTCAGCTTTTCATGGAAGAGCTGAGCTGTGATGTAAGACACCTTCAGCACTTTCTGGAAACTTGATGGGAGGCTTCTCCTCAGTCCCACTTCACCAGGTTACTGAGTTAATGATTACTTAAGGAGAACGTTGTATCAGGCACTGTGGCTGGCAGGGAACACTGGTAAGGTGTATTAATAACTTTTTTTTTTGATAGTTTGCCTTTTATGATTGATTCATGTTGACCCTCTCCCTCCTTAGTCCTCTGGGGTTTTTGGTTTGGGTGGTTGGGTTTTTTTTTTCCCAATACAAGCAGCTGGCAACACTCCTGGTGGAATCAAATGCTAGTTCTTAGCAAAGTTCTTTTTTTATTCCCATGATCAAGATACCATGGCTTAAAATATTTATTTTTGTAAACACTATTAACAGGGGATTTGGACCTACCTAAAATACAATCGTCAGAAAAGACTGATGCTATTCTCCAGTCGAAAGAGGATTACTTGTGATTTCATTAGTTTTAGTACAGAGATTGAAAGCAATTTACGCTCAAATACAAGTTGCAGAGATTGTAATCTCTCCAAACTGTTTTGGAAGAGAAAGCAGCTGTGCAGACTGGAAGCTGATTGAGAAGCCCAAAACAAAGGCAGTGTGTTTCCTGATGGGAAAAAGAAAATGTTTAAGGAGGTGAATCTCACGGCAAGTGCCATTTAATTTAAAACCTGTTAGGGCAGAGCCCTTACTTACATACCAGAGGAGTTTACTGAAAGGTCATAAATGTAATGCCAATGTATGGCAGGTGCTACGATATAATTTTTCATAGGCAGGTGCAGACTTTCCAGTCGTGGTCAAGTTGTGTTGATGGTCAGTGTGAGGGAAAGGTCAGCAAACAGGAATTTCAAGATCTAAATCCCATGTCTAACAAGACAGACGCAGGTTTGCACTGGTATTGGCAGAGAGGCAATTGGTGCAGGTTTAGATTGTGTGTACAAAAGCTTTACATTGCGGAAGGTCTTCTCCACTGGAATTCTGTGTCAGGGTGCCTTATCAGAAGTGAAAGCAAACTGAAGGGAATTGGGAGAACGCTCTCTCCCCTGTAAACTACAGCAACTTCTCACTGTTCACCCATTCAGGGGTTTAGCTAAAGTGTTTTGGCAACTGTTACCTTTATTGCTCCAACTTAGACATCTGTAGTTGAGGGCTTAGTAAATTTTAGTCCTTTATTCCTTTATTAACTTGGCCTATAAAGATGATGCTACATCTGCTGATTCTTTTCTGCTTGTAGAACTTGTCTACCCTTAGGTTTCAATACTAAGGCTGAGAGGCTGGGAGTTGTCCCTCCTCTAGCCTGGAATTGCTGGCGAACAGCAATTGTGACTTAATGCTTGCATTGGCTTTGCATTGCAGCTGCAGCGCACGGATGTGTTCCAGGCAGAGATTAAGTTGTCCTCGTGCCTGTCCTCTGACAAGGGCACTGTTGGTAATGCAAAGTTACAAGTGACTAATTGGGAAGCGGTACATTAAAACATGAAGGTTCAAAGCTTACAGGTTAAAATCTGTTGTTGAATTTCTGCTGAGAACTAAATGGTTTCAATCTGTTTTTAGGTGTCTTTGTATCCAGCGTTGTTCTGGTCTTACAACAGCGAGCACTTTTCAAGTTTTATATGATCACCTCGGCATTTCTGCTGGCTGCGACTTCAGTGTTGGTGAATTACTATGCTTCTTTGCACATAAACTTCTACAGTGCCTACTACACAGCTGCATTCGGAATTCAGATCTTCCCTCATAAAGGACCTTCGCTATGGATGGCGCTTTCCATCCTTCAGCTTACCTTCGGGATCGGATACGTTACATTGCTAAACGTGCAGTCCATATACTCACAACTCATCATCCTGGATATACTGATTCCCGTAATTGGCTTGGTTATTGAATTACCTTTAAATGTCCGGCAGATACTAGTCTTTATTTCTGGCCTAGTCCTGACATTAAATACCACAGCCATTGTAGTTACGAAAATTAAATGGTTCTATTATTCGGTGCGATACGTTTATCTGCTGGTGAGGCACATGTATCGCATTTATGGATTACAGCTATTGATGGAAGATACCTGGAAACGGATTCGGTTTCCGGCTGTACTGCGTGTCTTCTGGCTAACAAGACTTACGGCACAAGCTGTGGTATTAACATACGTTGTAAAGATGGCCGAAACTAATACGGAAGAAAAATTCTTCTTGCTGTCGTGGGAGAACTGTTGGGAACTGATTTGCAACCTGATCATAAGCGGGTGTGACTCTACTTTAACTGTGCTAGGCATGAGTGCTGTCATTTCCTCCATCGCGCATTATTTGGGACTCGGTATCTTGGCCTTCATTGGATCGACGGACGAGGATGACAAAAGGCTGGGTTTCGTAGCGCCCGTCTTGTTTTTCATTCTGGCTCTGCAGACTGGTTTAAGTGGACTGAAACCAGAGGAACGATTAGTTCGCCTGAGCCGAAACATGTGCCTTTTGTTGACCGCGGTCCTGCATTTTATCCATGGAATGACAGACCCCGTGCTCATGTCTCTCAGTGCCTCCCACGTGTCATCGTTCCGCAGACACTTCCCTGTACTCTTTGTTTCTGCTTGCCTTTTCATCCTTCCCGTTCTGCTCAGTTACATCCTCTGGCACCACTATGCACTAAATACGTGGCTTTTTGCAGTTACGGCATTCTGTGTAGAGCTTTGCCTGAAAGTAATAGTTTCTATCACTGTTTATATATTGTTTATGATTGATGGCTACTATAATGTGCTATGGGAAAAACTTGACGATTATGTCTATTATGTTCGTTCAACTGGCAATATTATTGAGTTTATATTTGGGGTAATCATGTTTGGAAACGGAGCTTACACAATGGTTTTTGAGTCAGGAAGCAAGATTCGTGCTTGCATGATGTGTCTACACGCGTACTTCAACATTTACTTGCAAGCAAAGAATGGCTGGAAGACTTTTATAAACCGCCGGACTGCTGTTAAGAAAATAAACTCGCTTCCAGAGGTAAAAGGAAGTCGGTTACGTGAAATAGATGACGTCTGCGCCATCTGCTACCATGAGTTCACCACCTCTGCTCGCATTACTCCGTGCAACCATTACTTTCATGCACTTTGTCTTCGGAAGTGGCTGTACATTCAGGACACTTGCCCCATGTGCCATCAGAAAGTATATATTGAGGACAAGGAAAATGCCAATATCTCTAACAACAACGGGTTTGTGGCACCAAATGAAAATCCTGTACGAGTTGCAGAAGAAGCTGCTGACGCTGAAAATGAATTAAATGAAGATAATGACAGTTCTGATAGTGACGAGGAAGACAGTGACTGTGTGGCACAGCACTTGAACGAGACTCTTAACGTTGACTCTAACTCTCTGGGTGATTAAAATGCCCTTTACTAAGCCGTGAGGTATTTGTTTAAAATTGACAGCGGAATGAAAGGTATCACTTTGTAGTTATTGTACTTAAGCACAACAGCAGTATCTCAGTGTTGAATCTGTGAATGGTGGTTGTTTACTGTGGTGTGTGCTACTGTAAATATACCTCTAATTTTTGCTGGTCTCTTTCATGACCACCTTAAAATTATGTACATTATTGTACATGGAATAAAATGTTTTCACATGTTTTTAAGATGGTTGGAAAAACACTCTTTAATCGATGTAGTGATAATGCTGTGCCAAAGACTGTATGCCAGTAATCCCTGATCAACGAGGGCTGGACGCAAATGAAAAATACTAGTGAAAACAGACTGTTTAGCGGGTCAAATCGGAAATGAAAAGCCTGAACCAAAGCAGCTTTACTTACAAAATTCAGTATTAGCAGAGCTTTATTGCAAAAAAAAAAAAAAACCTAGTGAGTTGTGTTTCTAAAAAATAAAAATCTAGGTTGGTAGACTTAATATTATAGCATTTGCATATGTGGAATAAAAGATGAAACTGCTAAGCTTTCTGGTCTAGCAAAGCATACCATGGAGGCGTTACCAGTAGTAGCTTGAAGTGCTCTAGGTGTGAGCTCAGCAGCCTGGTACTCATCCTATGATGCATTACAGTTATTAAGGAGAGCTGCTGGCTTGGGCTCTCCTTGAAATTGATCCTGAACCTTGCTGAAAGGGAAAACAGGGCTGAGAGACTGTACAACTGCAAACCACCTTTTCAAAAGCAGCTTTAATCTTGTACCGTTAAAAAAACGAAACCAAAAAGCACGCACTATATCTTGGCTTCCATTGGCAAGAACTTGCACATAGGATGGTTTTTAAGTTTTTGCAGTATATTTACAAAAGTTACGCTGAATAAATTTAAGGAAAAAAATTATATATTTGGAAAGAAGACTTTAATAGTGTTGTTATATAGGGTGTTGGCCAGCTCAAGCGGGTCATCTTCTCTTACCGCTGCCATTATTTCCAGTATTTGACTGAAAAAAGAAAGATTGATGTTAGAGGACTGGGAAACTCAGTGCTGTGACTACACTTGAGACAACTGCGTGCGTACAGACAAGTCACCACGATTAACCTGGAATAAAAATCAGCTGAGAGCAACAGGGCAAGGTGCTCAGATATGCAAATCGCTTCACTTTTAAGTCTCTGACTGCGTTTCCCTTTACATTGAACACTGGTTGCTCACTGGTACAGATTCATCTTCAGTCTTTTGATTCTTGTTTTGGAGGTAATTAAACACCTTTCTGTTTCAAAGAAAGTGTCATTTTGTGGGTGTCTTTATCAACGGTCTTCATTTTTCAGACTGAAATTCATTCAGCCTTCCAGGGCTGGAGCTGCACTGTGAATAAACCGGTCTGTGGTAAAGCTTAGATTCCAGATGCAGCCTTATCTGAGAATAAAGCTGCCAAAAGAACTTATTCCTACTTCCCTGGTCTCTAGATTAATTGTGATTAACACCTTCCGATATTTGCAGTAAACATTAAATGGTTCATAGCCTTGATACAAGTAAGGAAAAGAAGGCAAAAGAAAAGAGATTAATAATATTAACGCCAAGTGACAGAAAACCAAGCCACAGTCTTTTCTTTGTACTTATTTTCTTGATTTTTGTAGTAGTAGAAAAAAACCCTTCATGCTGAAAACTAAGAACCTCAAACTTTGTGGTAGGGTTTGATGCTTTTGGATCTTGCCTCTTAATTTATGCGAGAGCTCAACTTCTTTTTGAGGAAGACAGAGCAAAATAATTGCACTTAACAATTGCTGGAATGCAAATGTTTCCCTAGATGCAGAATTAGCCCATTTCGATGATCTCAAAGGTCCCTTCCAACCACTAAGATTCTGTGATTCTGTGATTCATGACCGCTCCTGTGCTTTGCAGCTAAAGAGCTTCTTGATTTAAGAGGATGTTCACGGTGAGATGGGAAGAGATCAGGCCTACACAGAAATAAGTAACAAATACCACAGAATTTCACCCTTGAATAGTCTTGGTAGGGGTGACACATCTGTCCTCACTTGGGTGCAGTAGGATGCTAAATGTTACTGTAACACTGTAGGAAATTACTGAAAGAGGAGGAGAAAACAGCCTCTTAGCTTAGAAGTGCAGTTCTGGAAATATATATATAAAGTAGAACCAGCACCATTAATACTGAAAAGCGCTCAGCACCATCAGAAAAAGTAAAAACTTCCTTCTGCCAACTGAGCTACATTAAACAGTATATATATATGTGTATATATATCTATACCCTAAACATGAGATGTGCTTTGTGGCCTGGGGATAACTTTTCTCCCCCCGGGGATTTCTTAGTTAGCAGACTTCATTTTTTTCCTGACGTTTAAGAGGTTCTCAAGACTACTGATCTACAGTCTGTACAGGCTGTAAGAGATGTTTTAAAGGGGCGGTAATTTTGAAATAAGGTTGAACTGAACAAGATTTTTTTGTTGTAGAAAAGCAAGCAAAAGCCAAAGCGTGGCGTTTGTGTATGGCTGCAGGGGAGACTGCCTGCATCGCATCGCATCACATCTCATCGCCACTTCTGTAACGCTCCTCTAACCTACAGCCTGGGGGGTGCTGTTAACACACAGGTAGAGGTCTTGTATGTGCCATCAGAGATCTTGCTTTCTAGTCTCTCTTCCCCTGCTTCAAAATCGTGGACTGACCCTAGAAAGAGTCCTTCCGTGCTAATGGGAGAACTTCATGTTTAAAACATAAAATCAGAGAGTATTACAGAGTAACGTACAGAACTGGCCACTAGGAGATGTCACCATGGAAGCTTAAACTATACTTTCAATGTGACTGGTGGTTTTCTCTCTCTAGGAGTTTCTTCAAGTCTCCTAAAAAAGCAGGAGAATTCTTTTTGGTTCTCAAATAAACTCTTTGGACACTTTGCTGAATACCAAAACTCCTCAGGCTTTTGGAATTCAAGTATACCTGCTCAGGTCACCAAATATCCTGAGCAGTATTGCAAAAGCTAGTTCCAAACAGGTCATTTACACAGCTTTTCATCCAAATACAGACTTCACAGCAAAACAAAAATGCCACTTCTGATGAAGTGAACGGGCTTTGCACCTGGACAGGTACAGCTCTGAGCTTTATCTCCTGAAAACACATTCATGTACCACATGGCCGTAAGAAACTTTCCTGAGTTCCCTTTTTTCTTTCCAGGGAGTTGGTTAACGAGAAGGTGACTCAGAAACTGGTATAACTCACCCACCAGACTTCAGCAACAGCTGGGAAAATGAAGGCATTTCACCTGTGGACACAACATTGGCACTAAACCAATGACAGATTTCCCTGCATTTCACGCCTCTGCGAGGAAGCACATGAAAAGGTGGCAGAGAATGGTTTTTGTACTTCCTAACTCTCCATAAGCCCTATATACTACTATATTCTATACATTGCATCTCTAGTGAACCCATTTGTTCTTTTTTCGGGGGTGAGATTTGAAAGACAAAATACTACTAGAGTAGTAGTACACTTACATTATATGGCAGGGTTCATTTCTGTCCTTCAAGCAGTGTCCTATTTCCCATTTCTTCTTTGTAGGAAATGTAGTTTTAATGTATTTTGATCCAGCATGAGTATTTTTCACTCCACACCACGGCGCATCTAGTTTCATTTGAAAAGAAAAAAAAAAAGAATTAAGATTGTTTGCGAATAGCATGAGGTATTTTCATCAAGTACTTCCTACAGACAAAAGTTATTGCAGTCTCTTTCTAGGAATGACTTCCGATTCAATATGGAACTTAAGAGATTTGGGCAATTTAACATCTTCACAATCTTTGGATTTTTATACAGTTCCCTTCAAGATTTTCCATCTTTAAAAATCAGCAGTAATAGTACATAACACTTGCTTCCTTTGACATAACAATAGCCAGATACACTGCACGTGTTCCACAGAAACTTCCCGTGTACTTTACCAGCTCCGTACTTCACATGCAAATAAATCTAAGGATTTAGGCAGTTTGGTTTTCCTTTCTCAGGTTCAGAAATTAAATACTGTATTTATAACTGCCAGTTACTGATAACTGAAATGAGTATTAAAAAAATAAAAAAAGGCCATCCCTAGTCAGTCAATTAAAATCACTGCTCATTAAGCCAAGAGGGGAGTTCAAGCATTATTCCATCAAGGAAGTTCCACCTCACTCCGTTTCAAGAGCTGCGGTTGCCAAATGCTGTTGGTGCTGTCAGCAGGAAGCTGTAGCCATCGCCTGGGCTCTGGCACTTCCCTGATTCTCATTTTAAAAGCCAATGAAGCAGGATTCTGTACCAAGGCACATTTTAAAATCTGGGCTTGTCCATTTGTCCGTCTCAGCTTCCCCTGCAACAGCAGGAACTGACACGGCAGCTTCTTCCTTCCAGCAGAAGCTGAAAATGAGTATTTCTGGAGCCTGTGAACTGCTTTCCAGAGAGGAGAGACAGCCAGGTCTGAACTCCCCCTGCCTTACCATTGCTGTACAAGCAGATCTTGTCTCAAAGTGTTTAAGTCACAAACTGACCAAGATACAAAATCTTACCGGTCTCTATCATTAATCGTTCACTAGGGATTGATTTCAGTGTTTCCAGGTTGGCTTCTGTTTTCAATGAGCTAGAAAATCAAAGTTTGGTTAAAGAAAAATTAAAAGGGTATAAAAGTTTTGCCTGTCGAAATGTTTTGCAGCAGAGGCAGCTTCTTAAATAATTTTGTTAGTGAATAAAATGTGCTTCATTTTTAAAAGTACTGCAAGTGAATTCAAGCTTTGCAGAAAAGGGTAAATGAGGAGAGTTACCCAGGGAAGCAGCTTCAGAGCCCCTGCCCACACTCACACACGTGCAGTTTATAAAGTGGCTCTTGGCCAGGCAACTGCTGAGCATCCAGACGGTGTAACCAGCAGAGGAGGCTGCTTGGGTTCCACGGGCATTACTCCTGGATTTGACACGGCAGCTTAAAATTATGCTATTTTTTAAATACTTCACCACAAGACTGCTTCCACAGAATCATGCAATTGTCAGAGTTGGAAGGGACCTCTAGAGATCATCCAGTCCAGCTCCCCTGCTACAGCAGGATTGCCCACAGCACGTTACTCAGGACTGCAGTCAGGTGGGGCTTGGAAATCTCCCCCAGAGAAGGGGACTCCACACCCTCCCTGGGCAGCCTGTTCCTGTGCTCCATCACCCTCACCCTAAATAAGTTTTTCCTCATGTTTGAATGGAACTTCCTGTGTTCCAGCTTGTGCCCGTTGCCCCTCGTCCTGTCACTGGGAACCACTGGAAAGAGTCTGGCTCCATCCTCCTTCAACCCACCCTTCAGATACTTATAAGCAGGAACAAGGTCTCCCCTCAGCCTTCTCTTCTCCAGGCTCAAGAGTCCCAGCTCTCTCAGCCTTTCCTCATAAGGGAGATGCTCCAATCCCTCAGTCATCCTTGTTGCCCTACGCTGGACTCTCTCCAGTACCTCCTTGTCTCTCTTGAACTGGGGAGCCCAGAACTGGACACAGTATGCCAGTTTTGGCCACGTTCAATAACCTTAGTTATTTACAAACAAGGGTAGTAGAATGGATCTAAGACTCGATTAACTTGCTGAGCTGTGAGTTAAGAACTTTTTATGGCTGAGACTAATGAGTGCAATTCTAAATCTGTCAGATGATTAAGAGTTTAGTGAGCTTTGAAAACTTGACCTCTTCATTTAAAAGAAAGCAGTGAGTTCACTTCAGCTGACATTTAAGAACAGCTGTATTTCTTGTAAAGAACTTACCAGCCATTTATTCCAATATAAAGATCCAAATCTAAGATAGCTGCTGCTTCTTCCTTTGTGCCATCAAATGAATGTACCTATAACATACATAAATACAGATGCACACATGCATACAACTATGTGTACTTAATTTAAAACTCCAATCACTTAAAAGTACATATTAATTTTTATTTGTGTCATAAATAACCTTTGATAGTACCTTTACACATCAACACACACATAAAGATGGGACATGGCTCAGCTGACTCTGAGTGTGGGCAAAGTTCAGGCTGAAGTCTGAGATTGCCAAGTTCTGTTAGTGATACGTGTGTGTAGAACAGGCCCATCCAGTGACGCTGCTTTTGGCCCAGGAGCTCCCGTAGCCGAGAGCTGGGAGCTCACACACAGGAACTAATCCTGTGCACGCTGCATTTTTACAGTCTCTCCTCAGTATTCCCTACAGGGCACCACCAGGGACACAGCAAGAGCAGCGTTACGTTCTCCATGGATTTTAGTCTGTGGGAACTAGAGAGAGAGTCTATTTGGTCATCCCAGGGACTAAAGGGGCAAGTGGCAGGTGACAAACAGCACTGTGTATTTAGGAACTGCAGCATCCCAGCCTGTGTCGAGCTGGGCGGGGGACAGTCAGCTCCAGAAGGTGCCTGCTTGTCACTTCTCTGCCTGTTACCAGTTTTGCAGAAAAGAGAAAGGAAGGAGAGATGTACAGAATAACCTAAGAGCACAACAGGCAAAGCATCGAGCTCAGGGAAGGGCTTTGCAGTAACAATAGGGAAACCTACAAAATTATTGTAGGAGGGGTGGCCTGAAATTAGTAAAATGCAATAGAATAATCCAAGCATTTATTATTCGTGCAAACCCCTGCCATAATGGAAACACGAAAGAGCGTTGCTGGACTTTCTTAATCGTTTCATCCAAAGTTTTTCCTGTTACGCTTCTCAATTAAAATACACGATCTGAATATCTAAAGACATAGAGCAATCAAAAGTTACATCTGGATCTCATTGGGAAATGATGTCTAACGTCAGAAGCAAGTGTTTGAGGTTACAGCTTCCACTGGGAACGTGCATCCCAATTATCTGCGGTGTGAATGCGCTGCAGTTACCAACACTGGGTAAGAACTGGGGAAAGGCCAACGTCAATTATAAAGGTGCTTAAACTGTCCTTCTGACAGGCCAAGAAAGTCTGCTCATGTCAGCAGCAGAGCTTTTTCCCAGCCTATCTTCTTGCAAAAAAATGTGTTGAATAAGCAACAAAAATACTACAAGGGACTAAAAACCACTTATTAATAACAACTTCAATGCTGTAACAGGAAGCCTACCCAGATTGCCTGACAAACAACAAGTTGCATTATTAAGCAGCAATATTCACACACATGCACGTAAAAATGAATGCTACACTGAAGACTACACTTACCACCCCTCCTACAAATCTGTCTCGGTTTCTTCTCATTATGTCTATGAAATGAAATAAATAAATAAAAATAAGACAGCTTTATAACAGACAAAGGTTTCCAGATCTTTCATATTCAGAATTTGCTCAGAAAATGAAATTCTCAAACAAATCCCACCTAAAAATTCAGCGTGTGAGTTTCTACAGTGGAGAAACATGGGCAGTTGCGTCTGTTCTGACAGGTCAAATTGTTTTTCAAAATACCTGTTTAAATAAAAAACACCTTTAAAGAGAAATTCAGTGTGAAAGCAAATAAAAGACACCTGAGCTTTTCCCAGAACTTGTACGTTTTCGCCCTCCAGAATTAAAGGCAGATTTAATGGATTTGCCATGCAAAAGCTGTTGTTTGTGCAAAGAATTAAAAGGAACTCCTTCCCATGCTATGCTGACACAGCAGTGATCTGTGCTGGAAGAAAGGTAAGAAGTGGCCAAGAGCCCCAGTACTGGGAGAATGCGGGTGCATGTATGTCAAACGTGGACTCTAGTGTCATGAGGGTGTTGGAATCTGGTTTTACTTATTTTTAATGAAAGAGGAACTGGCTGTTCTCTCCACAAGTTCTGAAACGTCAGGAAAGGAGAGTGTGGATCACACAGAGACCACGAGTCCAAGAAGCGCTTGTAAATGCAGTGAAGGAGCCCTGTGCAGACTTCCATAGCCTCAAACAGCCCAGACTGGCCAGCACCAGAGCTGCCTGCCCTGTGAAGTAGCAATCCAGGCTCTCTGTTTGCTCTTCCATGAAGGTCACTCTTTCCTCTCTTGTGGCGGAACAAGTACCAATATTAGGAATCTTACTTTGTCCCATTCTGCCTGTTGTCCTCGCTCTTTGAAAGCCTTCCACTGTTTTCCCTCCACCCTTTCCTTCTCACTCGTTTTTCTCCCTCTTCTACTTTCTACTCCTAGTATTCCCCTTGAAGGTAACAGCGAGGCAGCCAGCCCATGAAGAGACATAAACATGAGGGCAGAGGGAAAGTACCAGTTTCCCCAGTGCAGTTTCCAAAGGAAACTAATTAGCACTGAAATGACCCATCACTTGTCATTTGCAGCTAGTTCTGATCCCAGAGCATTGTAATTTACCATTTCTGTTTGCCATGCTGCACCCAGGCATGCCAATTATCAACGCTTGGGAAACACGAGAGAGGAAATTCTGCGTGGCAGAAGGCCAACGGTGTATAGTATCCATACATAATGTGAAAGATGGCATTATCTGGGCAAGGCAGGAGAACACCACCTGTCCCAGCAGACTGGGACCACGAGCATCTACTGGTAGGTGTTGCTTTTAAAAAAGCAGTCCAGGGCACTGGGGCATTCCCATCATCAAATATTAGAAACATTTCAAAGGCAAACTCAAGTATTAACATACTGCTGCGTATGATTCACATACCAATCAGGAGAAAGTGGTGACAAACCATTAGTTTGATTTACATTTTCTTAAAAAGAAAAAAAAATAACAAAATGCAACTGAAAAACATGTTGTTTCAAGCAATTTTCACTGTTTTCTGTATATTACAGGTTGATATTTCTCTGATAAAAGTTACCTTCCGTATTTATCAGTGCAGGTGTTAAAGATAAAACAGGTGGAACAGAAATGGGCTGTAATGTTAAAAACTGTCATGAAAGTTAAGGAGTATGAATTACACCTACTTTGAATCTTCTTTGTAGTCTAGATACTGTACTTAGTTTAGCTTGTTTGACTAAATATAAATTTAATCTCAACTCATGATTGCTTTTGCGGTAAAACAGCTACAATTGCTTGATTATTGAGGGTTTGGGTTTGGTTTTTTTAACAGAAGACTTGTTTCACATGGGAATGAGATTTTAGAGACTGAGCTGCAAATAAGACCCCCAAGTAACCTACTTGGCCAATTCCAATCTATTTTTGAGAAGTGGTCTTGAAAAAAAATGGAAAGGCAACTCAAGCTTCTTCCATTTGTAGCAACAATGAAGGCCAAGACGTGCTGCTATTTGCCCTGTCAAAGAGAAGGGGGAGGTGGATTTGGAAAACAGTGAACCAGGCATGTAGTGATCAGAATGGAAAGAAAAGCCAGTAGGAAACCAAACCTTCCCACTTCCAGGGCTTAAGGAACAACCTTTTTCTTTGGGGTGAACAGACTCTCAGGCAATATGTGCTGTTTCTATGTTGCTTCTCAATAAGGCGTTTTTGAAGTATTTCTGTATGGTTGTTTGCAGGTTTAGTTTAGATCAGAAAGTTCAAACACAGTGGTGTTTTCAGGTTTGGGATCAAGGCACTAAAGGAGCTGAAGCAAACTGGCCTTGCTGAGGTAGAACATCTCCAGACAAACAATTCTGGATTCACGTATGAGTAACCTCAGAGTGCGATTTTGTTCACCCCCTCCTATTTGGGTAAGAAAACTCCTATTTCCTGTGTTGCTGAGTCTCACAACCCCTCCCAGTAGTACAGCAAAAGCAAAACTTCTAAATACTTATCAGTCTATTTATAATATGACCTTCACCTTAATATGAAGGCATCTAACCTTCATCTAACTACCATTTGAATCACCATTTTCTGTTGGAAAAGTGATGAGACTGGAGAAAAAGTCGGCCAAAAAAAGTTCTTACATCTGCTTCGACAAAGGAATTTAATCTTTATTAGCTTTTTGATCCAAGAAACAGGATAAAAAATAGTTTCTACAGGTAAAAATTATCCAAAAGAAAACACAGTATAACTAACTGGAAAATAATGATTAAACATTAAACAAAACAGAGGACATGCTGAGATCCTACCCACTGGGAAATTGCCCTGCCTCCCGTCTACCGAGCAACTGCAGCTGCCTGCAACCTGTCCCAGTGCCTGCTCCAGCACCTGAACTATGGATCAGCTGAAACTGGGTCAACTGCCTCCATACATTTCACACTTTGCCTTTCTTTTCTTAGTTCATTTCTCAAGCATACACTGAATATTCATTTGAAGAACTCGCCATCCTGTCCGCTAAAGGTTACAAAAGCCAGGCTGTATCCAAATGCATTGCATTTAATTAGCAAAAATAAAAACAACCCCAAACCTTGACCACGTCTCACAAACGTGGAGGATGAAGAGCCAGGAAAGCTGTCCATTTAGAAAATACAGAATTTACAACCATGATGTTTCTGAGCATCTGTCCTTCAGGCTTTCAATATTTCTTCACTCCCTCATATTCTTTGCTTTCTGTTTTTTTTTCATCAACCACCTCCTTCCAACTGCAATTTCCAGCAAGGGCTCTCAACAGATCTCTCAGAAACTTGACTTGTGTATTTCACATCATTTACTGAAACAGCTCAGATAAAGACTTTCTTGTCATTACCAACCTTAATTAGAAAGGACTCATCTACCACTTTAAACATGATTTCTGTTCCACCCTGTCACCTCTTCCCTCACAACCCCATTTCAGTGCACCCAATTAGAAATTTTTCACTACAGATCTTCAGCTGCAGTCCACCACGTAAGGAAAATCATATTTGTTTATATTTTTAAACATAAAGGCACTAAGGATCTTAAAATGACACTCCACCAGAGTTTTAGTTTGCCACAGGAAAGAAAGAGGTTATGCTCCAAGGTGTGCTTTGCTGAATTTTATGTACGCGGAATTCTAATGGGAAAAAGTCCACTCTGCTGAATATTTTAGTGTATGACTAGAGCATTATGAAGAAATTAACTGCTAGCACGTGGCAATTAGAAAAAAACACAACTAACCGGTGACCCCCAGTGACTAATTTACTCAGAACAGCAATATGCAAGCACAATTCATCAATCACAGACCTTATTTGAATTTATCACTTCCATCTTTCAGTCAGTTGTCTCTGTAGACAGAAGTCCTCACTACAAGAATGTGAGCCAATTTTAGGGGCTGTGCTAACTTCCTTCCATTCACCATCTATGCTGCACACATTACTCCAAAACACAGATCTCTCCAGCTCCCAAGATTACCTTTTTCATCAGTTCTCAACCTGCTCCCAGCTAATAGATTCCTTACTAAAAGTTCATTTTTTCCCCCTTGACTTACCCTTTTTTGACAGTTCTGTTCCCTTTCCCATGCCTTTCACACAAAACCCCAGTTCTTTCACACAGTACAATTACATTATTCTCCCTGTAGGTATCTAAATTCTTGAGTATTAGCAAGAATGAACATCTGTTGCTCCCAGAAACCCACAAATTCTGATCAATTTTACAGAAAAATACATGGTAAGTGAACATCAGGCAGGCAGCAAAAGTTAGCATGGAGCACTGCCTGAATGCAGTCACATGCAGTCTTTAAAGTCACATTTCTGCCAAAAAAGACCCTAGACCCAACCCTGCAAATTGCAGGGCTAGGGCTGAAAAGATGTAACGTGGTAGAAAACACTCTTGGAAATTGCTACAAGTCAATTTATAGTCATCAAAAGTTTCTTACTTGAGTTGGATGTCCTTTGGGCAAAATTCTAATCTATCAAAATCTACAAATAGAAGGAACAAAAAATGCACTTAGTGTTTTAGGATTTTTTTAATGCATGTCTAAGAAAAATACAGATGTACTAAGATAACACTTACCTAAGCCACATTCTCCAACTGCTATTACCTTTGTCTTATTTCTTTCGATCAGATTTTTTAATTCAGATAAATAGTGTTCAGGGCTACTCTGCTCAAACTCTCCACAGCGGGTAGGATGACAGCCAACTGTGCTGTAAAACATGTCTGAAGAAAGATAATATTAGAAGGTTTAAGAAAAAAAGAAAAAAAAAAGGAAGAAAATTTATATAAGGTATAGACAGTAACTGTATATGGACTTTTATTTCTCAGAATCTTAACAGAAAACTCCCTTTGAATGTCTTTCTCTTGGTGATGATTTCATGACATTGATATTTTCTGCTTTAACAATGCTGGACAGTATCTCCAGTGGGTGTATGGGTGCGTTTCTCTTGAGTACACATAGAATCACTTAGGGTGGAAAAGACCTTAAGATCGTCGACTCCAACTGTAAACCTAACACTGCCAAGTCCACCACATTATTTAGTACACTCCAAAACTGCAACTCAAAGCGGAATTATTCTGGTGGAGTGGCTCTCAACAAATTATACAATTGTTGAGGCTGGAAGAGACCCCTTGAGATCATCCAGAAATACATCTGCATCAGGTTATCCCCAGCTGTAAGATTTGCAGACAGCACATCATCTCCCTTACATTCCTCTACATCAACTGTTACAGAATTTCACATCTAGCCTGATTTACCTAAGGACCTAAACCAGGTTACCTTAATGCCAAAACAAACATTTCTCCTAAGTGCCCTTATGTAAAAGCAAGGAGGGGAGGGAAAGACTAGGTAAGGCCCTAAGGAATATGACCTAATATTAAAGCTAGTCCTGCTTTGATGGAGGTGGGGAGGTGGACTGGGTTGGGACAGATTACCCTCTCAGTAGCATGCCAATGTAAATTATTCTACAGTCCTGTTCATAAATAGTATTTCAACACGTGTTTCAGTTCAAATACATATTTAAGTAACTAGTGGAATGATATTTTCCTTTTCACAGAAAGTAAAGGGAAGCTAGGAGAGCCATAAAGAGAAAGATACTTCCCATGTTCAAGCTGGTCATCATGGATTGGTAAGTAAAAAACAAACAAAACACCACCAAAACCCCTATATTCCACACCTTATAAGCATTTCACCTTATGTCTAGAAGAGAGCATTGCAATAATATTTTTATTACAGAAATTTCCTGTAATTTCTATTTTTATCTAGAAATAGAAATTACAGGAAAGACTAATTCCTTCCAACACGCAAGGATCTAAAGGGCAACATACAGATACTCGTACACAACACACCCATCCCACTCTGGAACCTAATCTCTCATTTTGATATAAGATTCTGCAAACATCTCTAGGGGCAGGTCCTTTTGAAATCCCGATTCCGAGGGTGGAGAAGGTTATGTTTTAACGGACAACCTAAGTTTAAAGGTGAAAATACCATTTGTCTGTGCCAGCTGCACTGCATCTTTGCTGTCTTCCAGACTCCCACCTGTAATCAAAAACTTAGAAGAAGAAAAGTACTGTCAGTGAGAGTATGTTCTTCTTTTGAACGTCAAACAGAATGTTTAAAAAGCACTCGGGTCTAAATAAGAATCTAGACAGAGAACAGCAGCAAACCATTACTAATGGATACATGACAAAATTTCATAATTCAATGTCCCAGCTAGTAAATACATTAGGTATGAAAACCTCATTTTTTTTAATTTATCAAGTATCTCCTATGCTAAGTATTTAAACTGGCTACCTATATTACAACTAACTTGGAAAATTACAAACCAGTTGATTGCAGTAGGTCAGATAACATCTTTCTATTGACACTGTACAAAAGAAATTCTACATACATATCACTTATGACACCACTGAACTTAAATAATCAGCATATAATGATCTACACAAATGAGAGACAATGCTTTGCACAGAACACTTCTGCTTTGTGCTGTTGAAGAAAGTTACTGTATTTTCCATTGCAAGTTTCAGAAACTTTTGCTTTAATGGACTACTAAAAAGTAAAATATTAGCAAGCAGTTTAAAATATTAAAGACATATTATTAGAAGAAATTACCTTCTTTACACCAACTTTGACTGCTCTCTCTACAACATCCAAAAAGTCATCTGTGAAAGTTCATTACAAATATCATAATTTGAACTCCAGATTTTACAGCATAATTTACCTTTCAACTAAAAAAGTTTCATGCAGTCAAAATGCCTATCATGAACAAGCTTTAAGCCACAGTTGATTAATCTTTAGTAGACAACAACAAAATGCAGTAAATGAAATTAATTTAAATACAAGTCAACATTTTTCACATACTTTAGTAGACTATTTTTAAATCTAAATGTAGAGACTGCAAGAGCAAGAAAGCATCAGTTATAATTAGTAACTACAATTCAGCAACGCAATACTTTGACAGTTATTCTTCATAATTCTCAGATCAGTTACTTCCATGCAATCCTAGCATAAATATGTTGGCAATTTTGCTCCAGAAGCAGCTACCTGTATCACAACTTAATAGCAATACAGTAGAAGGGAATATATTTTGCTTAGAACATCTAATCTATTTTGTCACACTTTCTTCTTCAAGCCATAGCAAATATTAAGCATCCAGTTTCTGAGGAGAAAAAAAATTTCTAACCTCACTTTCTGACAAGAGGCTTCCATCTTAACAAGAGGGATTCTGTCTTTCAGCAGATACACAGAAACATTTACCTTGATGTTTTTGTGTTCCTCTGTAGATTCCTCTGAACATAGGATCTGTCAGATTAATACCAATATCTATGAAGAAAAAAATAATATAGAAAGTAGATGTTATAGTTGCTCTAAGTTTCATTTTGAGCACTAGCCAACTAGGGAAGACAATGGAAAGCACATCTTAGTACTTCCCAACTACCACAGTGACAGGCCATATAAAGCTTAAGCATGTTTACTTGCATAAATTGAGAGCTTACTCCTTACAAGAACTGACAGAAAAGTAAAATTTTGGCCCTCTGTGCAACTCCAGACTCATTCTATGAGCATGTAAGACACACCCTCATAATCACTAAAGCTAATACACACATACTGTTTATTGCAATTAATTATGCTTTTCACATGAAAATGCAGATTCATCTCTGATAAGCACTAACAGGGAAGGAAAAAGGCAGCATCTCATGTGCAACGTTTACATGGGCAGGAGCAGCAGCAGACTGCCTCACAAAAGTGCCTGTCCCCCCACCTTGCTGCCCACAAGCATCCAACATGCATCCAACAAGCATCCAAGCCAGGCCAGCAGCACGAAGAAAACCTGCAATGCAGTCACTGACTGAAGCAGCCCCAGTGCATCTTCCTTCTCTTTGGTCCCAAGGCTGTCCCTGTGCTGCAGCCCGGCAGACAAGGGCTGAAGCACAGGCTTCAGGTACAACCACCTCTGTCTCTGCCAGAGACCACGTTTCTGGCAGTTTTGCTGGTGGGAAGGCAACATTTCCAAGGTAATCTTAGGCTGCTCAACCACACATAAAAAACATCCATTCCCACAACCAACCTTCTATAATTATTTACATACTTCCTGCCCAATTCCCTAAGAACATTTTCATCTAAGCCAATTCCGTGCAAATCACGGTTAGAAACAACCAAGGACTAACGTGGCAATGCAAAGGACAGGGATGAAGGCCCGTCAGAAACCCCAGAGTTTAGGAATAACTTCCTAACTAGGAATAACTTCCTAAGGGGCAGCAGCCCCTTAGCGCCCTGCGTGGAGCCCACACCGGTAGCAGAAACGCCCCCAAACGCTTCTTGTAGGTGCAAAGGCGGGCTGCATCTGGGCCCTGGAGACACGGGCTGGGGCTGCAGAAGGTGACAAGCCCTGGATGAGGAGCGGCGGGCCCTGTCTCCAGAGCAGCCCACACCCCCCGCCATCGGCCCCTCACAGTGGGCACAGGCGGCGGCTGCTGCCTCAACTCTGGCACTGGGGAAGCTATGGAGGGACCTGGAGCGAAGCGACCAGCCGAGCCGAGGACTCAGACCCACCAACCCCATCCCCGCCCCGCTCTCCTCCCCTCACCGATGAACTTGGCGCGACTCATGGCAGCGGCGGCGGCGGGTGCGGAGCGCGAGCAGCGCGCCTGCGCGCGGCGACGCCCTCCACCTTCCCGTCAGCCCCTGCGCGTGAAGGTGAAGGGTAGGGCGTCCCGACATGGCGGCCTACCTGACGCACCAGCAGAAGGTGCTGCGGCTCTATAAGAAGTCCCTGCGGCACTTGGAGTCCTGGTGCATCTACCGGTGAGAGGGGAAGGGAGGGAGACCTGGGGAGAGAGGGAACAAGCCTGTTCTTCCTGGGAACGGGGCCTCTCGGCTCCGCAGTTGGGAGGGGCCGGGGGGGGCGCGGCGCTGGCCTGCTGTGCTTTGCTGGACTTCCCCGCTGAGACGGGGCCTTGGACTCGACTGGAACGTTGTCTTCTTCTCTTTCCCCTCTTCTTTTTCCCCCAGCCGTGGCTGAGGGGGTGAGGAAAAAGTCTGCAGGGTCCCTGCTGCAGAAGTGGGTAGTGTGGGAGCAGGCTCCTCAGAGGCCTCTCATCAAACCCTGTCTTTGCCCAAGGAAGACTGGTGGTATTACCAAGCTTTCCATCAATGTGTGGTTAGTCTTTTTCTCCAGTGTATGTCGCTGTGTTTAATTTCTGCCTGTAGAGACAAGTACCGCTACTTTGCCTGCCTCCTGAGAGAGCGATTTGATAAGAACAAGGATGTGAAGGATATGGTGAAAGCTACGGAGCTGCTAAAGGCAGGTGAGGAGGAGTTCTGGGCAAACCAGCATCTTCAGCCGTACATCTTTCCTGACTCCCCTGGGGGCACTTCCTATGAGAGATATGAATGCTACAAGGTAAGGTGGCCTGGAAGGTCATGTACCACTGTGCTTATCATAACCTTTTTAGTAAATAGAGAGTGTTTTAAGTAGATTCTCATAGGGCTGCAGATACACTCGGCAGTATTCTTGCACTCTAATGGGCTTGTAGAAGCTTTTTCCCCCCTAGATTGTTCGATTTCAGAGTAAAGAAACAGGTTTCATAGAAAAACATAGGGGTTTTGCCTACTTGGAACCGGCTTCTAATGTGTTACGGGAGGTAAATACTAACCTAGAGAGTATATGCACCCATTTTCTCCTGAATTTGGAGGAAGTGTGTGAATCTGGGGGAAGTGTGTACACAAGACTAGGTCTGATCAGATCTTTACATACAAGAAGTCATGTGGAAGGCAGAATCTGCTGTAGACTTACCAGAGAACGAGTGAAAAGGATAGAGGAGGAGTTGAGCTTATGCCAGGGGCAGGGGCCTTAGGGGTAATAGTGAGAGAGAATCTGGGCAGAAAAAAGGCCAGATGAGTAAGGATTAGTTCTTCATATGGAAACAAACTGGTTCACGTTCTCTTTTCTTTGCCCTGTTTGATATGCTAAAGCTGTGCTGTAACAAAATGGCTGTCCCAAGAACTTGGGTTGTTGAGTATCAGTGACTGTTCATTATGGATGCTGCTACAAAATGTAATTTTTAGATCTCAGCCTGTTTGGTGCATGTGGGTTTGGTTTTTGTATTATTAGCAGCAGCTCTGCTTTTTCTGTTCAAAGGTTTACTCAGTGATGAGAATCACAGCAGGAAAATGGAAGTGTAACTGTCACTGGATGAATGATGATATCAGAACAGTGTTTAAATTTTCTTTTTTTTTTAAGAATTGGGGGTTTGTGTTGTGTGAGGGTTTTTTTGTTTTTTGGTTTTTTTTCTTTTTTAAATCTATGTTTCTGTTTTTAAATTGTTAACATTCAGTGAAATACTGCTGCAAAATTTTAAATTTCACTTTTTTTCTTGACTGGACATTGTAGAGGTCGGGCCACTATCAAGATCTAATTTTTTTCAGTAGTTGTAGACAGGAGCTGTTAAGGTTCTGTCTATCTTAAATTAATAGTTGGAATAAAAGAGTCTCTCTAACCTGCTGCCTTTGGGAGAAGGAAGGGAAGAAATAAGATCTCCTCTTCTACCAGATAGAATTATTTTGAGAACTTTAGAGTGAACTGAGCTGACTGGTCATCTGGATGCTCTGATTTAAGCAAGCCACTGTGATGTCTTCCTCTGACTTAGAATGTGTGAAATGAAGATTAAAAGTACTGACCCCTGCCCTTATAGTGCTTTGAGACTAACAGTAGTCAGGTAGCTATGAAATGGGGGGTTGATGTAGTACTTTATTTCCTGGGTTATTTATCCCTTTTTTAATACTGGCTTCAGCAATTGCCTTTAGTTGTTGTACACGTGTGTGTACTATATATGATTTACTATGTAAAAATAATATATGTGACACTTTCTCTTTGGGTTTTTTAATTTTATTTTAACAGATTCCTGAGTGGTGCTTGGACTTCTGGCATCCTTCTGAGAAGGCAATGTATCCTGATTACTTTGCCAAACGAGAGCAATGGAAGAAACTGCAGCGGGAAAGCTGGGATAAAGAGGTCAGTGCTTGCTCAATGCAAAGTTAAAATCTCTTCAGCAGCCAAGTATTTTGTGTGGTGTTTAGATGTGTTCCAGAAAAAATAACTGAATGCCTACTCATTTAGAATCTGCTTTGTTAGAACTCTTGTTGGTGTGAAACACTGACTGGACTAAAATGCTTACGTAGAGACCTCAGAGCTACAGCTTCTTAAAGGCTGTGAAGAACATTTGAAGCTAAAACTGAATCTGCAACCCTGTTTCAGTTCATGCAGGGCTGAGAATAGATCAATGACCAGAGAATTCCTTTTCTGCTCCTGTAAAGCTTTGATAGTTGGTTGTACCCTTCCAAGTGACTTACCACAATGTTCATCAGCTGGGAATCAATAATTTTTGGCCAACCTAAACTGAGGTTCGGTTGGAAAAAGTTGATGTTCTCGGAACAGTCCTTCAGTTGGAGAGAAAGAGTTGGGTCATATGTGGTGTGGCACTTGTATCAGAACTGCTGTTGTGGCAGCCAGCACTTATGCTGCCTCAGGAAAGGTGTATTGAGAACATCTAAAGGGCTGTTGGTGGCAGAGAGGTCGGTCTCCTGCTGACTGGAATGGAAGGTGTTTGGGGCTTGTAATTATTTGTCTGCTTTGAAAGCAGCAAGAGAATGCTGTCTGTTTAATGGTTACTTGGAAGTAACCATCTTTTCAGTAGAAAATTCTCTTGGAAGTCACTTCTTCCTCCTAAAAATCCCTTCTTAATTGGGTAATGTGAGCCTCCAGTGACTACTGAGTTTAAGTGAGTACTGAAAAACAGGAAACTTGTGTGCCAGCCAAAGGTGCTGCTGCTGGTTCTCCCCTTCTGAAATGGGGCCGGTTTTGCTTTCCGCCTGGGCCCTGAACGGTCGTGTGCTTACATGGACTAAAGCAGTTTTATGTCTTGTCTTCCAGCTGAAGCAGTTAGAAGAAGAAACTCCAGCTGATGGTCCAAGAACTGAAGCTCTGCCTCCAGCTCGTAAGGAAGGGCATCTGCCGCCACTCTGGTGGCACTATGTCACGCGACCTCGTGAAATTCCCATGTGAGAGCATTATTTCGTGTTAGAATTGCAGCGGTCTGTCTTGTGTAGGCAGTGGGCGCGTCGGTGACCGCATGCTACTCTAAGTAATACAAAATAAAGCCAACTAAAGTACAAGAGAAGGCATTTTTCTGACATTGTGTTCTTTAGCAAGCAGGCACTTCACTTCCAGTTTGTGCAGTGTAGAATAGATGACTGGTACATCTACACTGTAGACTTAAGGTGTCAGAGGACACTGACCAGCCTGTGCAGAAATCTTGATGGGATAATAACTCCTGAGCATGGTTTTATAAAGGTGAACATACCATTGCAGCTTTCACACTCAGAGAACTCAGCTGAGACCAAAAAAAAGATTGGGCACGTAAAACTTGGGTTCCCACTGAGAGGATGTGAGTTTAAGGGGCAGAAGGAGCAGATTTAGCGGGGGACTGATTCGAATGATAACCAGGCGTGGAGAAGGAGAGGGAGGAGGGCCTCAAGGGAGTGGGTGAAAGTTAATAGCCTGATAATTCAGAATCTGGTGCTAAATACAGGCAAGGTGGTTCATGCTTGTGTTTCACCTGGAGTTTCAGAACCGCAGCAGCCATGGGCTTTGGTTGTTCTCAGAGCGAGGATATTTCTAACCGTGCTTAGGGAGAAAGGCCTCTTGCCCTCCCTCCCACCTCCTCAGGCACTGCTGCATTCTGCACCTGGGTATCAAACCTCACAGGACATGAACCTTACACCCTCGTGCTTTCTTCCTGCTGCAGAGAATGTTGCTGGAGAGCACCAGAAGAAACTTCATCCCTGTATGAACTGAATCCTAGAGAGCTCTGTCAGCTCAAACGAGTCTCCTGCTGAGGAACATGGCTCTTGTGTGCTCATTTAGGGGTCAGTCAGTGCCCTGCCATGAACCCAGTACAAAAGTTATTTGCTTCCAGTGGCGTTGCCAAAGCATTGATAAAGGACAGGAAATTTTGCTGAGCCTTCCCCTAACCTCCCAGGGAGTAAGAGAACAGATGGGATGCGGCCACCCAGCAAAAGCTCACAGGGAAAACCTCCCTGGCTCTTCTGCTGTTCCCACATTTTTAGGGCTGGAAGAGAGGAGTCTGGGTTACCCAACCTGACTTCCCTTCTACGGGACCCAGTAGACTGTACCCAAAGGCTTAATTTTCCCGTGTGCTTCAATTTGAGGCTTGCAGGTAACAAGAAATGGTGAAGGTGCCAACTTCAGCTCTTCTAAGGACTAAATGTTTTTTGCTTGAGTGTAAGAGAAGGCTTTAACCTGGCTGTTTCTTAGCCATTTTATGTGTCACTCTTCAGTAAGCCTACATGCTAAAATAGGCCTGATTTGGGGGCAGGGGGAAGAGACTTCACATACTCCATGGAGTTCAGTTTTACGAGGCTGTGGGGGCTGGTCTCTCCCTCTGCTGATCCTATGGCAGTAGCAGAATTAATTGAGGTTTGCCCTCTTCCAGCGACCCCTCACCTCCAGCCTGTTGACCTGCTCAGTCAGCATGGAGCCATGTCCCCTCTCTGCTCAGGCCCTGGTGCTTTCCCTGCTGTTTTCAGTACCGAAGGTACTTGTTCAGAGTAAGAGTTCCTCCTTATGCCCCTTTTTTTCTGTGTTACAAGTTTCTAACACAGGGGGCTACGCTGCCATAAAGCCCCAATACTGACTTGCTTCAGCAGCTCCTTGCACTGGCCAGAACAGGAAAGGGCAAAAAATTCACAGGGGAAATAAACGTCTCAGGGCAAACCCAGCTACACCCTGACCCCACTTTACCATCTCCCCCCCCAGCCCAGCCCAAGCAGCGCTTGGCTCAGCACTGGAGCTGGCACTGCACTGGGGTGAAGTGCTGGTGGCGTGGGCAGGCTGGTGCTGGAGCGTGGGCTGCAGCTGGTCAGAGCGGTCAGTGGGATCGCATCCAGTGGGTCTTGACCTCTCTTCAGACAAATGTAAGCTTACACAACCCAACCCCCTCGCCTTCCACCAAACCCCTGTTCTCGTGCTTTGCTTGTCTGGTAACGGTATTCAGAAATTATGCATGCACCCAGGTCATAGAATCGCAGAATGGTTAGAGTTGGAAGGGGCCTTAAAGATCCTCGAGTTCCAAGCCCCCTGCCATGGGCAGGGACACCTCCCACTAGAGCAGGTTGCTCAAAGCCCCATCCAGCCTGGCCTTGAACACTTCCAGGGATGGGGCATCCACAGCTTCTCTGGGAAAGCTGTTCCAGTGCCTCACCACCCTCACAGTAAAGAACTTCCTTCTGGTGTTCAATCTAAATCTCCTGTCTTCCAATTTAAAGCTGTTGCTCCTTGTCCTGTCACTACACTCCCTGACAAAGATGAGTCCCTCTCCAGCTCTCCTGTAGGCTCCCTTCAAATATTGTAAGGCTGCTGTAAGGTCTCTGTGGAGCCTTCTCTTCTCTAGGCTGAACAAGCCCAGCTCTCTCAGCCTGTCCTCACAGGAGAGGTGCTCCAGCCCCCTCATCATCTTTGTGTCCCTCCACCGAACCCGTGCTAACAGTTTCATGTCCTTTCTGTTGACTCCAGAGCTGGAGTTAAATTAAAAATATGATTTTTTTTAATCATGTGCCATTTTGCACCCTCCCTCCCAGTCAGCCCAACCAGCCACAACATTTTGAGGCAGGGGAGGGGGATAGAAAACAGAGCAAAAACGTCCCTCCTGATTTTCACAAACAGCTGAGCAGGGTCTGAGTGACAATCCTTAATGCGATGGATACCCCATATCTCAGTATTAAAACCAACACAACGACCCATTTTGTGGATGCCCCATCCCTGGAAGTGTTCAAGGCCAGGCTGGATGGGGCTTTTGAGCAACCTGCTCTGGTGGGAGGTGTCCCTGCCCATGCCAGGGGGATTTGGACTAGATGATCTTTAAGGTCCCTTCCAACTCTAACCATTCTATGATTCTATGACCCCACCTGACAAGGGAAGAACCATTCTGCACATGCAGCTGCAAGCAAATGGGATTTGCTGTAGAAACAGCTGGGATCCCCTTCCTTTCTAGTGTCTAATCTACATCTACATCTCCTCTCTCAGTTTAAAACCATTACCCCTCATCCTATCGCTATACTCCTCCACAGAGTCCTTCCCCATCTCTCCTGTAGGTTTCCTTCAGATACTGGAAGCTGCTATAAGGTCTCCTTGGAGCCTTTTCTTCTCCAGGCTGAACAAGCCCAGCTCTCTCAGCCTGTCCTCATAGGAGAGGTGCTTCAGCCCTCTCATCATCTTCGTGGCCCTCTGCTGGACCTCTTCCGACAGGTGTGTGTCCTTCCTGTGCTGAGGGCTCCAAAGCTGGACACCATCCTGCCTCTCCATCTTTGTTCCTGAGGATACGGAACAGAAGAAAGTCTTCAGTCACTCAGGGCTGTGTGGGAGATGCCCCGGAGTTGTGCTCCATAAATTCTGGCTGTGACCATGGGCTGTGGTGGCAACAACAACTTTCCTCCTCTGGCAAAAGGAGCTGTGGTCCCAGCACTGAAGCAAGTGCACAAACATGTCGAGTTACCCTCCTGGCCAAGTAACAGCCGTGAGGGATGGAGACACGGCATCAGCTGTCCTTAATGTTACCTTTGTTCTGCTACTACTACTGGGACTGGTTAGTTTGAGGAAGAGGAGGCTGAGGGGAGACATCGTTGCTCACCACAACTACTTGAAAGGGCACTGTAAAGAGGTTGGTGCTGGTCTCTTCTCACAGCGATAGGACGAGAGGGAATGGCTTCAAGCTGCAACAGGGTAGGTTTAGGCTGAACATTAGGAAAGAATTTTTCACAGAAAGGGTGAAAACAGACCCTGTGGTGGTCAGACACTGGGATAGGCTGCCCAGGGAGGTGGTTGAGTCCCCATCCCTGAATGTGTTCAAGAGTCACTTAGATGTGGTGTTGGGAGATTCGGTGTAGGGGAGGAATTTGTAGAGTAGGGCTGATGGTTGGACTCGATGATCCCAAGGGTCTCTTCCAACCTGAATGATTCTACGATTCTACCCTTCTAACACGCACCAGTAAAACATACCTATATGAGATCTTATTTACTTATTTTTCAGTTCTCTCTCGCTCCTGTTACATGCAGATGGAACCTGCGTGACTGTCAGAAGTCTGATGGACACCGCCGATACCCAAAGCTCTGGAAGCAGAAAGTCTTTAAGAACCGAAATACAGAAGTTTTCCAGCAGTTCTTTATTTATAACGTAGGCTTAAGCAACCATTACAATGTAGAAGGGAGACACACTTACAGCAATTATTTATACCAGTTTAGAACAAAAACTGCACAGGGAGAGGTCAACTCTCAGTACAAACTAGCAACTAAACCACAATAATTTACCATTAGAAACATTTTATTTTTTAGCTGTGACACTGCTTTTACAATATGCAAAAACACAAACCATAGAACTATCCAAAGTGTTTTGTCACATTCTTTCTACATTGAATTTGGCAACATTTTATATTAAATTTTACTGATTATACTAACGTTTAAGAACTAAACAAGTGAAAAGCTGTACTCGGGTACAGTTACATCCATTTATTTCAAAGGTTTAAATAACACTTTTAACTATTGAGATTATCTCCTAGCAGTTTTTGTTTATGCAAAAACCATCTCAAAGCCTCATTTGCACAATGCATCAGCTACTGTATCAAGATTGGTGGGCTACACCACAGGCACTACTGTTTATTATATTCTGTAATAAGGAGCTTGTTTTTCAAAGAAAGGAAGGTTTAATATTTTCTAAGAATCATGCTTTTTTTTTATTTTTTTTTAAATTTTTGCCTTTTAAGCCATAACAAAAAGAGAAAAAAACCCCAAGGTTAGCAACCACAGCAGTGTAAAATGTTATATAGAACACAGCGACTACACAGTTACTAGAAGTTTCACATCCAATGCAGTTATGTATTAAAGCATAAAAGGTTATGTAGGTAAGTCTAGAGCCAACAGAAATCTGCAGAGCGTGTGGTGGAAACTTAGCCCCTTTATTTGTCTTTTTATTATTATTAGTTTTATTTTTTTCTTCTTTTGGTGTGTTTTTCAGCGATCCTGTCTGCGTCAGCCTTGGGTCCATCCCCGCGTGGATCTGCTGTGGGTGGGCAGACGGCACCCCTCGGGACTGCCTGATGGGGACACGCGCTGTGTCCCCGGCGTCTGCATATTTCTATCAGCTTTAGGAGACGGGTATTGCAGCAATAACTTACTTTTACTTTAAGGAAAAAATCCAACTCTTAATAATTCTATCAACAGCATTCCAAAAAACATGACTTAAAGTACAAAAAAAGAGAATATAGTGGTCAGGTTCCCAGTATTATCAAAAGAAGAGTATCTCTCCCCACCCCCCACCCTTCACCCCTTTCTTTTCGGTATTTAAGAAAAGCCAATCAACTGCCATTTAAAAGAAGTTAAGAAAAACAAGCCCCTGTATTGGAAAGAAACATTCCCGGTTTATGAGATCACAAGCTGGTTACACCTGTCAAATTGTTAAGTGGTTTCTCAAAATATTTGGGCTTTCCATGGTGCCCAGCCTGCTGGGCACAGTCCGAAAAAAGGCATTTTTGATAATATCTAAGAACTCCCTGCTTGCGTTTTAAAATTGTTTTCACATTTTGTAACTGCCTCAAGCCTGTCGTCCTTGTTCTGTATTCAGTGAGAGGATGAGCGGAACAGAAGGTGAAGGTGGAAGGACCGAGCCCGCGGAGCTCAGGCTGCGTGTGTGCGACTGAGAGTTGCTGCTGTGCAGTCAAAAAAGAAACGTGGGAAAAACAAAACCCCAGTCTGTGAAACACCCCACAGAAACAAAACACTGCAATCCAATATGGCTTATTCTGATGCATTTACCATGAAGCTACTAGTAATTAATCCTACTAGGCTACTTTTGTGCAACAGCGTCTGCTATTTCGATGGCATCTCCCTCCCCCCACTAACCGCCCCCCCCCAAATACTCTACCAGCTGCAGGTTTCTTCCTTGCATTATATATTGCTTTTATTGTCAATTTTTATTCCTGCTTTTCAAACATGTTTCTTTTCTTTTTTTTTTTTTTTTTTAATACTTAAATGAGGATCCGTTCCTTACAGTTTGACTTAAACTTTAAAATAAGTCCCGTTGGTTTGTCCCGTTTTTTAACCTCACTATTACAAGGCGCTCTACAAAAGCTTGCAAAAAAGCCAAATTTCCATTAAATCCCTTTGCTGAAGTTAAACTACTCGACATTGTTTTTTTTTTCTCCTATGATTTAAAACTTTACAAAGAGAGTTATAAAAAAGGTAAATGGGATTTGGCACCTTCAGAAAAAATTAAAAGCGTAACTGAGATCAAAAAAATGCAGAAACAAAATCATTGATATTTACAAATTAAAACACCAGTGAAGATTATGTCTTACTACGCTCTTTCACCTTGTTTTTCTCTTTCAGAGTACTCTCAGACTGTCTGTTACCGAGTATCTTAAAAAATTCACTGATTACAGGTTGGAATGGATAGAGACAAACTAGTTTCCTCACAAGTTCATTCTCGGCGGCTGGGTACTCTGGCAGCTGGTCCACTCCTAGGAAATACGAGGTGCGGAGCGATCGTTCGTGGTCGTCTTCTTCAGTTTGACCCCACGCCGGATGGCGTTCAGCATGTCTTCACCCTGGGGGACGTCCCCGGGACTCAGCTCTCCGGGATCAAGCTCCGTCTGGCCGGCGGGAGTCAGGCTGCCCGCTCCGTCCCGGTCGCTTTCTTCCCCCTCGCTCTCGGGAACCGCTTGCCTCTGCTCGTCAGCAGCGCCCAGTTTCTGGCTCGATGGCGGAGGGTTGACGGACGCTTGTCCACTCCACAAGGACGAGGGCATGCTGGTGGCACCTTGCCCACCATCTCCTGCTGCTGGAGAGTCGGGGCTTTGCTCAGGACATTCTTCTGTCCCAGCGAGGGCACCGGGCAGCCCCCCTGGGATATCGGGGACAGTTGGTGTTTTGACAGGAATCACCGGTGTCTTGATGGGAATCGGGCCTCCCCCGATGGTGCCGCGTCTGACTGAAGGCTTGGTGGAAGGGGTCCGTCTGATGGTGGCGACGCCAGGGGTGACGATGACCGGTCCAAGGGTGGTTGGCAGACCTGCGGTGGAAGCGGGACGCTTGGTTTGAAACATTCTGCGATAGGACTGGCTAATGTCGCTGTTTCTCGGGATGGTGGAAGATTTGTCAAACTCTTGTTGTTCTGCCTCCTGGTCACCACTCACAGAGAAATAATCATAATCTGAAACTGATGCCAAAAGACAGCGTTAGGAACAAGCTGGAGAAGACAGCTGAGTCGTGTCAGCAAGTCTAAAGTATGTGTAACTAAAAAAGCACACAGAACCAAAAAAGCTCGGGGGTCAATGACAATCAAGAGAGGTTTTGCCTTTAGGAGGCAGGAAGGCTGAGGTATCGTGACCAGGAATCTCAGGCTGCGCGGCTGAAGGCAGCACTAGAGCAGACTGACCCTAAGGCTGCAGGGTGCCCACATCTCTTGTGAAAGAGAACAAAAACTTTACACGCTCAGTCCCTAGTCTGAAAAGAACTAATTAAGTAACAAAGACTCAATGTTTGTTGCCAAAATTAAGACACCAAACCCAGCATCCTACAAGCCGTATTTGTAGATACAAATACTTGAAACAGTGGGTGACTAAGAAGGGTGCTTTAGATGAGACAATGTGGGACTCCAAGCGATTTCAGCAGCAAATTTGCTTATTTTGCAACCAAGGTAAATCCCAGCTGCCAGGTCTCAAAAATTCAGCCTCAGCTTTAATAATTGCTTTGAGTTCCTTCCTTTCCAGGGAAGTGCTGAGCCAAGCTGGGCCCTCTGCAAGCCCTCCTGCCTCTTGTCACTGCACACTGTGACTGGCCTCAGCTGAGAAAACAAAGCAGTTTCTGAACTGCAAACACCAAACCCCGTTCCTCTCAGTTTGCTGCTGCTTCTGAAACAGGGTACAAAACCCAACGCCCTATTGCACCGTCCCAGCTTCGTCCAAGTTAAAGGTCTCCAATGGATTCTTTTTCCAATTAGGACAATTTCTGCTTAGGCAGGAAATAGGAGGTCCCAAAGGGAAACGAAGAGCAGATTCAGGGAACTGCCAGAGCAAGAAAGCAAAACTCATGAGTGCGCATCTGCCAAGACAATAACTCTGAAAGGGCACTACCACCACAAGATGAGGTAATACCACTGTCATTCTACTTAACCCATGAAATGTAACTCCAGCATGTTCTTTAAAACGGTAGCATCCTTAAGCTAAAACTCATTCCAGTAATGCACAAGAAAATATGACTCTTCAGTACACTATGCAGCCATCCAAGTTTCTATTTAGTTAATGAACCCAGGCTGCATTCCAAGATGGAAAAAACTTTGCAACAGCAATTTTCCCCCTTTTCTCCCCGGCTGACTACAAAGGCAGTGGGTGATGGCTGCTGGAATACAGCTCCCTGGCACCAAGGGGTGAGCTTATGATGGCCAGGCTGGGAAAGCTCTGAAAAAGAACATTTCTTGCATGGGTACCTTGAGATGGGATGGTGTCCTCTGAACAGCACGGAGTTGTTGTCTGGGTGCTGTAGCCGCTGGAGCACTGCAAGGAATCCCGACTGCTCCTCTGGGTGTCCAGCTGCAGCCCTCTTGTCAGAGCGAGTGCCAGCTCCTCACAGGCCTCCATCTCCTCACCCTGCTGGTTACACACAGAAAGGAGATTCTTTGTCTAGAAGGGTTAACCAATCTTCACCGACTTTTAGTTGTCTATCCTTCCAAGCACAGCTTGTGACCGTCGCAACCCAACAGCATTGAGTCCATTTAGAATCATAGAATGGTTAGAGTTGGAAGGGACCTGAAGGATCACTGAGTTCCAACCCCCCTGCTGTGGGCAGGGACACCTCCCACTAGAGCAGGTCGCTCAAAGCCCCATCCAGCCTGGCCTTGAACACTTCCAGGGATAGGGCATCCACAACTTCCCTGGGCAATCACTTACTGGAGCTTCAAAAAAACAGATGCTTCTTTGGATGCTGTTGCTCTACAAATGTCAGTACTCAACAGCATATTCTCACGTCGCTTCCACTGAACACCCCAACACCACACCAGTCAGATAAACACATGCCAACATGAAGCACAGCACACAAGTATCGGCAGGAGCTACCACATCCACTTCCCTTGCACCATATTCAAAATTAGAGCCTTACCCTTGTGGCAGCTGATACCGTCATGCTCCGAGGTCTCTGGGCCTCCTCAGGGGACACGGGTGGCCCACTCTGAGCTCCTCCATTGACATCTGGTTCACGCTTTTCTTTGCGACGTTGCAAGGTGTTCACCATTGGCTGATCGTATGGGCCTGGTTTGGCCCAGTCCTAAGGAAATGTGCTTGTTAGTGACAGCTTTCATCAGTAATTGTGCTTTAATTACAAGTAAAACTATGCAAAGGGGCAATTTTAATGCAACAGGTTATGTATCAAAATCGATATGTCTTTCTGAATAGGCCAGAAATATATTAATTTTGAGGATATTAAAAATCTTCACTTATAAATCCTATTTCCTTATTAAGGGGAAACTAAATTTCAATTCTACCTAAGTATTCTTCTACAAAGGTATTTAACATCTTAATACTATAGTCTTCTCTAAATGAAATTCCATTGTGTTAAAGCCTGTATTTTCAGAAATTCAAATGCAAAAATCACTGGCACACAGCAGAAAATATACCTAAGTGTCCAATCAGCAATGTAAGTGTTCTAGATGTACACAAGTTCTAGTATTACATGCTGTTAAGCATGTCTTCAATTCTGAAAAATTAGGCTTGAGCAGATTTTTGATACACACTCTTGACTAATCTCTCAGTTTACTTACTAGCTGAAATCTAGATTATAATAATGAAGAAAGACTGAACTTCAGTCTGAATTACTGGTGCCCAATTTGAAACAGAAATTCCTCAGGCTGTATTCACTCAGAGCTCTATTAAGCAAAGTCCTGAGGGTGTCCAGAAGCCACACGTGGCACACCAAGAGCAGGGTTGGTCAGTGACCTGTGCTGGGACGCAGAACCGCTGCCAAGCAGCATCTCCCCAAATGCCAACTGCCACAGGGACAAGCCCAATCCTAAGGAGAGTTGTCCCTCGCCGAGACAAGGGGTGCTTTAGAAATAAAACTAGAAGAAACAACTTGTGCATGAGAGCAGGCCACACCCCCCCACCTCTGGCAGCACCTGGCTGCTGGGCAGCCTCTGCACTGTCTTCTGATTAATAATTAATGACAGGCTAAGACCACACTATAGATTATTACTGACGTGTCTCAGTCCAAGGTATGGGAAGTGCACAGCAGCTGTACTGATGGAACCCCTCGTGCAGACAGGGGTTTGGGGTTTAGAGACACAAATGCAACTCTGCTTTGCCTCAACAGCTGCGTCTTTGCTGCAAGTGTTTTGCTGTGAAACATACTGGCAAAGTGCTTCCAGCATAGAGACAACTAATGACCCTGCAGCCCCAGGACCACTGTGGCCACCATCTCTCTCTGTGTCTCAACATTGTCTCCAGCTGCTGGAGGTAGAGATTAGGGAGACCTGTAATGAGGAATCTCAATTTACATGTTTAAGAAGGCCCCATGGTGCATATGCAGTATCATATAACTACCCACAGGCATCTAAGTCCTGGGCAGCTACTACCGACTGCATCCCAGCCTTGAGAAGATTCAGGGCAACAGACAAGTGACCTTCTCCCCTTGCTCTGGGGCAGAGTCTCCCAAGGGAATGACAGTCAAGGCTCTGGCAGACCAGAGATGTTTTGATGCCAAGGAAGATGCCTGCAGATCCAGCTGGAGCAACTGAAAGAAGTTCCTACATTCTGGCTTTTTCGTTGGTCTCACCCAAGAGAGCAAAACAAGCTGGGTAAGCCATCCCAGTAAAGCCTGGCAGTAAAGCCAGGACAGCTTCAGTCACCCCTTGGGTTCTCCTGGTGATGAGCACCTTCTTAAACCACTCCAGCTGGATCTACAGGAGCATGTCTGCCTACGGCCAAGGTGGGGGCTGAGCACAGCCGCTGCGGTGAGATCGTGTTGTTCAATGTATGGTTCCACCAAGCCAACTGGATGCCAAGCCTGCACTTCCCTGCTCAAGTGAGTGCTTCGACGGCGCTCAACAAGCTCTTTTTCTCGCTGAATAGAGCCCAGAGTGCTTCCACCAATGCTGCAGAGTTACACTACTCCTTCCTACCTAAGCGTTGTCAGCTTTAACACGTTTTAGGCAGTGCCAGAATAGACAAGGTCATTCAGAAATACCCACTACCAGATTTTAGCTCTCCGATTATCACCATGCAGTGCCCATTCAGAGTGATATTAAACAGAGCAAATCAAGGAGTAATTACATGGATCGAACGGTAGCAACAACCGCCGTGCGCACACTGTTGGTATGAGGAGGTGAGGAACTGCCACAACAAAAGGAACACAAACCTTCCAGCTAGGGATCTTAGATGATGGTAACATGCCTGGCCCAATGGTGTAATAATGAACGTAGTCTGGAAGGAGGGCTGAGGGAGCCCGAGTCCACGCGCGGGAGACAGGCGGGAAATGAGGGAAAGGACCTGCACCAACTGAAGCTACGGATGGGTCACTTGATAAACTACAGTGATAAAACCCGTTAGACAACTGGAAACGAAACAAATAAAACAAACAAAAACAGAGAAATTAATATAAACAGAATGAATATGAAAATACACTGCGACTCTGATGTTCTAGGGAGAAAAGTTCTGCATCTTAACACAAAAGAAAGAAAAATCTTAGCTTTGCTGCAAATAAACAACAGAAAATTGATACAATGCTTGGTTGAGAAGTGAGACTGCTTGAAAATTGTTATTTGGTATAACAAATTTCAGACATCAATTTAGCAGTCATTGTCTCCAGGCTGGGCAGCTTTGCCTTCTGTCCACGAAAGCGGCACGCTGTGAAAAAGCCTTTGCAGTTTAGGTTCCCTGCAGACTGCGGACACAGAAACAGGACATTCCCAATACTGGAGGCATTTGCATTGGTGGCGTTTATTCTAGGTAGCTGGACAGAGAGGAAAAGCGTACAGCCTTCGAAAATGACGCATTCTGGTCGTGTGATGATATGGAAGAAAAAAACAAAAAAACAACAGCAAGGATTTACCAGATGAGAATGGAGACCGCTGTCACCTCCTCCCCTGATTCAGAGTGTATCCCCCATAATTTATTCCAGCCACATGTGTTTTGTTTTGGTTTTGTTTTGGTTTTCTTTTTCCTTTTTGTTTTAGTCAAAACCACACCCCAGTGGCTGGGTGTAATGTTTGCTGCCTAATGGGAGAGAAGGGAGAAGCCACAAAGGGTACGACCTGGTCAAGCTGCTCCTTGTCAGGCAACCAGCTGGGTTTGGGCAGCGTTCCACCATCTCTTTGAGCAGAAAAAGTGGACAAAGAGCTTTTCTTAGAAAATTACCTCTGTAAAATGCCCCATTTGTAGCTTCCCCCTAGCAGCTAGTTTAAAGGCAAGTGTCGCTGTGATTTATTCCAACAGAATCATTTTTAAGGGAGCGTGGAACAGCTCCTATTCTCATCTTCACAAGGAGGAATCCAGGCTGCGTCCCATGCACAGTGGTTTTTTGTCCAAATGTTGCTGGGTTTGGATAACGAGCTAGTAGCTTTGGATGTTTTTGAGATGAAGTTTTTCACCTTATCTGTGGAGGCCCAAGCCCCCATGGTGGAGCCTGAGCTGACTGAGGTGGGGGAACTGCACTCGCTCACTGACTGGCAGGTTTCAGAGGCTTCTGAAGAGGCAGAGCTGGACGAATTCTGCAGCATAAAACAGCACCGCGAGGCAGGGAAAGGGTACACAAGCCACCAAAAAAAAAAAAAATAGAAAAAAAACCACAACAAAACCAACACACACACACAAAAAAAAGACAAAAAGCACATACACAGAGACACACATAGGAGAGAGGGAAGGATGAGAGAAGCAGAGGGTTAGGGTTTTAAAAATCCATTAGAAACTGCTCAAAACCATTGCTAATGTTCAGGAAATCTATGGGAAACAAAACAAAGCCATTTGCTTAATGCGGGAACTTGCCACACTGCTTGAGAATGAGGCAATCGAGGCAGCAATCTCAACTCCTCATTGCAATGTCAGCATCTTAATTCTGTTAGCTGTCTCAGAGCAAGAAGCTGAGGGAGCTGAGGGAACCTATGGTCCAAACATGCAATATACCGAAGACAACTGATTTTATACAGAAAAGCAGATCATCAGTGCTTCAAAGACATAAAGTTGAGATTTAATACACGGAGCAGCAAACGTCACTTACATTCACAAGTTTTCAGATATTCTGATCTGCAAAAGTGCTTGTGAAAAGCTCATCTCAGTGCAATTATTAGAGAACAGAGAAAGAAGTGATACTTACCAAAACTGGAGGTTTCCAAAGTGCATTATCTGTATGCATGTGCCTCTGTGGGTAGTATGCATACACCAAGAGCACTCTGACTCAAACTTTTCTGCCCAGCAGCAAATATGAAGGTACACGTACTCTGCTGAGTGCATAAATGGTGGCTTGTGCTTACCACCCACCCCTCTTAACAGCAGAGAGAGAAAACATCAGGGGCTCGGGTGGAGAAGGAAGGAAAATGCAGGACATTGAGTGTCCCATCAAACTCCTGAAATATTTAGCTCCTAGCTAGGAACTTCTCTTCCACTTTTCAGTGCATGCCTCTATGTACATTTGCTGCTGTAAGACCTCTGCAACAGCATCAATTTCACCTACAGGCAGGCCAAGGTGAAGAACCAGGTGGACCCTTTTACCCAGTACAATGCTCTCATGCATCTCCCCCTTGAAAGTGGCGTCACCCTCAGAAGGGATGTGCCTGCAGGTGCAACCAACTGCTTGGAAATGGCCATGAATGCTAGCAAAGTTCTCAGGGCAGTACTGAGCTCTACTCACTGTTGGAAAATTGAACACTAATTCCTCCTTTGGAAGCCCGAGACCTGTGAAGCAAGTCTGTCTAAGGATATCCCTGGCATTTTATTTTACGACAGCAGAGATAACGTGCTCTTGTATCAAGTTTGTGTAGCAAAGCCTCGGATTTCAAGGAATGATATTTTGAAGAGGAAGGGAAATCTCATCTGAAATAAGACTTAATCAGTTAACCTTAGGTAAGGTCTTGGGGTGAGTTTGCAATAAAATGATAGCTGGATAAGAGGCAATTTAGAGGAGTAACTACTGCTAACACCCAGAAGCTGTCTCACTGCTCACCAAAAGCCATGTATAAGGAATGTGTAGCCAACTGCCCGGGTAAAGGTCTTGGTCTCCCAAGATGAGATACCATCACCATAAGGATTTTGGTGAAGACTGTTGGGACTGTTGAGACGCCAATACAATATCAGCATCCTGAGCTTATTAGCAAACTGTGGGTTTAAATGAAACTTTGCAAGGGCTGTTGAAAAAAAAGAAACATGCAACGTGGTGGACTATTTTATAGAAGTAACGCACACCCCATCTTCTGCTGACATGAGATCAGATCTGCGGGTGACCTGTCAAATGTATTTAGGGTACAAGCACGATCAGCTAGCAAGGCTTGCACTCAGTAAAAATTGAGGTGCAAATAAGATCAGAAGAAAATACAAGAATTTACATGTAGCTACCAAGAAGAGAAGTGAAAAGGATGCACTGGGGTACCCAGTGATGCAGTGACTCAATGATTTGTGGAACTTGTCACATTCTAGACTTAACGCAACTCCCTTTATGGAGACAAACCTCTAAAAATAAGAAATACTGACAAATGTGAGCTGCCATTGACTCTGCCATCAAACGTAACTCCAATACGCTAAATGGAGATGATTTTTTTTTCTATCTTTAGAGAACACGACATTAAAGAAAATTAGCTTTTAGACTAAAACTCCAACTTCTGCCTGACATTCTAGGTAGCTCAACAAAAGAAACTGAAAAACCCCATGAGAAAACTCACATTACACTTCAGCCAGGGAAACAAAAGAAAAAAAAAAGAGAAAAATAGAAGATCCTTTCTGAAACCTCATGCTTATGGCCCAAAAGACCTTCCTGCATCTGTATACTCTGCCCGTGACAGGACAGACAGTGAAGAGTCTGAGTTCCAAATACTGTATCACACCACCTTGTTTTCTGCAGATGCCCTGATGATAACAATTGAGAATTTGGAGTTTAGAGCCAATAGGCTATCCCTTTTTACAAGCCAGAAACTTCAAGAGCTTAAGCATTGGTAGAAATGGGCCATAAAAGCTTATTGGCAATAAAGCTGCATGTAGCTACTACATGGAAAAAAGTCAAAAAGGTAAATGCTGAAGATGCAAAAAATTGTTCAATTTATTTGGTGTATGGGGAAAAAAAAGATTGTAAGTGGTGAAATTATTTTTGAAATAAAGTGACTCCAAGGTGAAAGAAAGATGAAAGCAAGGACTCTCCCATTAACTCAGCTTAGCCATTTTCAACAGGCAAAGCTGGGAAAAGGATAAATCAAGATGCCAGGGAGAAAACACCTGGGTAGTTGAAGGAAACGCAAGAGGTGGTAGTAGGGGTCTCCTCGTCTTGAGAAACTTGCATGGCACAGGGAAGGGGAGCCTCTGGTCTTTCTGAAAAAGGATTACAACATTGAGAAAACGATGGAGAGGGTCAGAATGCCACTGAACTCCTGAAGAAGTGTAAGAATAATGCGAGCAGTAGCAGGCTTGGATCAGACCGGAGACACAGTCCTGACTGGCTAGACACCAGTGTGGGAAGCACAGACCACCCTTCATCTCTTAGCAGAAAGTACATCAGGGGCTGAAACCAGAAACTGCAGAGTTACTGCTTGGGCAAAACGTCTCCAAACTTCTGAGTGCTCGTTCCAGCCACACACCCACTGGCACACGTGCCCCTGGGAACACACACACAGGCAAACACCAGGCACAGCAATTCATACTCCACCTCCAGTGGAGTGAGAAACTTGACTACGGGATGTTTTCAGTTTATGTTAGTTGATCCCTTTTTAAAATGATTGTTTAGTTTGAACCATTTTTAAAATCAGTTCCTTCATTTTAGCTATTTTAACCCTGGGAGACATATTTTTTCCACTCTGCTCTCAAACCACCTCTTCTGCAAAAAATCTTAAATTAAGAGTATCAGCAGAAAGCTAAATCTGTGCTCTGCAACGGGGCAGCCCATTCCTCAAACGTACTTTATACACAGTAGCTTGGTGTCTGGTCTCTCTGCCATTGTGTTTTGGCTTGTTCTTGGATAGTGTCCCGCTGCATGGTGTGCTGTGTATGAATTCCAGCAAGGATATAAAAAAAAAGCTGTATTTTGGGCTACTGGACTGTATGATTATATTTTCCATCTGTTGTCCTACTAACCTATGAAAGGACAGCAATTACCTTGGATTATTTGCATCCTTTGTTTGCTAGGTTTTCCATTCAAATATAGTATTGCTTTCTTAACCCCTTCCATTCCTCAACTACTCAAAAGAGCTTCCTGGGCAAGGGTTTCTCAGGAGACCAAATTCTAATGAAGAGCTTGGTCCAATGTCCTGCTACAGTCAGTGGAAGACATCTCAGTTACCTTTCAAAAAGCCTTGGATAGTGACTCAAGGTCACCTCTTCAATTTGTCTCACTTACTGCAACATGTCTCTACTGAACCCTTTCCTTTTTCTAGTGAGGAACAAGCTGTAGGGAAACTTAAAAAAGGAAGGTTAGGAGAAAAAAATACCTGCTGATAATTTACAGATGCACTTCAGTCCTTTGGGGTTTTTTGGTTTTGTTTTTTTTTTTTTTTAAGGTCCAATATGGAAGCTTTTCTTAATTTACATGGAAAACCAAACAGTTGTAACAATATATTTCCCCTGTTCTAACTTCAAGCTATTTCAAGCAATGGAGTCTACTCCAAAGCAGGATCTTTCCAGCTTGCTAATCTGCACATGCAGAGGCAAGTCCACATTCAGTTTCCCGCTACTTCACTTTTAGGGAAAGCAATTTCCAGAGTCTTCTAACAATAAGGACTTAGTCCTCTGCTGCTTGACAGCACAGCATCGCTTTTTAAAATCATCTACTTCTGCTTTTTTTCTCTCCCCTTGCTTTCAGCCACACGAAGTCATAAGCAGCCTCTAAAACCCAGCTGTCTAATTGCTTCCTCTCTGCACGTTCACTCCAAGTCCAGAGGATCCTTCTATCATTATCCCCCCAAACCACACATAACCGTACAACTGCCATATTGCTTCATCGCAGATACTGCCAGATCTCTGTTTGTCTACTACACAGAGCAACGTGTGGGTTTAGCAACACCAGCCATGTCCAATGTTGGTCCAAAAGCTACTCTGTGCTCCCAGCAGCAGGTCTGTCAGAAGGGTTTTACGTGGTTTCAGTACGTGCCATGGGCGACACTGGCCAGGGCTGACCTCAGATCTGGCATTTAGAGAAACGCTTCTGCTCCAGAAAGAGAACAGTGATTCTTTCCCAGCTGTTCAGCTATACCCAAATGCACTTGCTTAACTAATATTAAAGCATTTTACAATGACCTTTCCAAACGTACAGCTATCTGTTACAGGCTAACACTTTCACTCCCAGTGATGTTAACAGTGATGCTGCAGAAAAGAGATCATACGAAACCAGTGTAAGGGCAGAGTCTGGTTTTATAATTGCTCTTTTTTCCTATCTTCTATGCAGAGTGTGATAATTGTAAAGATTTACTAGTCAGCAAGTACAGGCTTAAAAGAATTCTTCATTTTGGCAGTCATCCCTCCTCTGGTAGAGTCCGTTATCTTGTTTAAACCTTTACTTACTCCTTGTTTGACTTCCTCCCCCCTTCCCAGTCTATGATTTTGAATAAACTCAGTTTAATTTTCAGTGATGCTTGTCTAAAATGTAGGTGAGAGCATAAAAGCTTCATATAATTAATATAGTCTCATTCCCATGATATGGGAATTTTATGCAGCCCCCTTCTACTTTTTCAAAAACTCCGTTATTAAAAGAAAATGGGCTTTGCTGCTTTCAAAACTAATGCTTCCAGTAGATGCCACAGCATGTAGCTAGCAAACATCAGCGAAGTGCCCAACTGTGCAAGATATATAGCTTTTAATTTCCTTTGTTGATTCCAGAGCTTGCTTCTCTGCTGCCTCTGTGTCACCACCAGCAACAATGACATCAGTGTTTTTGCAAGAGTCAGCAGCCGCTACCGCTGCTCCTCCCCACCCACCACCGAGCCTCAAAAGCACAACGCCACAAGGGAGATCTGTCAGTTGGTTAGAGACACACAACATGAAATAACGCTGTAGATTGAACAGCTTCTTGGTAAGCTCACGGTCACGATTATCTGTCAGCACAACACACACAGTTTACTTAGTGCTGAACACACAAAGCAAGACGCTGAAGCAAAGATGAAGCGGCCAGGCAGTGATCTGTTACCTTTTCCTCTGCGTAAAGGTAGACAGAACTAGAGACATACAGAGCACATATCTGCTTGTTTTACCAACACACTACACTTGTCAACGCCACACTGTTGCAGCCTTCTACAGCTCAGGAGTAGCTCAAGTGATGCTGGGACCAGTTTGCAACTTTATGGACAGTTTCTTAAATGAAGTGAAAGCGTAGGAACTTAGCTGGTGTAAATCAGCCTGACTCCCATCAACTTTAAGATGTTCTGCCAGCTGATAAATACCGGCCTAAGTTCTCCCCCCTGCTTAACAGGGGAATTTGCAAAGAGAGGTGCTGGGTTTTTTCCATGCTAAGGGCAATTGCAAAATTGCATCTTCATCTGCAAACACAGCATCATCATGTAGATAACCGCCCTTTTATGCAGGTGCAGTGGATACTACGAAAACCAAAGATGATGCCAGCTTGTATAACCGAGGTACGTATGTTAAAAGTCAACCTTCTTACCTTGTTACTATTCCAGTCTACTTCATTATTGCTTATTTACTTTTTTTTTGCATTTCACTTAGATTAGCCATAGCCTATCTAAACAAAACATTCATTTTATTAGTGTGCATAAAGTTCTTCAGCATGCCATCTATAAAGAAATGCTGATGTGTCCAGACTGGGGACAGTGAAGAAGATGTATTCATTTGAAAAGAAAGCATTTCTATTAGAGGCAAATAGATTAAAAAAAACTGTTGAGGTTCCCTTGAGAACATGTTCCAAACCTAAATGAACCAGTGCTGTTTTGGATGATACCCTAAAAATTTCACCAAGGGTACTGCTTACGAATTGTTCTGCAAAAAGTAAGGGTCTGTGTGCTGACAAAGGGGGTCTAGGTTGGTGGTCTGTCAAATGTGCAGGTGACACTTGGTAAATGCTGACACTGAAGTCGTTGGCTGCTTGCTGACTGTGAGGATGAAAATTATCATTGCCTACAAAACCATCTACTCCCCAACACGTGAAAAGAATTGCAACTACATTTATTAAACTAGAGGACAACCTTCTCCAGTGACCTAAGGGTGTATTAAAAATAAGTGACACTCAACAACAGGGTATTAGGTCCACTTCAGTTTGCAGCTAAGATTTACAATGGGATGTATAACATGAGATGGCAGTTCAGCCTTGTTTAAAAAATATTGCAGTTGACGAAAAACAAAACAGAAAAAAGAATTCAGGTGCTGGAAGCTACAAGCCATGGAGGCATGCAAACCTCTGCCTGCAGGTGGCCAGCTAGTTTTTATAGGAATGATGTCATGAACAAATAAAGCAGCAATTTCCTTCTGCAGACCAAAAAATGCTCTGGAAAAGTGATTATATTTTGACTGGGTTCGGGACACTATCCTATATGACTAGACAAATGCTCATTTCTTACAAGTTCCGTAAAGAATTAAAAATACCTCCCATTTTCATGCAGAAACCTTATTTCTGCAAGGTGCACCACTGAGAGTCAAAAAGAGCAAGCCTATCCACAGAAAGGGATGTCACAAAAATGGCAAAACTGATTTCATCTGATACTGCTAATGGCATTTTGAGTATTCCAGGCCCTTTGCAGGACAGGAATAAAGGTAATCTCCCAGCTGCCAAAGCCACCAGTGTCAGTATCAGGCTGTGAGAAGGCTGTTCTGGCATTGTGATTTGTCCATCAAACAGCAAACAGCCACCAGACATTAAGAACTGGCAGTCTGTGCAGGATATTAACTGGTAACCTCAGTGGGTCAAGTGAGTATTTATTCCCTATTGTAAGGTGGGACCTCTTGCTTTTCCTCATCTGTGTGTATCTAAAAGTTAGGCATCTAGGCTCCCTGCAGGGCCAGGGTGAAAACCAAATCCTTTGAGAGTGACTCTCCCCTTTCTTCAGTGCTAACTGCAAAAGCAGCATAAATCACTCCAGCTAGAGGCCCAACTTTTAGATGGATGAAGTGCAGCAAGACAAACCTTACCCTCAGGGTTTAACCTGACTCCAAGGTCCCCCAAAACCACAGCAGAATCTTTTTTTTGGTGAAAAGTGAGCCAAGTTACAGAGTTCAGCTCACACTCAGGTTTTTTTTCTCATGCTTGCACGTACCTGGTTAGGTGCTTCTGGTGGCATGGGGGATGGCGATTTGGACTGGAAAGCATCCTGGGACATGAATCCAGAATCATGGGAGGACACACTGGACAGCCTCATGGGTGCCTGCTGAGGCAGATTGGAGCTGCGATAGCGATAGTGTGAACTAGGTGAGTGCGAGTGCGAGCCACTGGACCGGGAATCACTACTGTTAACG